>NDXB01006182.1:979422-995070 GCA_002631895.1 Agapornis roseicollis | reverse complement strand
TCTAAAAAAAACAGTGAAATTCTTCCCTTTATTAAAAAAAAAAAAAAAAGAACCCCCCCAACCCCAAGCATACCATGGAAGCTAAAAATAGGAGGTAATAGTTTTTATCTAACCACAACTCACAACTTTGTGCATTGCACAGAAAGTCTTTCAACAGGACATAAGGATGAAGCGGTTCATGGCCATGCTAAACAGGAATAAAAACAAGGATCCCCCACCTGCCAAGCTTCTGGATTTAGCAGGACAGCTTTGCCAGGAACTCCAGAGCTCATTTCCTAGTCTGGAGAAGCTGGTTGGGGCCATGATGGGATGCAAGCACAAGATGTATTTTCTCACTAACATCTACGTTGTCCAAGCTTGCGTGTTTGTTCATACCCAGAAAGGGCAGCATGACACAGCCTGCAGACTGCTAGAGGTAGGGATGTGTTCTTTGTTTTTTCATGCAAACAAAAGCAGTATTAGAAAAACAGAGCTGTTAGTGCAGAAGTATCCAAACTGCAGGACATAGAGTGTTTCCAGCTGGCAGTCCGCAGCAGAAGGTGATAGGTGTGAATTGGTTGACCTGAAATGCAGGATAAAGACTGCTACAGGCAGTTACTATTAATCAGCCAAGGGGCAGAATGTAACTGGGTGATTATGGGGTTGGCTGTAGTTTGTGAAAGCAGGATTTTTGTTCTCTAATTGATGGCTCTTTGAGTTTTTCACAAATTTAGGCCTCAGGGTGTAAAGGTGAGGTCTAGAGGGCTTCCAGGATGGGAAGATAATGAGGAAGGCTGGATGGTACCACTCAAGGGGAGGAATTTTGGCCTCTAGATCTGGTAATATAACCCTTTTCACCAGGGAAAAAGAAGGAATTAGGCAACTCCTTGTGTACATTAGAGGAAATACAGGGAGCCATACACTTGGATAATGCTACCAGCTTTGTCAGGCTAGTAGGAATCTCTGAGTAAGTTTCTGGCTGTTGAGGGTTTTCTCCTTTACAGGAAGCCTGACTGACTATCTGGAGTTTGCTTATATGCTGTTTTGGTTTTAGTATAGCAAGGCAGAACAGAAGGAGAAGCTGGTGCAACTTTGGCATGAGATTCACTACCGGAGGGTAATGGAGCAACACCACACAGATTTTCTGACACCGCTGCAGAAGTTCCGTTGCAGGAAGAGGTACCATGGTGTGGGGGAACTGATATGTTTTTCTTTGCTGTCTCTGATAGATGCAAGGGGTAGAGATGCAGAGGCTGGTTTTGCACCTGAGGATGCTGCTTCTCAGAGCTAGGTGGTTCTTGATGTTTTGACCACTTGTGGCAATGTGAATGAGACTTTCGGGGTTATTTTTTAACCCTGTTTTCTCCTGTGTACAGGAATCCTCCACCTATTTCCCTTTGTCCTGAAGGTCTGAAGAATCGAAACCATTCAGATGAAGTGCGCCAGCAACTGCATAGGTTTGCTGCAGAGGTGACAACAAATCCAAACAAGAAACAGCGGGTAGGGATATGCTACTTCTAACCAAGTCTCCTTGTCACGGAGAAGCAGAACTCTGTGATCAGGGGTCTAGAACTGATTTCATTCTAAATCCTTGTTTTCTTAAGCTCCAGTGGGGCTGGGATTTCCCACACTTGATCTTTTCCTGAAGGTTTCCTTAAAAGAATCATCAGGTTCATGCTAAGTAATCTCACTTGCTTTGGACAAAAAGATCAGGAGATATAAAGTTCCTCACTGAGCTTCTAACAGGTCTAATTTGGTAGTGGTTCAGCATAGGCAGCAAACCAGCCATCACTCAGAAGAGCTGTATTAGAGTGATAAATAGTTCTGACTTGAGTGAGTTATAGCCTGTATTAAATTGCTTTTTCCTTACCAGAATATATTTTATACTGCCTTATCACATTAAATCCACAGGATTTGAAAACGCGATAGGTTGTGTTCAAGTCTGCATCTGTCTTCCTTATTTGAACAAGGATAAATCTGTAATGGAAGTGACATGTGAATTAATTCAGTAATCCTTGTTGATTACTACCTCACAAGGTGAAGGCTTCAGAATGTCAAGTCTGTCTCTGTGGTGTGCAAGTTTTCTAGCACCCTTCTCACATAAGGCAGGATTCCTTGGTGAACAGCTCTGCAGTGTGGAGTAGGTTCATTTCTTACCCTGTTCGCAAAGCAGCAACAACTTCCAAATGTTCATTAAAAAAGCCCCCCACAATCTGGTTTGGGAGCATAATGAGGTTGCACAGTTAAGTCCTAAAAAGTCAGGATACAACGATCACGTATGCATTAATTTCCCAATACGTTCTTCACTTACATGATCTCATTCTTTAACAGTTTAATACAGCAGACATTTTTCTGTGAATGTGATACAGATGTTTATGTTGCTTACAGTTTGTGAAAACTCTGTAATGCAGTAAACACATTAGTGTTCATCCTGTTGGTGTCATGGTAGTGATGCGAAGCTGTCATTCTGTGGGAAGAGCATGCTTTGGTCAGGTTTTCCATTCAAATACAGCATATATGCTCCATCCCTGGCAGTGCTCAAGGCCAGGTTGGATGAAACCTTGTGTGGCATGGTTTAGTGTGAGGTGTCCCTGCCAATGGCAGGGGGGTTGGAACTGGATGATCTTAAGGTCCTTTCCAACCCTAACTATTCTATGCTTCTATGAATATAAACTAGCAGTAGATGGGGTTGTTTTGGTTGTGTTGGTTATTTTTTAGCAAATTGAGTAGGGGAGCAGGAGGGAATGTGTGTATTCCGACAACTCTTTTGAGTTTACAAATCAGTCTCCTCAATGGGATCCACTTGTCAGAGCCTTAGTGAGCAAATGTCTCTGGGTTTGAAGGCTCTTTTGCTCTGTTGCTTTTGGAACTGGAAAAAAAAAATGGAGCCTGATTATTTGGATGTGGTTTATTCTTTTTCCATTGATCTCTCCCTGCACATGGCTTTGCAGGAGGGGCTGGCTCGGGACATGAACCTGCAGCCAACTCAGGTCTACAACTGGTTTGCAAATTACCGACGGCGCCAAAAATCCAGCCTCCCTCATATGGAAAAGCAAAACAACACATGTCCTGAGAGGGCTCTGGCTTATCCCACAGTGCAGCAGCAGGACAGAGGATTCTGTGCTCCACGGACTGCAGGTTTGTTTCTTGCTAATGGGCTTAGGATGTGATCCAGAAAGCTGAAAACCAATTTTAAATTCCCTCAGGAAAGGAAGGGTATTCCTTCTCCAGAACGGCATCTATATGCTGATGGATCAAGTGTGGACATGGAAGAGATCTTCTTCAGTGGAGTGCCTCATTGTTTGTCTAGAGGCTGTCACTCATAGAAGAAGCAAACACTGATAGGACCTGTGCAAGGACAGGCTGACAGAGATGCCCACCTCAGAAGGGGCACAGAAAGCAAATACCTGCAAGGCAGCAGGTTTTAGCACTCAGATCCTGGGATCAGGGCTGTAGTCCAGTAAAACCCAGTATTGCTATGCCCCTTCACAGAATCTTGACCAAATAGCAGTCAGGGACTATATGAGGGTCTTGATGCATTTGGTAAATTAGACTTGTTTCATTCCTTTTCGAAGTAACGGTTAGTGTTCCTTCACCTGCCTGGCTTGCACCTTTCAGGTGGATCTTACGTAGGCATCGGCTCTGAGCAAACGGAGATAACTCTCATGCCCTGTGACCCAGGGTGGGACCAGTCAGCAGCAGATCTGGATAAGCCTCCTGAGGGAACATATTTAAAGATGCTGGAATCCAGGTGATGTATGAAAAAGTCTTTACAGTGACAGTTCAGAGATAAAGCAACCTTTAAAGCTGTTAATGGAACTGACTTTCATGTCAGTTCCCAGGAGACATAACTTAGGAGTCTTGGGGAATGGTCCATGCCAGCATCAGGCAGTCAGAGCATCTAGCAGTTAACTTCCCAGCTATCAAGGGCAGGATTCAAAGGTTTAGCTGGTGGGTGCCCCTCTTTGCAAAGCAGTATGTTTGGCTAATTTATTTTCTCCACCATTACAGCTTTATGCCGAGCAGTGAGATGTATGAAGCAAGGACAAACAAAGCTTTCTTGACCACCCACAGCACTGAACAACCTGTATCATTTTGCTCTGAGGCTATGCTGGAACCAGGAACCTGCTTTAACCCTGCTGTCCTGCAAGCCAGAGAAGCAGCAAGCAGTGCTGATGCCAACCCCCAGCTGGGTAACTTTGTTCTGTGCCCATGTGGATCCCTTACCTTCCCAGATGAACGGCTGGCTGTGTGGCAGGCCCCCTGCAGCACCAGAGGAGTGTCTGGCTCTATGTGGACCCCAAGTATAGAAGGTTTGTAAAACTGCACCTAGATCATTGACCTTGAGAGTTCTCAAGCTTCTCTTCTCTCTGCTGTGAACACTCTTGCTCCCTTATGTGGCTTTCCAGTGTCATGACAAATGGGAGCAGGGCTTACTTGAGCTCTGCAATTCTGCTCCCATCGTATCTGTGAGAAAACCTGTTGGTTTAAGGTGTTGAGACAAACATTCTTACCTACTCTTTTGCCTAAATTGTAACTGCTCCCATAAGATAGTATTTTTCTAGCAAGGTGGATTCCTTCTAGCTTTTCCACTGCAAGAGTGCCTTCAGGTGTTTGCTCACCTTGTCAGTTTGCAAGCTTCTGGGTTTTTCTCAAGAGCTTGCCTGAGCAGAGGCTGAGAACTTCTTAACTGTGACACAGTGCACATCTTCAGCAACACATTCTCACTTTCCCTTCTCCTTCCTCTTACTCTTTCTCTCTCCCTCTCTGTTTCTTTCCTGTCTGGTCTTGTTCAGCATTCCCACCATCTCTTTTCTTCTGTTTTTAACAATAGCCTTGGCAGGATATGTAAGTGATGTCCACCTGCTTTTGCTGTAGGTCTGCAGAACAAAAAATGCTGTGACTGCCATTCACCCAGCCCTTGTGAATGTAGAGCAAGCAGAGGAGGAATAGAAGGGTCAGAGGTTGGGGTCATGTTTTCTGTAACGGTCTTTAATGTGAACATTTATTTCAGCAGGTATCAGAGCTCCCTTGAGCAGAGTCCCTCAAGGTGGCTGTATTGAGGCCAGTTCAGGAAGAATCATTCAGCAGTCAGATTTAGAGGCTGAAAGCTTCATCCTTAGAGAAGGACAGCTAGGGACCCTGGAGTCTGTTCTTCCCCACAGGTAAAGGGAATGGAAAGCACAGGGCTTCTTACAGGCAGGAGTGACAATGGTGCTGTGGGGTTAGCCTTGTCCTCATCTCCCTGTTGAAGAGGGTTGTAGAAAGAGTGTGGTGATGCATCTCATTTCAGGGGCTTGGCTCTCCTTGTGTCTATCATGTTTTGCAGATATTTCTACCTGTGCACTGGAAATGAGAAATGCTGTATAAGTGTGTATGTGGCTTATGGTGGTGGCACAAAAGAGATCTGAGACCAGCCTGAGCAGAAAATAAATGAACCCCTCTCTTTAAAGCAGGTTTAGTTTCTAAGCTGTTTGCCTGTTTTTCTTTTTGGCAGAAAATCATAAGCTATAGTGATTCAGTGAGAGCTGTTTCTGTGGGCTGGGTTGGTAGTGCCCATACTTAATCCTAAAATAGTGGTTTTAGCTTCTTAACCTCATGACCAGATTATTCCATAGTGCAGGCTTTCCAAAGTGGAAGACAGAAAGACAGGCACTATTCTGTCTTTCTGTTTTCCACCTGTAATAAATGTTTTATTAATAAATGCAGGTTTTCTCTGGGACTTGAGATAAATTCAGAGAATGCAAACCAGCAGCAATCCGTGCCATCTTCCATATGTTACACAACCCCCATAATGTTACATAAAAATAAACACTGCCAAACAGACATGAGGAGGTTCCTTTAGTTTACTGATCTGAAAGGCACAGCAGGAGCAGTAGCTCCATTTCATAACCCTTCTGCCTTGACACTGTCCAGCATTTGTGCTAGCATGATGCTGTCAGTAATATGTCAGAGAGGTAGGTAGAAGCAGTTTTACTCCCTTTATCCACTTTAGAGATGAGGAAGCAGAGGCACAGAGAGGTTTTGTTAAGCAACCAGGGAAGGCAGTGATTCACTGGAGATAAAGATCAGTGGGGTTTTGCTTCCCAGTTCCCTGCTGAAATAATTTCTGCCTTTTACCTGTTTCCCAGTTGGCTTGGTGTTCATGTTCATGCCAGGCTCCTCACTCTGTACTGACAATCCAGGTCAGGGCATTGTAAACCTACCTCAGTATGTGTTCTAGGATTTGCAGTTTCAAACAATGGCTACAGATCATAAAGGACCAGTGAGGCTTGCTGGCACTGTTCTGGCTGGATTTAAAAGTGCATGTTCTGACTCCAGAGTGAGCTCATGTTTATTTTTAAAGTATGTTCCACCAGCAGAAGAAATCTATGGTGAATGTCTCCTTGTTGGGCTATGTCAGTTGTGCCAGGAACCTACACACCCTTTATCGTATTCCTGTCAGGGGCAGGACTTGCTGGTTCATAAACACCTTCTGGGGAGGATATAGTTATTTGAACTCTCATTTGTAATCCCTGTTTAGTGGCCTGGTCCAGCTTGAGCCAGAAAGCCTTTAACTCCCCAAAACACCATGAATGCTAAGGAACATTGATCTCCTTGGCAATGAGTGATGCCTAGGCTGCAGTTTCATCTAGGCTCTTTTGCGGTTTCTCTCCAAAGAGCCAGGAGACCTTATAGGGGTAGTCTTAGGTAAGATGAAGGCCCGGTGAATGGCAGTGAATAAGGATCACCTTTGTTATCAGGCAGAGCCCTCTAACAGAGTTACTGATAAGAGAAGAAGTATTGTGTCACCAGAGTCCTCGTTAGCAATAATGTTGTAAGGAGCATCATTCATGTGGGGACTCATGAATGAGTCAACAGCTTAAACTGTAAGGCAAGTAAGTGAGTGTTGCTCTCCTGGAAAGACAGGGCAGTGAAGTTACCCCTGTTTACAGATAAAAGTAAAGCACAGAAAAGGAAATTATTTAGACAAGGTCACCCACTATGGGTGGGCTCAGTGTTGTGCTCTCACTGCCTTGCCAACACTTCTGGCTCCCTGCTCCCTAGGTGCAGGGATACAAGCTACAAGTCAACACAAGGACCTTTAATCTGCCTGCCTCATTTTCAAAGGTGCTCACCTGGAAAGGACTTGGCCTGAACACTCATTAGAACAGTTCCTGATGATTTCTTTCATGGACTTTTTACTGTTGGTCCTACACACTTGGGCTGTATCCAAGCCTCTTATGATCTACAGGGCTGTGAGGTGGGAGTGTGAGGGGAAACCAGGCTGGAAGCTGACTGTTTCCATCTGCTTCTGCTGCCTGACAGGAGAGTCTGATCCAGCAAGTGAACGGGAAGTCCCTGTGGGACATCAAACAGATGCTCGCCTTTACAGACAGTGGTGTTGTATCCTCTTCACTCCTTGAGTTGGGACAGGTTGAATGTAGTCCAGCTAATGATTCATGCAAAAGATAACTCTCTCTCAAGCCTTCCATTTCAAGCAGAAAAGCACACTGAACTCTGTAGAGCAAGACAGACTGCATTTATGAGCCAGCATATTGATTTAGAAAATCACTGCTGAGGTGCTCATTGCAGCTTACTGCTTCTGCCTGCATTCTGGGATTCCAGCTCAGAGTATAGGAATTCTCTTGCTGTCAGTCTCTCCCCTCTGGGTAACCCAGTACCCTGACACTGGCAGGCAGCAAGTTCAAAAAGCATAAAAGGAGGCTACTTTTTGGCATGTTCCATAATTAAATCACAGAACTTGTTGCTAAGGGCATTGTGCATGTCAGTGTAAGTGGGCTGTGAGAAGAGATCAGACATCTTGGTGGGGGAAGGAAGGGACAAGGGATTGAGTCCATTTGTCATTAGTAAATGGCATTGCCAAAATGCAGCCTCCAGCAGAGGAGTCCCAAGACTGCTTGCTGGAACCTGGGGTGCATTCCAAGGAATGGCAACTTGACACTTACCTGTTTCTTCTGCTTTTCCCCTATGCTCTATTAGTTGGCACCTTTTGGTCTAGGCCTCTAAGGCCTTTCATACCCTGGGCTATTCCTGGGAGTGGAAGGGGCAGTGGTGTTGGAATTATAGGTTCTTTTGAGTTGGTGATGAAGGGAGAGGACATCCCCTTGTCAAGATACCCAGTGTATCCCACTTGACCCAGTGCCCACAGATTGTGACCTCTTCTGAGAGGTTAGCAATGCCCCTGGGGGAGGTGTGGATGGGGAAGCCATGTCCCCAGACTGGCAGCCTTGAAAAGCTATTGTAGAACCATAGCCAGTGTTGTGGTTGTGTCTAAAGCTAAATGTCTGTTTTGACTCTTAAGGTCTGTGTTTTTAAAATATGTTTCAGGAGAGAGATGTTTTGGTAGACATCTCCTTGTTTATGGGGCGTTCTGGGAGCAAAAGAAGGTCATTCCTGTATACTGCTCCAGGTCGGGCTAGTCGTCCCAGGGCAGAATCTCTGTTTTCAGGCTGTAACAATTTTGAGAAATGGAGCAGTTTTACAGCCAGTTTAATAGAACTTTGTTGACTGAATGGTCTTGCCAGCAGCCCCTCTTGTCCTGCTGCAAAACATTACAGTAGGTGCCGGGTTGGGCATAAATACAAATGCATTTGTATATTGTATTTTCTTGCAGTTACTGTCACTCTGTGTTTGGCAAGCCTCAGTGTCCACCTGTTTCTGCACCCCGCATGGAAGAAAGCCAAGCCTTGGGACAAAGCCAGGTAAGAGAACACACCTAATGTTCAGCGAAAGCTGCTTAGACCTACATGCACTATCTAGCTGTAGCTCTCACAAAGGAGATGTGAAATATCATATTTAGTATCAAAGGTGCTTGATCAAAGCATACCTTTTGGAATCCAGTTCAGAGCAGGATGGGCATTCCCTGGGGTAGTATCCAGCAGATGCTGGAAGGAGAGGTGGTTTTGTTGGCTTTTCCACTTGAATTGCTTATCAGATGCTAATTTTACTAAGTGTATCATTGAAATGATGGCTAAAGCAGCCTGTACAGATCCAAAGTATCCTTTATATTTTGAGCAATGGAGAGCTCAAGCTAGCTCTGTAGAAAGAAGACAATAGGAAGATAGCTGCTTGAGGGCCCTCTGCTCTGACGGGCTCTGCAGAATTTGATTCTGCTCTCTCAGATCTCTTAAAGCTTTCCTGTAATTTCCATTTCTAAGGTTGTGGTTGATGAAGAAAGGGGATTTTGCACTGTTCTGAGATGGCTGATAGCAGTGTATGGAGCAGTATATTATAGGCCATGATAAATTACTTCCAGGATCTGGATGCAGCCTGCATGCCTTCTCATGGTGATTTTAAGGCAGTAGAGAATAGAAGTTAGAAATCTGGTGCTTTCAAGGGGATGTGAGCATATCTCTGAATTAAAAGTCTTTAAAATAGGACCCAAGAAAGCCCTATCTAAACTGTACCTTGAGCTATTTTTTGGCCTCACGAGTGTTGGTCTCCCAGCCAGTTAGCATCCATTTCTGTGTCTCTTGCATTGTGTGCTGCTTAAAAGGATTTTCAAAAGCAGGGGACTATATCTGCTGGCCTCATTACAGGAAGCTGCTGCAGCTCTGAGGGCAGTAACAGAACCTCTTTCGAGCCTTTGAAAGCATCAATATAAAGATTTGTATCTTGGAGAGTGGCCTTTTTACTAGCCATAATGTGAGCCAGATGAGTAGGAAAGCTTTGGGCATTAATAATGAATGAGCCTTTTCTGAGATTTCCAGAGCATGCAGTCTCTGTAGGTAGTTTTCATCTCGCTACTTTTGCATTCCTGCACTGATTTTGCAATGGTATAAAAACATGACACTTGGTGCATTATGGGCTGGGGAGCAAAACACCCTGTGATGCCTGCAGATGTTGAAAGGGAACATCTTTGGATCTTTTTAAGTTGAGGAATTCAGAAAAGCAATTTTTATGTTTTAATGTGTGCTGTAGGAAGAGGAAGGGCTTGAGTGGGTAAGTGATTTTACAGCATTCTACAGGTTTCCCAGGTAGTCTGTGTCTTGCTGAATCAACTTGCCCTGGCCTTGTTGCAAGAATATGCAGGTGTTTGGTTCCTATGCCTGAACCACAGGGGTGCAGATGTACTCATCCATTTGTCCATGCATGACTTGCAATTTGGTTTCATAGGTGATGCATCCCATCAGAGCCAACATGAGAATAAAACAAAAGAGCAATTTGGATCTGTTTCTTTCCCTCCCTGAAAGCAGCTCCCTTGTTCAGGTGATCACTCCCTTATTTCATCCTGGTCTTACCCTCTGTCAGTTACTTGCTTTTATAGGAGCCAGTGTCTTGGGCAAATGGAAGGGAATTGCTCTTCTCTGAATTACTGAGAGTTGACTTGTGCATTGATTGTGCTTGTCATCTTTATACTCATCTCCTGTACAGATGGATTACCCTATCTGATCTCAGAGGGGAACAGAGACTTTGTTGCTTCATGCATGCAGCCCTCACCACTCACGTTCCCTCCCTTCTGTCCAAAGCAGCTTTTCTACCCTGAGCAATGGCATTGCCATCGTTAAGGATCATGTGTGGTGAAGCTTTGATTCCTTTTTGTGTCTTTCAGGTCCTGGAGGATCCAGTTGGCAGCCCATTAACCAATGACACGTTCTGGGCAGCGTGGCTGCTCTTTGAATTCTCAGCCAGTGGACAGATGTGACCCTCCTGCAGAGATGTTTAATGTGGTCTGCACTTCCCTAGGAAACACCCCATCTGTTCTTTGGTGTTTCTTTCCCCATACCTTGTTTGGCATGAATGAAGGGTTTGGCATGAAGATGAATAGAGAGTGAGGTAGAAGGATGATGAAGGTCTGTTCTAATGGTTGCAAAGTTTGGTTTTGTTACAGTTTGGTTAAGAATTTTGCAAAGGATAGAAGACACAAAAGGTGCATTGTGGACTGCAGGTTTTGACTTGAGCAGTCTGGAGCTGCACTGCAGATGCTAAAAGTACAAGTCACTGGTTCTGTGGCAGTTAAGTATTTCTACCCATAGCTCTGGTCAGATCAGAGTCATTCATTACATGATGAAGGTAAATGAAGCTTCTGTACTCAGAAAGAGTAAAACTCAGTTTTATTGCCTGGCAGTGGATATTGGGTAACTTTTTCCTCAGGCCTGGAAGGTGAAGTATCAGCTTAGTGCTGGTAAAATACTGCTATTTCTCATCCCTGCATCTCGGTGGTACTGCTGGGTGTAACTGCCAGAGCGTTCAGTACTCCGGAGTGCCACAGGTGACACAAACGGGCAGAATTATCAGTGCTGAAGTCAATGTTCTTGCGGTAGGGGTAGGGCCTACCAGTGTTGTCAGTATTTAATGCTACCTGTATCTCAGATTGCCCAGGAAAGAAGGATGAATGGAGGAGGTAGGAGCTGCTGAACCCTCTTGATCCATTGTCAGTCCCTACATCCGGATGGACACAAACTGCCAGGGCCATTGTGTGACCCTCAGGTAGTCTCTGGCACCAGGCAGAAGCCATCGTGTTCAGATGAGGACCCTGCAAAGCAGCATGAGTTGTGCAGGCTCAAGTTTCCTACACACTGTAGTAAATGTGGGGCTGATGCTGTGTAGGCTGGAGGCTGCTTACTCAGCGGGGGTGAGCTGCTCAACTGCAGCTCTCCCGGGGAGTGCATGCTGCTCTGTTCCTGTTTCCCAGCTCTTTTCCTTACTTAACCCAGCCTCAAGGCACCTGTTATACTCCTTCACCTCACGTTGCTCATGAAGCAGGAGCCCTGTTTTCCTTCCTTTCTCTTAGAGGCTACAAAGCAGAATTGTGTATGAGAGGGTTAGGACATGAAGCAGCACAGCAGACCCTTGATGCAGTTTAATGCTGCAAGTCACTGAGCTGTCTTCAGGCTGTTTTCCCTTAAGTGTTACTCCTGGGTTTTAAACTTGCAGTGGAAAAGGGGTAATCTTTACTGAAACTCCAGCCCTCAGCTACACAATGTAGATGCCTCCAGTACCTGTTGTAATAATGTTAACAAATAAAGGTTTTGAATGACTGTTTCTGCAGGCTGCATTCTTCAAGGTAAGCGTGTGAAGTGGTAATTCCCACATGGTATTTTAATTATGTATTAAAACACTAGCACCGGCTGCCTACGGTCCACTTGTGTGCTTTGAGACCCTAACACTTGGCTTTACCCTGGTGGAACCAGCCATATCTGTAACTTCCTAGTTAACTAGCAAAGATTTAAGACAGTGTGACCTTCCTGCAAAATGTATTACAGGACGGCAAACGAGGAGTATCCCAAGCTAGCAGATGTTTGGGAGGCTCTGCTTCTACACTAACTAACTGGTAAGTTGAAGGATGTTGTGAAGCAACTCGTTTTTATTGGGGTCACTAAATCACTGAATCCTGTTATCTCACCACAGACTTAAATTGTTCTAAACGTACCTGAAGATACGTTCAAAGACGAGTGTGAAACAATTAACTCGGTTTTAGTGGGGCCTCCAAATCTCAAAGACTTCTGACATACAAGTTGTTCTCTTCTGCAGTTTCACTCTATGTTTTCCAGGCACTAGCCTTTCTTATACCAAGCCCCCTTGTCCATTAGTTGGACCCCCGCTGTACTACTACCCCCCTGTACATTGGCTAACCCCTGTACCGGGCTCACTTGGCAGTGCCGTGTTTTGCTGTGGGAGGGGCTGTGTTCAGACCAGCGGTGCTTGGAAGGGTTGTTACGAGCACGTTTACGGCTGTTTCCTTCAGCAGAGCGGCCCCGGCTGACCCCGGCCTCCTGCACGGGGAGGAGCGGGGCCGGCTGACCGCGGAAGCCGCTCCCCGCTGCGGGTCCACCGCTCGGCTCCCACCGCCTCCATGGCGGCCTCGCCCCGCCTTCCTGCTTCCTCCCCATTGGTCCGCCGCGGCGGTAGCAACAGCGACAAATATATCCTGCCGCCCGCTGATTGGCTGCCGCCCGCCGGCTGAGCCATAGCAACAGCGGCGCGGGGCCGGGGTGACTGTTGGCGGCCCGCGCGAGGCGGGGAGGGGCCTCGCCTGAGGGAGCGGCGGGGCCGAGAGGGACAGGGCTCGCCTGGAGCGGAGGGGCCGGCCGTGCCCGCCGCTGCCGAACGGTACCGCGACACCAGCTACGCCGTGTGATACCCGTTTACCGGGCGAGTGCACCGTGGAGGGCGAGAGCTGCGTCTTCTCCGCGGCCCGTAGTGCAAGGAGAGCCAAGACGCTGTCATGCGCCAAGTGAAGCAGCAGCCCCCCAGCAAAATTCACACTGGATTTTGATAGATTTTTGTGTGAGATCCCCAAAAAGGTACTTAATTTTTCACCCCTAACGATGTCACTCCGATTACTGTGATTTAGCTATGTAATACACGTGGATTACATTTCCCTGCTGTTAAGGACTGAGGTATTGGAGTAAGGACGAATTACGTCTCTCTTAAAATGAGATGGATTTTCAGTTTCCTTCACAATACTTAGTGCTGTTCCCTGACAGGGAAGATAATAAAGGTGAGATCAACACAAACTGCATAGAAATTTTAGGTAGCCATCCTTCAAAATGAAACATTATTCACACTAGGAAATGCAGGTATTTGGTTTTGGAGGTTACTGACCCTTGTTGTGTGCCTTAACAGTACCTGAAGTCCTAAGGCTTTGTGATTTCTTTTTTGCACACTTGTTTTGACCTCTTACTTGAAGTGGCTGAATTTACTAGAACTCCTAAGTTAGGAGTGCTAGATTGACAAGTTTCTTTCCCAAACTTAAATCTGAAAAAGGCTTTGCACCTGAAGCAGAATTAAAGCTTTGTCTTTTCACTTAATGAATTTAATTTCCGAATTCATCACAGTTTTTCCCTGGAGGACAGCTGAATTTTATAGGTCATTTCCCAGATGAAATAACTTCTTTTCTGGAAATGTATGTTAGGTGATTCAGAGTTTGATATGTGAAATCCAGAATATTAAAGCCAGGGCAACCATTTCCAGAGAAGCTGTGGCTGCCCCATCCCTGGCAGTGCCCAAGGCCAGGCTGGACAGGGCTTGGAGCAACCTGCTCCAGAGGAAGGTGTCCCTGCCCATGGCAGGAGTTGGGACTGAATGAGCTTTAAGGTCCTTCCAATCCAAATTATTAATGTGATTTTTATCACAAGATCTCTTCAAGTGATGTAAAGTCAAGTGGTTGTAGTACATGTTTTGACCAGCTAGCATCTTTGCTTCATGCCACCTGGATATTGAATCTGCACAAAACACTTCTGAGCACTAATGGCATCTGGAGAAGAATTTGTGAGCTGTGCCTACAGATGATGTTGGTGAGTTACAGGTAGCTGAGCAGAGATCAGAGGTAGGCTGCTGCTTGCCCACCTATGAGTTGGAATGGACAGGGATGCATAGCCATGCAGCAGAGAAAGAGATCAAGTGGATCTCTGCTGAATGCCAGTGACGCTTAGGATTTGGCCTTCTCTGCCTGTGCTGCTGGGTGGAGTTAGCCTACAAAGACAGTGTAGTGGATTTGTTTATATTGTATTCACATTGGGCTAGCATTTGAATTGTTCTGTTTGTGTCTTACCTTGTTCTTGTTTCCTAGGTGTGATTTGCATCCCCATGGTGTTCTGGTTTCCGTATCCTACCATATGTAGCAAGTTCTGGGTGTGTTTATGTTGCTCTTCCTTGCGGCTGTATTTAGAAGCACTCTGAGCATGTGGTTGACCTGCCCTGAGCTGAATGTGCTCTGCATGCTGTTGTCAAATGACAATGTCCTCCTCAACATGGCATGGCCTGTCAAAGGAAGGAACTTGCCCTAGATAGAAAAAAAAAGTCATTTTTATCTTAAAATGCATAAAAGTGTTCAAAGAACAATGCTTATATGTGTTAATTGATCACAGAAAGGGGATGGAAATCTAGGAGCACTTTCTGCAGTTCTATTACTTGGCTGTCTCGGAGGTGAGGACACTTTCCCAATAGGCAGGCATCTGAACTTTTCAGCACTGCTGCCTAGAGGCAGCTTTCCTCTTGGCATTTTGACAGACAGCCCTAAGATTGGCAAGGTCAGAGACTGAGCTGTTCTAGCCTATAAGTAGTAAGAAGTGTGTTGTAGAAATGGCTGAACTAATCCACTACAGCACTAGAGACGATTAATGGCATAAGAAGCAGTTGCCCTGCTCTAAGTCCCCTTGGTGATTCCGCTGGCTATCACAGAACTAATGAGCACCTCTGAGAACCACTCAGAACAAATGAAACGTTAGGAGATCCGTCTTCAAGGCCAGTAGTTTCAGGCAGTCTCCTGTTCTGGATGCTTGGTTCAACTTGCTTGGGGCCTCATTTTCAAAGGAAATAAGCACTTACGCAGCGACTCAAGTAGGGCACCCAGAGTAAGAGGCCACTTTTGAAACTGTTGGTAGAGGGATTTTGTTTTATCTCTGTACCTCATTAGTCTTATCCCTAAAGTCTTTCATGTTATGTTCTACAGTGAAAGGTCATTGTTTCAGATCAATCATATTCAATGGGATTTCATTCAGTTCTAAGCCAAATTAATCCACTTTATTAAAGTTTGAAGAGTGGTAAAATTCACTTGTTAAGACAGATCTGGGCTTATTTTTTAAATGTGGCTGCTGATGCTGAGTCCTTAATTGTGTTTGCCGAGCATGAGGCATCTTTGGGTTGGTTCTGGAAATGGTGGACATCTGAATTCTGATCTGGCTTGTTTGTTGGTGTGTTTGGTTTTTTTTTTTTTTTTTT
>NDXB01006182.1:871399-979291 GCA_002631895.1 Agapornis roseicollis | reverse complement strand
TTTTTTTTGGGTTGTTTTTTTGTTGTTTTTGTTTTTTTTTTTTTTTTTTTAATTATTTATGTTTTTATTTATTTGTTTTTTAACATTTTCTTAGCAGAAGTTGTGTTTTTTTCCTCTTTCATGTAGAGCTTTATTCAATACGGTGCAATGGTGACAGCTTCTGATTAAACAGTCTTTTTCATGTTTTCCTGTTTATGCTTGTGAATTCTAGTTACTTTACTATTGTTATATAAAGAATAAAGCCATATTCTTCTATCTGGCCAGTACTAGCACATGCTGTGGTATGAGGCAGCTTATTAAGAGTTAAAGCTGCTTCCAATTAGCTACCGTGTTCTTGCCACTTAAAGAACCCTCACAACCGAGCATGCTTCACAGCCTCCTGTGCGTATCCCTGAATCATTCTGGCAAGTAAAATCACTGCCATGATCTTTTATTCTGACATAGTGCTGCTTCTTCTCTGGTCTCTGAAATGAGCAAACACTTGAAAATGGCACATTTTGCCAGAGAGTTCTGAGGATTTATCAACTCGGATCTGCACAGGATTTTGAACATATAAAAGGCTACTGTGTGTGAATGCTGAGTGGTGTTAGGAGTACTGCAGTGATTCAGAGAGGTTTCAGTATACAGACCTAACTTTTCCAGGAGAGAGCAAGAGCTTCACAGGTTTTGTACCAACCATTGCCCTTTTGTTTTAAAGATCTTCCCGAGATGGCGAAAAGATAAACAATGTGCTTTACCACAACTTCCAGCATGAACCCTACTGCTTTTGAGCAGTGCTTGGGCAAAGTAATCTTTCTACCTTCATTCTAGGTTTTTCCTTTGAGTTATGAGGGAGTTTCTGTGAGAATGATTCAAGATTAACATGAAATTGAAATATGACAAATGGTAGAATATTTTCACACACTGTGAAAACCTAGAGGGTTCTGTTGCTTGTTAAACTGTGGTATATGGTTTGGCTAGAAATATATATCATTGAAATGATAGTCCCTTGTGGTTTAGGAATGAATCCTCACACTTACAGCTACACCCACTCCTATCTCGTGCTCTGATCTTGTCATTGGTTACACCTTTCCGCCCTGATGCACACTTACCTCACTTTCCTGGAGGATGTGCTGCCAGGGTTCTAAGTAGTTCTAAGTAGTTCAGTAGTTCTAAGCCTGTGGAAAAAATCTGACCTTACAGTGCTGCCTGAGCATTCTGCCTCATGTAAGTGCCAGTTACAGTATTTCCAAGATCAGATGCCCACAAACTCTCTTGTCTCTGCCATACTCATGTCTCCTTTGCTGTGATGTGGAAGCCAGTTAACCTCCCCCATCAGTTAGTAGTTGTTCCTGTTCTCTCTCGGTTTTCCAGTGTCTTGTCCCCAAAACTTTATTTAGTTCCCTAAATAAAACATTACCTTGCTGCAGAAAAGAGAGGAAGGATCACTTTCTCCAGGGATGAGGAGGATATTAGTGGCAGAGATTTTGTAGTACCACTGCTTTGGTTCCATTAGTCTCAGGAAGAGTGCTGCAAATAATGCATGTTCCCTACTGCTACCAGAACAGTCAAAGGAGAGGCTTTCCACTGTGGGGTAAAGTCTGGGAATGGCTGGGGTGGTTTCTTTGCTGTGTTTCCTCTTCACGGGTGTACCTTCTAGCTCTTGTCTCCTCAGCTAAACATCTGCACCGGGCAGGGGATGCCATCTGAGAGTGCTTGGGTGTCCCCAGTGCTCTGGTGTGGAGTTGAACAGTGAACAGGAATGGCATTTCAGCAGGGAGCTATTTGTGGAACATTGGTGCTGTCCAATAATCAGATATGCCTGTGGAGCAGAGCCACTGCCTTAGGTCATGGTGCAATTTTCAGTACCAGAAATTTCTCCATCTACAAATTCTTGCTGGGTGTGGTCGCTTTGCCAACAGCTCCCAGTCCTGCCTCATGAGAGCAGGATCTCTGAGCCTGGGCTTTGTGGGGCATGGTGGAGCTCTGTAATGTCATGCTTGGTGCCTGGCATCTGTCAGGGCAGCCATGGTTAGGTATTGTCTTGTGCCCATTTAGCACTCTATTAAAAGGTATACCAACATTTCGATTTCCATTGCCTTTCCATTTCTATTTTTAAGACGTGGTATCTCAACTTATAAATGTTATAGCAGATTAAACCTCATTGTGTGAGCTCTAATTTGGTTTTATTTGTACCTCTGCAGATCCATGGAGCCACTGTTATGGCTGACAATGCGGAGCATGAGATGGTGTACGCACAGGAGGATAGAGGTACTCTCCCACATACTGTGTGTGTATGAAGTGCCGTCTCTGTACTACAGACTGCAGAAATGCTGCGTACAAGATTGCACTTTTCCTTGAAACTGTGTTTAGCCATGACTCTGATTTTAGAGCAGTGAGGTTGTGTATCACCTTGTGGCTACAACGTTAAGAACTTCTGAGATGCTTTAGACTGAGAAATAGCCATTAGAGAGAAGCTCAGTTAAAAAACCCTAAAGCATTTAATGAGAATGTTTCTGTGCTGGTGTAGCTATATCCACATGTATTTGGCAGATTAATGCAGATTGTCTGGTGAGTGGGTGAATAACTGGTTATAAAAATACTTCGTAATCTGTTTCCCTTGGGAGTCTGAAACTGCTGTATGAGACTAGAAAGCTTTTGGTAAACCCCATGAATTTTCAGAACCACTGGAACACTTTGCAGACTGAGTAAACTCTACTAAGAGGTGATTACAACTGCAAAGTTTCCAAGATGGAGAAGTGTATTGGGTATTTTGCATTGGCCCACCTCTGTTCTATGCTATTCTTGCATAAGTGTTAGATGTATTAAAATCTGTATTTTTACATTTAAACACACCTTTTCAAGAGCATGCTTCTGCTACCCATTGGTAAAACTTTATCCTTAGGTAAAATCAATGCAAATTTTGCATTGATAATGATAAAAAATTAGGCTGATACATGGGTTCCATTACATTAAGGTTTTATTAGTCACTGTCTTCTCCTAGAAACAGTGACAGTAAAATCCTGTTGGGAAACAGGCGGCCTTCAGCTTGCTGGGACCTACCTGCAGCTGTGTGCTTAGCAGTGCTGCACAGAGCTGCTTCCTGAATGTGCTGGCATTCAGTTTCTATCTCTCCACATAATTTTTACCCTTCGTGCTTTATTACATAGAGTTACTATTTATTCTTGTCATAATATTTATGTCCTTTAAAACCATCTGCGATACTCATATAATCCCTTCTAAAATGAACTGCATAATTTATTTTAAATGACATGAGGGCTTAACACATAAAAGCCGGCAATGCTAGAGTTAAGGCTAAAAACTTTTTGCTGAGACAGTGGATGGGATTTACTGGATTGCAGCAGTGCAAGAGTGCTGAGGGTGAGCAGAGTAGTGTCATGAGTGGGAGCAGCCTTGGGCCTCTGCCTCTGGTGCATGCTAACATGCTTGCTTCCCTCTGCTTTGGGGGTGAGCACAGAAGCGAGCTTCAGTGGATAGGGGTGCTGTGGTCAGCAGCTCTGATGTGCTGTTGGATGGGAAGTCCCATCTTACTCCCGTAAGTGCAGTGGTGCAGTGATGTTTCAGCGCTGCTGTTGGTTGAATAGAAAAAGTTAATCTATGTGTTATTGTAAGAGATGAGTAACGCGGATACTCGTGTTTCTGGAGTCGTTTGTGCAATGCCTTCCCTTTGAGATAATTTCTATGCAAGGCTGGTTGCTGTCCGTTTATGAAAGAGGGGCCCGCTGTTACCAATTAAAACACGTAGTAAGACTTAATGGAGTTGCATCTCCTAGGCAAGGTATTAGGATTGCTCCGTGCCTGCCACCCCCACAGCCAGCAGAGTTCCATAGCGGCTGGGACACGGCACGCGTTCATGCCACCGGGATGAGACACGGCCGAGCCCGTCCCGCGCCGCTCCCCGCCCGTCTCCGCAGTGCCCGCGCCCACCGCCCACCTCCACCTTTGCAGCAGTAGAATGCAGCACTCGCAGCGCGCATGCGCCTCCCCTAGCCGGCGCCCCGGCATGGCTATTTATAGCAAGTGACGTCACCTAGAAATAGAGCGCGGGGGAGCGGCGTCCCCTCCCCTCCCCTGCAGTCCCCTCGGCTCCGCCCCCTCGTTGCCTTCCCAGCGCGCAGGCGCAGGCGGTGGCAGCAGCGCGAGGCTCCGAGGCGGGAGCTGCACACGCCGCGGAGGGCAGGCAGCGAGCGCGCGGCGGCTGAGGCGAGCCCGGCGGCCGCTGAGGGAGCGAGAGGCGGCGGCTCCGTGCAGGCTCCCGGCTCGCACCGTCCTCGCGTACCGAGGCGCTCATCCCAGCACCTCCCTTCCTCTCTCTTTGAGGGGCGCAGAGTGCCCAGCCCAGCAGCCACCACGGAAGCGGCTATGGGGGACCGAGAGCAGCTGCTGCAGCGGGCCCGCCTGGCCGAGCAGGCGGAGAGATACGACGACATGGCTTCGGCCATGAAGTCGGTGAGTGGGGCTGGTAGCGTGGCGGCTGTGGGTCATACCCGGGGAGGAGTGTGTAGGGTGGGTAGTGGCGGGAGAGGGAGGGGAAGGAAGTCCGTGCTGGTCCGAGGCGGAGTTGGGTCCCGGGGAGGATGCGAGCCGCCAGGTCCCACCCGTCGCTGTGAAGAAAGGAGGGCGGGAGCAAGAGCCGGACCTTCCCGGCGGGACACCTCGCCGCCGTGTGGGGCGGTGCCCGTTACTACCTGCCTTGGGGAGAGATGAGGCAAACAGCAGCCGGTCCAAACTGGACCCAGGTCCCATTGTAAAATGTATCTTCCTAACGCATTGCCTCCATTCCCTTCTAACGGCCCTGTGCCGCGCTCCCGCGGCCGCTCTTGCCCTGGGGGTGTGGTTGTCCCCATGCCCTCCTCTCGCTTCTCTCCCCACCGCCGCCAATCCGGCGCGCAGTGCAGCGGTTTGAATACTGCCCGCCTCTCTGCTCGGCACGGCGGGAACGTGGTATATTCGTTCTCCGATCCCTGCCCAAGATGGGGCCCGTCTTGGCGCCCGGTTCCCCCTCCCCCGGTGGGGATGTCGGGTTTGACCTTGGGGTGCGTCTTCCCTTCTGAGGCAGCCCAGGACATGCTAGCTGCTGGGGGTGTCTGGGGGAACCGCGCACGGCAAGAGGAGCCCCCTCCTTTTCTAGTCGTTTCTTTTGCCTTGCGATAAAAGGCACGAATAAAGGCCTCATCCATAAATATCAGCGCTCTGTCTCAAAAGATAGTGGTTGCATCCAGGTATAAAAGCTACCCAGCACACAGAGAGTGTTTCCCAAGCTTTAATGTTGTCTTTTTGCTTCTTCTTTGTAGGGTAACAAATTGTCAGTGTATTCTGTACTCAGTTGAATACTGACATGTGTGTAAGCAATAAGCTACAGTTGCAATTCAGCTCTTTCCCATAACCAAGCAATGAAAATTATTTGTACTGGTCTGTCTGTACTGATACATAATAAACTTGCAGAATGATCAAACTTACTATGTGTAGTCCCTTTTTTAAAACCAAAGTATTTGCGTAACCTCATCTTTAAGAGTAATGTTAATTACTCCTAAATTAGCATTTCATAATTAGCATTTAATTAGCATTTAATTGGCATTGTCTTTGCTGTATCTGATTACAGTTGATTTGTTCTCGCTGATCTGCCCTTTGTGAACAGCAAAGAAGGCCCCAAGAGGAATTGTTCCCCTGGAGAGTACACCTGTTTAAAGATGAGATGATTTTAGTTTGGAAGAGCAGTTTCAGATGGAGTTCACGTTTTTGTTGTACAAATCAGTTTGTTCAGGGGCTGTAATGAATGTCCCATCTCTTAAATGAAGGCACTAAAAAAACAGTTATTTTGCTAATTTTGTTCACTCTTGCTATTGTGTCATTAGAAATGGTACAACCATCCAGTTCTAAAGCAGCAAGCTTCTGAGTGTCTCAGTAGCAGAGGCACTAGACAAATTCTTGATACATATAATGCAGTAGTAACAGCTCTGTTAATCTCAAATATTTCAATAGCTGGTTCTAAAAGATGGAGCAAAGAAACCACCAAAATCCGCTGCTGCTCTAGAAGACTATAGCTGTAGGTAGTTCAGCAGTATTTGGAAAAATAAAAAGCTGTTGTGTATGTATGATGTTCTGAACAGATGTGAAGCAGAGCACAGTTGCTATGTTTCAGGAAATATGTAAATAAAGTGTAAGTAACAAGTGTGTATGTCCAGTTCTCTTTAAACTGTCCTAATTGCTCTGCAGTTTTCACTCATCTTGAATCACAGCATTCTCCTCTGTAATGCTACTTGTGCTCTCAGGTTGTATGATGATGAGCTTGAGTCCTGAGCATTTATGAAACATTATGTTATAGATACTTTAAATACAAAAAAACTGAATTTAAAAGGCAACAGTTTTTGGAGTGTTCCTAGCCTGTTGCAGGTCTATAATGTAGCATCTGTTGGTTACTTGGCTTTCATAGGTGTTCCTTCTAATATGGTGATTTCCAGAACACTCTTCATGTCTGCAGTTGATTTTGGCTGAGCATAAGCTCCTATGAAACCTTAATTATGTGGCTGGCTGTTCTCAAACAGCTAGTGTTTCCTTCTGTGTCAGTGATTGTAAGTAACGGATACTAAGAGATTGCTTTATCCATATAGAATCATATTTAAGTAATCTTCTTGCACTCCAGAGACGTTAGACTTCCTTCAACAGGAAATCAGTTCTAACTTGGATATCTATTCTCAGTGCAGAATATCTTGATTTGAAGAGTTTATATTTTTTAAAAAAATATAAAAATCTCTGAAGATACCAGCTGATGGTTTCTGAAGGTTGCTACGTGACAGTAGTGTGCGTTCAGTGGAAAAAAATGCAAATTTCAGTTTTAGGTATTTATCACCACACTTCCACAGAATGCAATATAGCCACAGGCTGACAGTTACTCCTGAAACATAAAGTAACAAAACCTATTCTAGCAAAAGGATATTTGCATGACTTTTGAGGTTGCCACCAATGGATAAAGAAGCATGACAGGACTGCCATTTCAGCTGCCAGCATGGAGCTGGAGAAACACCGATTTTTCAGTCCTGTCAGTTAAAAAAAAAAAAGCCAGATGCAGCAGCAGTAGCAGTTTAAATAAGGAAACTACTGCTCAAGAATACAATTTTTTGTTGCTGCTAAACTTTTTTCTTGGAAGAATTCTGATATTTTGGCTTATAATGTGTAGACAGGAGAGCAGCATGAACTAGATGAAATTATTTTAATAGAGAATAAAATTTTATGTAAATGTGCCTGTATGCAAGGCACACCAAGGGGTGTGGCATTGTCGTTGCATTAAATGCTGCTCCAGGATTCCAGCTGTTTGCAATAACCCTACACGGTAGGTACAGAATTGCTTTTCTACACTGGGAAGGATAATGCTCTTAGTGTAAACGTTGAAGTTTCTCACTTGAGAATGCAGCATTGAGTACCTTTTGGTTTAGATCATTCCAGAAATAGTTAAACATCTGTATGTACCCATAGTCTTTCAGGCAGTGTTAATTCTGATGTGAAGTGCTCAGGACCTCTATTAATTTATATTGCTTTTCTAGTATAGCTGGTAGAGAGTCATTTACACTTTAAAATTGGTAAGATGAATTGAGTTATGAGAGGTATAATTTTAAAATTAATGATGCTGCTCTCTGTGAAATAAATTCAAGTCTTAGAAGGAGCTAAAGTTTTTTAAGTAAAATAGCATGAAGTTCTAGTTTAATATGTAGGCTTTACCTATGCACATAAGTGGGCTTAAAAGTTTGGGATGTTCCATATTTTCAGTATTGTGTCACCAAGTTCTCCTTCATATCAGTGTCTGGTTTTGGGTTAATGAAGTATTCATGTGTAGGAGGGAGGGATGAGATGTCTTTAATGTAAAGGATAGCCTTCCCTGCTGTGAGATGACTTCCTTATTGGGGTTTTATTCAGTAAATCTGGCTCTGAAGTTCCAATGCTTGGTATTAAACAGTGAAGCCATATGATGCAAGACACTGATCTGCGTAGCCTGCTTTATTTGGTCAGAAATTATGGCTGTATAACTTTATATCAGGAGATGTTAAGTAATTAAACCTGACTTTATACTGGCTCAGGTACAGTCATATTTGCAGTAGCTTGCTAAGAACTGGCTCTAGCTGTGACTCACATGCTCTGGCTAATGAAACACAAGTATAATCACATACATTCAGTTGACCTGGGTCAAATTCTGCTAGGTAATCCAACAGTGCATCATTGACCTGCTGTCCATTGTGGAACCTTCACTTTGGTGTGTTTTCTGTGTGTAACTTGGTTTGGCATGGTCTATGTGGGACTCATCGTTAGGGACTGTAGTGACAGGACAAGGGGTAATGGGTTAAAACTTAAACAGGGGAGGTTTAAATTGGATATAAGGAAGAAATTCTTCACTGTGAGGGTGCTGAGGCACTGGAATGGGTTGGCTCCATCCCTGGCAGTGCTCAAGGCCAGGTTGGATGAAGCCTTGGGTAGCATGGTTTAGTGTGAGGTGTCCCTGCTTATGGCAGGGAGGTTGGAACTAGATGATCTTAAGGTCCTTTCCAACCCTAACGATTCTATGATTCTGTGAAGTAGTTTCTGAGCTGATACAGGACTGCCATGTTCATCAGCATGTGTAGTTAGGAATTCCAGGCTGTAATCATGGTTCCTTTTATATATACCCATTTTTCTCCTAGTAAACTGAAAAAAATGGGCATAAAGCAGAGGAGGGCACACCTGAAAGTATTCTACAAATAAATGATTTGAACTGTATTCTGGTTACAAAAACCAGACTGTCAGTCTGAATGAAAAGTGCCTGCAGATCATAGCCTGTGTGTTCTATTGCATCATCTGGCTCAGGACAGAAGATAACCCCAAGCTTAGGGTGTGTGAGAGAGGTTTCTTTGCATAAGGAAATTATAGAGTAACACCTGAGTAAGTAAATACTATTTTGAAGTCATACTACAAATGGCTTTTCATCTTTAAGTGCTTCTGGTTTCCCTTAGAGCCATTATAAAAAAGTGTGTCTACATCTAACATGTAAAAGACATTAAAACTGTAAATTATAGCAGTCCCAAGATCTTTTCTATTATGGAAAGGCTGTAGGTAGAATGGAATATAGGAAGAAAAAAACCTTCCTTCAGCATTTTGAGTTTTATTTTTCTATACATCTTATCCAAATGTGAAGAGAAACATGTCTGTTCATGTCTACTTTGCTCATGTATTTGAAATAGATAAGCCAGTAGATAGCTCTGTAAAGGTCACGTGCAGTTCTTTGAATCTAGGTTCTTGTAGTATACACCAGAGAGGTAGATATGATTTTTTACCTATATCTACACAGAGCAACATACATTTTTAGCTAGGATAGGAATAATTTGCCATGTACTTGAGTTGATGGTAGTTGCTGATTATCCAAGATAGACATCTTAAAGCTAGTAGACATCTCCTAAGGATGTTGAATTAGCTTCTCTGTTAATGTTTCCTCTTTTAAGGAACAGTTCAAGGTAAGTTTAAGTCAGTTTTGGGAATTAAATGACACAACAGTCTAGTAATGACCTGGAATAGACTCTTAATTAAGTCTTAATCTTGTCTCTTCTTTTTCACATATTAACAACTGTTATTCAGTTTGGCCTGAGGTGGCTTTTCCCCAGGCTGTTTCTGTTGTGCTTTACGTGAATGAATCTGAAGTATTCCCTGCTATTTCTCAATCTAGCTGTGTCAGGTTAAGTTCTGTTAGTCTAGTGCTTATTGAGAGTTTTAACAAACTTAGCCTAAGCTGATGTAACAGCAAAACCTTAACTGGCTTATCTAAATACAGCATGAAGATGCTTCCAAAAGTTACGCTGCATTTTAAAGGTTGTACTGTAGATGTACTTCTAACATGAAATGTTGAGTAAGGACCAGACAAGATTGCCAGAGTTGATGCTAGACTTTACAAAATCTCCCTCTGTTGATGTGACCTTCAGAAATTTCTGCAGATACACTGTTTATCAACACTTGCATTGGGTATTGGTTGTGATTAGGGAAGGTCAAAGGCATTTTGGGTGCAGTTTATCTGCAGTTGCAATGGCTCTTGTGCAAATGGGCATTATACAACAGCTTTTTCAGGGTAGATGTTATGATGCTTTTTCTGCAATTAAAAATGAATACCACTAGAAAAGAGAAAATAGAATAGAAAAAAAAAAAAAAACGGGAAAACTCTTTCAAGGCTGCTAATACTCCAGGAAGTGTTTTTGTCTTGTCAACTGGATGAAATTAGAAATTTTTGTAAAGCAAGTGCTGTCTTCTGACAGACTGTAGGGAATACAGAGCCCTTAGCTGAGCCTCTGCAGCTTGAGGGAGTTAGTATCTTTACTAGGGAAGATGATATAGGTGGGTTGTAGTAGAGACTGTTGAGGGGAGGGACTGTTTGGAGGACAATTGATTGGAAGCTGTGAAGAAGATGGTGGGGATGTTGTTGGAGTTGATTGCTGGGCATTTCACTCACTGTAGATTATCTGGAATTGCATTGGGCCAGGCAGAGCAGTGTCCAGGAATGAGCTCCTGACCTGTGGGGAAAAGGCATTTGGAGACAAAACTAACTGACTTAGAATGTTTTAAGAACAAAACCTAAATTTGAAAGTAAGTGCTGTGGTGTAACAGTTGTAATTCATGTAAGTTACGTTTCAGACTTGGAAAGATGTGCATTTATTGGGTGTTTCACTGGCTACATCAGTCTCACAATACTATAAGTATTTGTGACTTGATTATTTGCAGTATTTGTTTGGTTGTGAACATTCTGATGCCTGTCAAGGCATTTAAATGTACATTTTAAAAGAAATAATGATTTTAGCAGTGCCTGAGCAAGGACAAGTTTACTTTCACACCAAAGCACGTATCCTTAGAATGCTAGTGACTTCTTTTAATGCAGTTAATGCAGTATTTGTAAAATAATGGAGTTACATTTTTTTTTGTCCTAATTCATAGAATTACAGAATGATCTGGGTTGGAAAGGACCTTAAGATCATCCAGTTCCAACCCCTCTGCCATGAGCAGGGACACCTCACACTAAATCATGTCAGCCAAGGCTCTGTCTAACCTGGCCTTGAGTACCACCAGGGATGGAGCATTCATAGCTTCCTTGGGCAACCCATTCCACGCCTCACCACCCTCACAGTAAAGAACTTCCTCCTTATATCTATACTTCACCTGTTAAAGTTACAACCTGTTACTCCTTGTCCTACCTCTACAGTTCCTAATGAAGAGTCCCTCCCCAGCATCCCTGTAGGCCCCCTTCAGATACTGGAAGACTGCTATGAGGTCTCCATGCAGCCTTCTCTTCCCCAGGCTGAACACCCCCAACTTTCTCAGCCTGTCTTCATATGGGAGATGCTTTAGTCCCCTGATCATCCTCGTGGCCTCCTCTGGACTTGTTCCAACAGTTCCATGTCCTTTTTATGTTGAGGACACCAGAGCTGTAAATTCCAAATCTAATAACATGTTGGTAAATTTGCAAGAGCGGAACAACTAAGTGACTGTAGGTCTAGTAGTTTTTATTCTCGTAAGTTAGCACGTCAAGTGAAATATGCCTAAATACAGTTTTAGAAGTATTATCCTTTATCTTAGTTTTTTGTAGTGGGAATCTGGAGCTGATCATGGCTCTTACTGATTTCCTACTTCGTTTTTATGCAGTTTTTTTTCATGTGCTATCCCTGAAATGTGTCTGCAGCCACCAGTTATTAGAAATGATACCTTTTGTATTACACTGTGTGATTGCTCACTAAGTGACTGAAAGGTACTGTGAAACACTAATTCCATTTGTACTATGCAGAGCTTAATCATAGTGACAGCAGCGCTTCCATCTCTGGTGTCAAAAGAAAGCAAGCAGCAGGGAAAAGAAATGCAAGAACTCCATCAGTTTCCAGTGTCTGTGCTGTGTTCCAGATTCATAAAACTGGTATTGTAGGTACATTTAAATTCATTACTAAGTGTGTAGTCTACAGAATTATAGCAGACTTCCTAAAAAACCCTGAGTCTTCCTTCTGTGAATGCTTCTTCATCACACAAGGCTGAATCACTTTTATTCAGTGAATGTGATTTGAAGTGTCTTCTAAATACATGTTCTGTTACAACAAAACTGGGGGGGTTTCACTCTTAAGCCTTGACTGCAGAAGCAGTCTTAAACTTTTGTTACAAATTGACTCCTTTCTAGAAGGAATTTAGGGATCTAGAAGAAATTTAGAATCCTGTATTTGATGATGGAAATATTGAAAGAAATTTACATGCTCTTCTCTAAGACAAACCCTTTAAATTTTATTTTTGTCTGTATTTTCAGGTGACTGAACTGAATGAGCCTCTTTCAAATGAGGATAGAAACCTGCTGTCTGTAGCCTACAAGAATGTAGTTGGAGCTAGACGATCTTCCTGGCGTGTCATCAGCAGCATAGAGCAGAAGACTATGGCAGATGGGAATGAGAAGAAGCTGGAGAAGGTTAAAGCCTATAGGGAGAAGATAGAAAAGGAGCTGGAAACAGTCTGCAATGATGTTTTGGCTCTCCTAGATAAATATTTGATCAAGAACTGCAATGACTTCCAGTATGAGAGCAAGGTCTTTTATCTGAAAATGAAAGGGGATTACTACCGCTATTTAGCAGAAGTTGCTGCTGGAGAGAAGAAGAACAGTGTTGTGGAAGCCTCAGAAGCTGCCTATAAAGAGGCTTTTGAAATCAGCAAAGAGCACATGCAGCCCACTCACCCAATTAGGCTTGGGCTTGCTCTCAATTTCTCAGTCTTCTACTATGAAATCCAGAATGCTCCTGAGCAGGCCTGCCTTTTAGCCAAACAAGCCTTTGATGATGCCATAGCAGAGCTGGACACACTAAATGAGGATTCCTACAAGGACTCCACTCTCATCATGCAGTTACTTCGAGATAACCTCACTCTCTGGACGAGTGATCAGCAAGATGAAGAAGCAGGAGAGGGCAATAATTAAAAAGCTTTCCTCCAATCCCTCTTTCATCCATTTTGCCATCCCCATCATCACCAGTATTTCCTTGCCACAGTCACACTAAATATCTAGTGCTAAGCGTATCTGTATTGTACAGCTGTTCAGATCTGCTGTCCACATTGAGAAGCAGTTTCAGATGAGTCTCCATGGGCATTGATGGATTGATTGGTTTATTGGCCCTGTTATCTTAGTTGCACTTGAGCAGTGCAGGAAGATGCATAATAAATGAGGCATTTTCAGTTTGCCTGTTGATAGGAAAATATGGGAAAGAAGAATGGAAAGTGATTGAAGATAATTGGATTCCAGTTAATTTTTTTTCCATTTGAAATAAGCTGACAGTTCTGTTAAGCAGTACATTATGTGCATGCAAAGTAAATTAGCCACCCCCAATTTTTTTCAGTCCATGAGAACAGTTAAGCTGATGTGAAATGACAGCCTTGTTCATCAGTTTAAAATAAATTGTTTGAAATGTGAGGTTTCAGTAGCAATTTTTTTTGCCTCTAACTTATGTGCACAGTTTCTTTCAATGCAGTGCATCTACCTGAGAGTTTTGATACTTGTAACCTTTTGCAGTTGTTTTGAAGAATCATGAATTTATTTTTTGTAAACTCTTTGGCTGTTTAGTTGTCTGTGTATTCTGACAACACTGTCAATATTAGCCCATGTTAAGATGGATGACTGAGATGCCAGACTTCTAAATTAAATGTTTTGAAATTAAATGAATAAAATAAAATGCTGCTTTGGGGACATTATCTCTACATAAGCTGTCCTGTCTTTTGTTAAGAGCAGATATTGAGTTAGTGAACACATCACTGGTGAGTTAAAACATGCTTAATCAAAAGTTTAACAAGAAGTTGTGTCATATGCTAAAAAACAAACAAACAAGACACTATGTTGAAAAGAAGGGGGGAAAAACCCACCAGAAAACACCCACAAAACCCCAAAACACCCAGAGCCATCTAGAATGTGATACTGCTCACCTGTGCTCAAGGGGAGATTCCAGAGGTGGTACATTTAGTAATTTGCTTGGTAGAGAAGCTGTGATGCAATTCTGCTCAGGAGCAGAAACATTGTGAAGGACATTACTTGTCGTACCAATGTAGAGACTCGTATTTGCTTCTGTCCTCTAACTTCCAAAGTTTCTGAAGTGTTGACCACATCAAATCACATTTACACATGAAAATCCCTATTACTTTCATGGATACCTGCTTCAAACAGAAGCAGTATTTGCTCTTAAAGAATGCCTCTATTTTAGCAATCTTAAGTCTAGTCCCTAAAACTTATTTTGGTGGTTTTTTTTTTTTTCTCTCCCAGCAGTTAGTGTATTTGTATATTTATTAGTTCGGTACACACTTCTGTAATGGAATGTCAGGAAAAGTTAGCTGTTACATGTCACTGTATCCAGACTGCTGCTGGCACTTGAGCTAGCTCAGAGGTCATGTAAGTTCTCATTTATCTACTACTTTGATTTGTGTGGTAAATGTTACTGGTCTAAATACCTACAACAACTAATCATACTTTTTAAAGCAGTTCACTGGTTATTTTTAAGTATCTGTAGGATGAGAATTTTTAATAGTAAATATGTGTATTTATGTGTTTTATCTTCTACTTAATACTATATTATAGCAGTAAAGTTGGTGACAATTGAAAGACAAATACAACATCTGGAAAAAATGAAAATACAGATACTTGATGTTGTACTATTGTATAATCTTTAGGTGCTTGACCTCTGAAAGTAGTTTGAAGTGTGTACTTAATATAAATTACTACTATCTGCCAGTGCCTGGAAGTCACTTTTTCTTATTTGCTTCTATTTCATCAGGCAATATTAAAGTCCTTGTTTTTCAGTTCCCCTTTTTGCAAGTAAGCCTTGCAAGAGTCTTTTGGTGAGTAATACCTGTTTGGGCTTTAGCCTTCTAGATCTTCGAGCTTCCTTTCCTTTCCCTCAGATCTGCTAACCTGCCCTGTGGACCCAAGGTGGAACTTGGCAGTAAGACTGCTTTTTTTATGTTGAAACACTGGCTGGTTAATAATTAGTATTTTTTATTTTATTTCTGTTTATAGAAGGACCACTATCTGTTAATTCAAAAATTAAGGAGTCCTTTCTCATTTTAGGTACTGTCTTGTGCAGGCCCTTTGTCACAAATGTATGAGCACTCTGTGGTCTGCAAGTGAATCAGCAGGTCTCTGACATCTCTGGACTAGGCAGTTGAAGAGTAGCTGTTGACCTGGTGCATAACGTCCACAGTGGAGACCAAAGGTATTCTGTAGAATGGTGCAGTTGCTATGTGCCTTAGTAACTTCTGGTTTTATAAAGAATGCAGATCAGGTGGTTGTGGTTATCTGTATTGCCGTTAAGCTGGGAAAATAAATCTTTGTGGGGTATCATAAAGTATGAAATTTTGCTTTGAGAGAGCTTTCTGACTATACTCTGCTGGATGGGTGGATTCCCTTCTCCCAGGCAGTATCGGTGTTACAGCTGTAAGTATCAACAGATAAAAGTTGCATATTAGGAAGCTGTGTGAAAATTTGCAGCTCCTTCATTTTCTCTTGTTGAGTCACAAGAGAATGTTGCACATTCTCTTACTGGCTGAAGGCATTCTGACTATTTGTGAATGTAGAGGCCCTCAGTGATCCTGGAGGTGATGGAAAATTAGTAATGCTAACTAGGGTGCTGCATACCAGACAGACATTATATGCTTGCTCTGCCTTGAAGCTACCTAGGCCTTGGGCCAGGATCTAATAGCATGAGCAGACGTGGTTGGAAAGTAGCAGCTGTCTTCTAAGAATTACAGATCTTGTGCCAGGATCTTCTGAGGAACTGTCCCAAGGAACCGGGAATAGCAAGAGTTTTCCTGATTCAATGTCCTGCCATAAAACTCACCAAAATGACAAAATCTGTCAGTGAACCCCATCAAATGTAGGCAGCTTATTATCAAGTGCTCCTGGCAAAGTAAAATCTGGTGAACAGGAAAAGATTCTCTCAAGTTTCTAGATTGTCTCCCTCTGAAACATGGGAGAGTTGAAATTCATCATGAGGAACAGCTGACAGGTTGTTTTCTGTCAAGTGGTGGTGTTTGTGTGCTGGGCTACCTGTGGATTTAAGATGGTTCAAGCTACAATCTCAGTATACCTGAGTGTAGATCAAGTTCCTTTGAGGGTGATGAACTTGAAGGTAGGTGAGTGAAATTATTGGATGTATTCAAGTAACTGTGTGCACAAGGTCACAATCCCTGAATTAGTTCTGGCTTCCTTGAAACAGCATGAATGACTTTAGGTGTACCCTTATTTTGTGTGATCTGCCTTATAGCTTTGTAGCAGTGGATGCTTTCCTGAGTGTCTGCTCAGGAAAGCAATAAATAAGGTGAAGTATTTAGCTGAATCTCCAAATAATCTGTACCTTCTTTCTCAGGAAGTTAATTAAATATAAATGGGGTTTTTTGCTCTGGGTGGTCTGTGGCATAGAAAGCATTTCTGTCCTTGCTAGAGGTTCATAAACCAAATGTTGATAGGCACAGTTGCTCTGCATATGTTGATGCCTGCTCATTTAATGAGTCCCAGGAAGTCTTCTAAGCCAAATTCTTTCACCAGCTCTTGCCACCAGCAGTATATTGATTTTCAGTCTGAGGGCAGATACTTCTATGTTCTTCAGTTGTCAGTGGATGATCCATGGCACAGAAAGCATGTTTTTGTGATTGCTTTTTGGTGTGAGTCAGTAGAGCAAGAACAAGAAGAAATGCTCCAGTGCAATCCATGTTCTTGCTTGCACGTCAGAAGCTTTTTCATTTCCTGGGTCCTGGGATTCCTAGATGCTTTTTCGTAACCCTTATTGTAGGGGTGATCTGGAGGAAACTAGAGCAGATGAACAACACATGTTGTTTATTTCAATATTCTGCAATGGACCATAGGATTGAGATATTTTGAAATTGGTATTTCTCTTAGGTGGCCTCCATGATACGTCTTTTGTCTCTCAGAATAAAGAAAATAAACATAATAAAATCCTAGGCTACACGCAGTTTACTGGTTATTGTTTAAAGACACCAGCTGTATTCACCAAAAGTGCTTAGTTGGAGTTCACAACATTCTCTGAAGCAGGAGTAATTCTAATGGAAAGACTTAAAATTGAGTGACACCCCCTCATGTGCTTTAAAGGTTTCTTTACTTGCCTGATTTCGGGTGTAACTGGATGCCTGCTAATCTTGACACGGTGAGGGTTACACTGGTTACATACATCCAGAACCAGACAAATTTTACTGAGATGTTAAATCACTCTGATGGTGTTGATATAATATTAGCAAGGTGTACATGTATCCTGGAATTTTTAGCAGCCTGATAGGTGCTAACAATACAACAGCATTTTATATGATACTCTATGAGTCTGAAAGCTAAGGGGTAGTCAGACCTTAACTTAGTAGTGTGGTGTGTATAGGGACAGAGATACTTTCAGACTATGTCCTGATCTGCTCAGTTATGTTCAAATTTATATAAACCATCGCCTTCATCTATTTGAGCACACGCACCCACCCACAGCCTTTTGAACCCTGCACTAGAACAAAATGTGCCAGTGCTCTGGGAATCTAAACTTCTTAGGCTGTATGTAATAAGAGGTTTATTATCCAATGTAAGCGATAGCATTGAAGAACACTGACTTTTAGGCAAGCAGAACCCTTAGGAAGAGTAATGAGATTGAGATCTCCATGGATAACCCACCTCAATGAACAGCAGTTGTTCTGGTAAGTAGCCATTTTTTCTAGCAATACTCTGGTATAGCTATAGGTTTGAAAACAGTTTTTCTCATGTTGCTTTTCCTTTGTATATAACTGGTTTTCCACCCTTAATATTCATATTGGTGACCTAAATCTTGAAGTTGGATGGACTGACTTCTTGAGATGAATGGATTTCCAAAGGAACACAAGAGTGCTTCCTAATGTTTTCCTATGGCTTCTTTCAGCAGCTGGTATGTAGTAATGTAGAAAAGAAAGTTTAGTAGTGCACTTCAGTTTGAGGTAAATGAAGAGATTGGCTGTATTTTAAGTCATACATGAGAATGACTTACTAATAATGAAAGTCAGAAAGGTGAAAACTGTTGTCAATATACTTTATAAAATATTCTCTGCCACTGTGGGACCAACCTAAAATCCCTCAACAAACCAGTTTAAGGACAGGGGGAAATCAGGAAAATTATTTCAGTGCTTTTGGTTCTCGTTTTTTTAGTTCTGCTCACACCATATATTTGAACTAATTTAACATAGCTGCTCAAGAAAAATTAACTTAAAAACCAGAGCAGCAACATGAAAAGCCCTGTTGGATACATTTTAGGTTCACTAAAGGAGCTCACTGAGATCTGACACTTTTTGAAGAGTGTGAAGTTAATTATACATGTAATTGACAGAGGATGTTCAGATCCTGTTCTGAACAAACCCAAAGTACTTGAAGTTTCACATAAATGCAGATAGTTTCTGAGTCTTAATGATTTAGAGAGATAAATTGATGCTGATTGCAAACACTGAAGTCAGCCCAGGTAGATTTTAATTAGTACCAGAAACTGAGCCATCTGCTAGAAGTAAAGCAAGCCAGGCTTCCAACTACCTTTATCTGCATGTCCCCAAGCAAGCATGTCCGTTGCTGATACAATTTCTTTCCCAGATTAATTTCAGGTAGCTGTTCTTTGATACCAGTGTTGACAGTGTCTGTAAGAAAATACACGTGTTTGTATTCAGGCTCCTCCTTTGTTTTTTATGCTTGTGTCTATGTAGTGTGAAGACAATAGAGAAGCATAAAATATTTCTGGATATATTGTGGGAGGTAAGAGACCCTAGAAGTTGAAGAAGTTTGTCTTCTGCATGTGAAAAAGCAACATTAAACACTGGAATATTGCAAAATGCCCTCAGAAAAGAGCTATTTCAGATAAGAATATTTTGGGAACAAGTAAGGAAAAAATCTAAGGACAGTACAGTAAATTAAAAAACCCCAATCCAACAAGGTTTCCATGCAAGTGCACACTCCCATGGCAAGCCTCTGAGAGTCCTGTGATCTAACTCTGTATTTTGTTCAGTCAAGTAATAAAATGTTAAACATGAATAGCAAGGAATGTATCCTGTTCCAAGACTGATGTAGAATATGTAAGTTTCTGGAATATTAATACAGCAGTAGTCATCTTCTGCCAGTTAAGCATATATGTGGAAAAAACCTGTAGACTTTTATTGTTGTTCTTGATGAAAAAACCAGAAGAAACCCCCACTATTTGAGGGAGAAGTATTTGAGTCAACAGTTACATGGCAACAGGAACAGCGATAATGTAGAATGAGCTGTTCTCTCTGTTTTCTCATCTTTGATCAGTTGATAATTTTACTTTCTACAGTTAGAGAGTTGAGTCAGCATGCTGCGTAGACTTTGGCATTGACTCTGTAATGTTATTTGCAGGAAAACTAATTTCTTTTGGACTATACAGCCTTTCCTTTAGTCTCCTAAAAAAAAATTAAAACATTCTATTTTAGCTTTCAGCAAAAGTAATTTCAGATCTGAAATGAGCAGCCCTTTCTTTATTGTTTCTAGTTTGGTATTTTAGAAATATCTATATTTCAGTATAATGTATTCCATTCCACATGCTAATTTAATATCCCATTGAAATTTATAATTGTAAATTCTTGAACATAAGTAAATTTCACACTCAGTGTTTCCTCTTCATCATTCAGTCTTCTTAACAGCTGGTTTTTTTGCACTACTTTTGCTGTTACATTAACTGAAGTTAAGCTCACACATTCTTAATACATCAAAATGAAACTCGACTCTTTAGTTACACATGTGAACAAGGGTTAGAAACCACAAAACAAATACGTACTTGCTATGTATCTGAACTTTCACTAAACAGATATTTTATCTTTATTTTTTATCTTTTTTTTATTTTTTTTATCTTTATTTTCAAATTGATGCAGTGAATTCCATCAGTTTTAAGGACTTGCTTTGTCATGGTTTGAAATTGCATTGCCAAAGTCATTGCCAAATGACTTGTTAAATACCTGCAAGCTTTAAGTCCTCTGTGTAAGACCTGATACACAGTGCTGATACATAGCTAATCAGCTAATTGTACTCACTGTTACAAAATGAAAATTAAATACTGGTTAGCTACTATAAACAACTATGAAGAAGACTGTACACAGGAATATTTTGTGCAAATTGATTTTAAGTTAGCCCACTATAAATGAATTCCACCAGGCAATTATGCAGAATAAATTGTCAGCTTTAAATTTTCATGAATATTTAAGGTTCATTTTTGGAGTTGTTTAATTAGATGCTTAAATACTTCCTAGAAATAGGAAAGCTGCCTGCTGAAAGCAATACAGCTAACATACAGCACAGTTGCCACAACACATATTTCAAGTTGGAGGAAACAATCTCGTACAGTCTGTCTCTGCTGCAATAAGTGCAATCAAGTGAGAAAGCATTTAATATCAGTGCTTTGCTGGGATTAAGGTACAGTTAGGAGGGGCACATTTAAGAACTATAAATGTTCTGTAAGGCACTCTGCTCCAAAGAGTTTTTAGCCTGGGGAAATGAAGATTGACTGTTTAAATATTCAAAAATATATATCCTGTATGTGATTTTTAATGTCACATTCTGTTCTTTTCCCCAGTTACTCCCCACCTGGGTTGTGTGCTGTCAAGTTTATTTGTTGTATCACAGCTAACTTTAGTATTGAGAAGAATGTTGGAACAGTAGCTATATGGATCAGTTGAGAGACAGAGATGCGGAATGAAAAGAATTAAAGAGTGTTTGAGAGAAACAGAATTTTTAGGAACAAAATTGTGGGGAAATAATACTGATTTTTCACTGTTCTTGTAGGGCAAAAATGCTTGGTGATCAGGAATATGTGAGTGATGAAGCAATACATTCCTCTTTAAAAGTTTAGGGTAAGTATAGGTTCCTATTAAAAACTTAGGGTGAGTGTGGGTATCGGCACTTTTTGCCTGTTGTTAGCAAGATACTTTTTTATCACTAGAATTTGGTTTTCTGCAGTTGGAAACTGCAGGCAGTTAAGACTGAGCACAGCTTTGTCAACAAGCTGTGTAAATTAATTTCTGGATATTATGGTTACAAGTCCTTTTCCCGTTTTATCATTAAATCACAAGGTTAAGCATGCTTATTATAAATCTTTCTTATATGCCAATTAGGATCTAATCTTACATAACTAGAGTAATGCATTTATTATATGTTACCTATATGTAACTAGACTTTTTTCCCTGAATCTTCAGTGTTACATGTTGTCTTGTATTTTATTCTAAATGATTTTAACTAACAATTTAAATAACAATTGCAATTAACAATTACAAATTACAGTTTGATCTGTCCTACCTCAAACATACCCAGTGAATTGTTTTCATCCAATTAGGTATTTGCCTCTAAACCCATAGTGCATTAGGACACTGTGAGTATTCCAGAATACTGTGAGTATTCCAGCAGTGAATGCATTTTTATGGATGTAATTGTTAAGAAATGTTATGTGCAGTTATGTACTTAAATTAGTATGAGCTATTGTCACATAATTTGATAATGTGATCAATTCCACTTTAGGGTTTACTCTATTGACAGTTGAACTTTCCATCTCTGAAGAATTATCTGGTTTAACAGCATGTGTAAGGGAATGAACAGACCAAACACACTGTCCACATGACTTCCAGTGATGATGCACTGGAAACCTGGTTATATTTGTAGTAATGGTATATAAAATCTGTGGTATTTGGAAGACTGTAACCTTGTTTGAACATCTGAGGCATGACTTTTATACAGTTTCCTCTAGCAGAAGCTACTGAAAGAGGAGGGATCGCAGTGAAGGGTTGATTTCTTTCCCAAGCACGTAAGGCACACGTTGGAAAGAAGCAGGGATTGTAGGGGATTGGCAAGAAAGCATTTTGCAACAGGCTTTTTGTCTGTTGTTGTGTTCAGTACCACAAAAGAACATCTGACTCTTGCAGAGGACAGAGGCTGGTAGAAGTGTGTAGTAACATAGTAACTGGTTTTCCTGCTGAGTCAAACAGAGCATGTTCTCTCCCTGCAATGAGAACCTTCCTGCAATGTTTGTTCCATGTTTACTTTGCATTAAATCACAGGAGGGAAAAACCCAACAAACATATCCTGGGTTATTTTTTGTAGAAGCACAATCCTAGTTACTTCGATGAAGTACCTGCTCAGGGTCTGAAAATTAAGGCTGTGAGGACTTTTTAAACCAGTGTGTCTTGGGGAGGTGTGCACACCATGTGGGGACTGGCTAGGACCATCTGTAGTGGCTCCCTGGCTCCATGGCAACTGGAGCCATACTGGAGCAATCATCCTTGTTCCAAACTGCATCCCAGATCCAGAGAAGGGAGCAGAAGGCCTAAGCCTGCCTTTGGCAGGAAATGGTACTCCTCTCTCCAAGTATTTGTTGGCTGGGTTGGGTCATTGTGTTTCTATTGAGATTCCAGCATCCCCTTAAAGGGCAGGAACATCTCTTATTGCTCACTTGTGCCACCTCAAGCTTTTTAAGGACTATTTGGCTCTTCTGAAATAAGTCCTGTTAAGCCTCCCTGGGCTGTAAAATGGTATGGAGGGATTGAGAAGCTGAGACATTTGCTGTCATTGGTATCATCAGAGTCCAGCATTGTTAATAGATGAGAATACTTTGGTACTACTGCTGATTCATTCTTCAGGTTTTCATAGCTGAGGCTTCCTTGCTTTGAGATTGGCTCTGCACTTCCCTTTTTCTGTGTTAATGATGTTTATTTTTATACACTGCAAAATAAGCAGCATGCAATGAAAATCAATAATTACAGTTGTGATGTTTAAAACTTTTACAATAAACAAATCAATGGTATTCTAACTTTGGGAATACCTCATGTTGCAATGTGGAAGGCAGTCTATAAAAGAGCACATCTAAAATTACTAGCAGTTACGATAAAGCTGTTTTGGAAAATATCATGACAGAAAACATTTCACTTTATTGGCAAATTATAAGTGTTCTTGATAGAATTTTAATATTGCAGCCTGTTGCAGTAAAAGCCATATTTTGACTTAATGTTTGGTATTGCTAAGAAAAAGTGAAAGTTCCATAAACAGCTCATCTGAATTTCATCTTAAAGCTTCTGTTCTCCTTTGACAGCTGAACATCATATCACCGAGGAGGAAAGTTAAGATCCCAATAGTGGGAATAGTTCTTTCACTTAAATATCTTTTCATTCTTCCAATCATCTATTAGGTACTTGCTTGTCCTTTCTGCACCTTCATTTATTTCAGTGTTCAATTGTTTAAAAACCCCTGAAGATTCCACAAAACCAAAGTAAGAAATCATTATTTGAATCTTCTCTTAATTTGTCAAAGCTGCTCCCCTTCTTCCTGCAGCTAAATACTGCATTATTATGCTAAATCTGACAAGTAAAGGACTTAAGAAGTGAGCTACAAACCCAGGAGGAACCAAGTAGTCAAGTTCTTCCCACCCAAGGAGAGATGCAAAGAAAAAATTTTAAAAAAAGAATAAAATGGATTATGAAATTAATTTAATTTTTAATGAGGTGTATTTAATATAGAGAGTTAAATCATGGAGATTGGATTGCAGGGAAAATTCTGTACTGTTGCTCTTTTCTTTGAATTTTGAAATGATACATTAGGACCTGAGTCTTTTCCTGGACTGATTGTATCACTGATGTTCAGATGAATGCCTTCAGCCCATAATGAGAGAATTTCTGTAGCTTGGAAATGTATGATACATTTACCAGGGTACCCTAGTGCAGCATAATCAACCTTGTCATTGGAATGAACAATTATTCTGAACTAAACATTTTGTTATAATTATCTTCGTAGATAAACTCCAAAGTACTGTAAGTCAGAATTTTTTTCTTCAATACCGTGTCATTAGAAGGATTTGTCCTCTCACGTTTTTTCACACTGTGTTGTTCTCAGAAGGCATACAGGAATTGTGGAATTTACAGTAAACATTTGACATTTTACTGGGGATGAAAAGTTCAACAGCTGAGTTGACACCTGACACAAGGCCAGGTGGGACGGGGCTTGGAGCAACCTGCTCTAGCTCAAGGTGTCCCTGCCCTTGGCAGGGGGTTGGAACTAGGTGAACTTTAAGGTCCCTTCCAATGCAAACCATTCCGTGATTCTATAAGCTTGGTGCCATGGCACGTCACTTTTCACTAGTCTAAGAGTAGACAGATTTAACTGTTATTTTTGCTTAGTAAGGCCCAGCTGTATCTGAGCTTAGTAGCCCAGTGTTACTTGTATTTAAAACAATTGCTGAACAGTTTTACTACATACAGTGCATGCGTGAGTATGTTGTCAATGGGGACATAAAAGTTATGTGAAATCCTGGGATTAGGAACTGATTAAGAACCACTAATGTGCCAGGTGTCTGGGTAGGGTATTATGAATTATTCATCCTGTTATCCTGGTTCAGTCACATAATGTCTTGGGGCTAATTAGCAGGTGGATGGGCTGACACAGAGTCAAGAATACCCAGGAGATATTTTGCTCAACAGTTACACTAATTCCTGCTGAAACATATCTTTTCTGCTCCTATAAATAAATTTCTTGGGTTTAGTTGGCTTACTTTGAGGTCCTTTCTTTCGTTTTCACATTATTTCAACATTATATTTAAAAAATCAATTACTTTTTCAGGGTTAAACCTAGCTTAGAGCTGAAGCATTTGATAGCTTTTGGGAAACCTGTCTGCAGGTTTTATTGTTATGTCTTGCTATATTACTTTGTCCGTATTAGTAAGCTTCATTTTACCTATTCTTCTATCACTTGTGAGCTTTATTGTCTTGTATTAATCAGAGCAAAAGTTGTCTTATTGTCCTGGGTTTAGCAGTAGCAGTCAATTTTAATCCTTAGTAGCTGGTGCAGCTCTGTGTTTTGACTTTTGGCCTGGGAACAGAGCTCGTAACACCAATGTTTTTACTTGTCGCTAGGTAATGTTTTACTCTAACCAAGGACTTTTTCAGCCTCATGCTCTGCCAGGGAGGAGAGGAGGCTGGGAGGAAGCAGGGACAGGACACCTGACCCAAACTGACCAAAGAGGTATTCCATACCACAGCACGTCATGCCCAGGATGTAACTGAGAGTTACCCAGAAGGGCTAGGGCACTGGGGAGTGGAACTTGGTATCGGTCGGTGCTCGGTCGGGTGGCAGGGAGTGAGTTACCTGTCAGTGGTTGGTGAGGTGCTGTATTCTCTTCCCTTGTTATTTCCATTATCACTATTATTATTGGTGGTAGCAGTAGTGATTTGTGTTATACCTTAGTTACTAAACTGTTCTTATCTGTGGGAGCTGCATTCTTTTGATTCTCCCCATCCCTCCGGGAGCAGGGGGAGGGCAAGAAAGAGGGGGTTGGGTGAGTGAATGAGCTGTGTGACTGGGTTTAAACCACAACACTTATTTTTAATGAATGCAGAACACCTATTTGTGCAATTGTAAAGCATAGCACTTGCTGTGGTAATGAAATAATTAGATATTTGTACATATTATTCTTTATGATTTAAGGGAACACAGTTTTAAATAGCTAATAGATTTCTTTTGTCCCGCCCCCTTTTCTACTTAGCTATTTGTATTTTTATCCTTTCTCTCTTTCAAGCCAAATTTCAGCATTTAGTTTGGCTTAACATTGGCATGTATCATTTTTTATTAAAGGGATTTATCAGAAGTCAAACTGAAGGGCATTATCAATTCACCCTGTGTTTCACCACTGTTTCTTAAACAAAAAAAATCCTATTTGTTTGAAATAAGACTGCACCCTAAACATGGCTTAGTTAATGCAGATGTTCCAGTCTCACAGCTCAACCTGAAAAAGACCCCAAACCAAAAGTCCTCTCCACCACCTATTTCCTACTTGATTCTTCTCAAGCAGTCGTCTTCATTTTGTGCTGACCACCTTTCATTCCTCCCCCACTCTCCCTGAAGAATACATTTGGGTGTGAAGATGTAACTGGTGGGTAGGACCTCTTGACTGCATGAGAATGCCCAGTGTATTTTTGTGAGAGATGTGCAAGTAGCTGTTCCATTAATATCTTTTGATTTAGGGAGGAAGAGTATGAGGACTGAAGAATAACTCTGGGGAGCTGATGCTGGCCTTGTTTTATGTCTCTCTCTCTCTCTCTCTCTGATGTTTGTGTTTCTGCTCACCAACAGCATGAAATATTTTTTCTCCCTTTCCTCTCCTCCTCCCCTTTTCCTGTTTCTCTCGCTCAGCCACCACATCCTTCCTACTGTTGCGCATCATGAGAGTTTTCTTCTTTCTCTCTCCGTTCTCACTCTGCTGTGTATGATTAAGCACCTGGAACATTTCCAGCCTGATGACTGCAGGGGTTTGCAATGAAACTCCTTTGAGATTCACTGCAGTAAGGCTGCCTCTTGAAATGCATGGCTTTGAGGGAGTCAGACTTTATAGTACCCTAATGCCTGTTGTATAGGTTTCAGAAGTGCTTGGCATATTAAATGCGCTGTTGATTAACATCAAGAATCTGTAAGAGGTCTCCTAGTAGAAAAATATTTTGTTGCTACAAACTGTACAGAATCCTTCATCTAGAAAGCTACAGTCTTCCTTTCTGCTGGAGTGTGGAGACAGCTGAACTGGTGACACTACTACCATTGACTTTTGAGGTTTTGCACTTTGTGGGGTAGACTGAAACAAAAGTTGTATCTACTGCTATGCTCAAATTAGACAGGTTTCTAAACTTAGTTTTGTTTGAAGCTTGGGTCTGAATAAACCAACTGAGGTTCATCTTAGCTTCAGCTGTAAAAACATCTCACTTTTGGTAGAAGATATCATAGCTACAGCATTACTTTGCTTAGTTGTTATTTTACAGTCAGAGTTACATCTAATTTTACATTAACTCCTTCTCAAATGGCAGAGGGCAGTTTTGTGCTAATTAAACTAAACTGAGGTTTTGCTTATGGAAGAAAATGTGAAGATGCCTTGCTGAATAGAAAAATAGAGTGTTGTAGGCTTGGAAACTTCCTCAAGAAGGTTGTCCTAAGCTTTCAGGCTGCAAACTGTCCTCAAAGGACATCACTTTTTGTTACTTATCTTTCCCTCAAGGCTGTGTTCACTGATAAAATAGTATATGTATCAGTAATTCCAGAGTTTCATTGCCAAGAAGCTTTTTCCCAAGGCCATGTAAAATAAAGCTGGAACTAACATTGTCCACTGCCTGAGACTATCCGGGACTAATAGACAAATGAATTCAGAAAGGACATTTATCTTCAGCAAATCATTTGAAAGTCTAATAGAATTGGAAGGAGATCTAGAAAATTAAAAAGAAGAGACGCTCTTTACTGCTGTCTTCACGAGTGTCTGAAGGAGCTTTTCATCAATGGAAAGCACATTTTCATTTGTCAGATAGCCAGGTTTTTCTTATCTTCTCTTCAACTCCAAAGTGCAGATTGTAAAGGGCGAAGAAGTCTTCTCCTCAAGCCTTGTAGAGGAGACAGTAACATCTGGTAATTGGTATTGCTGTGACAGAGCCCCTGAGTAATTGGTCAGTCAGAGAATGGAAATCTATTAGCAAATGTACCTTGTATTAGAAAAAGAACCTAGTGTATTCTGTGTAGTGTGATTTCACCTGGGGTGTCTCGGGAGAATTCTGGCAGTTTCTTATGGATTGTCAGAAGTCTCTCCACTGTATCTGCATTTAAGCCATGCCTAACTTCGTGTGACTAAGCATGCTGTGGTTCAGCAGATCTGACCAAAGTAATGTATTATTAAAGCAGATAATGGAATTAAGATATGTACTTTTTCATCAGTAGTTTAAATTTCTCAGGACTTCTGTCTCAGTTTTCTCTCTGTCCTCATGCTCTCTGCCTTTCGCTTGTGTCCCTCCTTCTCCTAAGGCTCACCTTTTCACCTCCTTTATCTTTTATCCCACTCTTTCCTGAGCCCTCTTTTGTCCCCCCTGACCTATCTTCCCAGTTAAAATACTTTCTGCCTGGCCTCATGGAGCATCACCATGGTGACCACATGATGTCATTGCACTGGGAGCAGTTGCCTGGGAAACCATATGATGTCATTGCACTAGAGACAGTTACCATGGTTACTGAGTTGGCTGAGGTAACTGGGAAAAAAAGGGCTTATCATCTGACCAGTGCCAGGAAATGTTCCCATTAATGGGAATAGAGACTTTTATTTATATTTCTGTGTTCCAGGGTGGGCTGCCTGTGATTCACAGACCCCATCTCTTTCTCTGGTGCAGTGTGCTCCGTTTGGGCTGCTTTCCATGGTCTGTGGGATCTTGCTTCCCTGCTTCTGCTGTTGAATGTTATTGTGAACACTAAGCCACAATAAAATGGAGAAAAGCTACACTGTTCCATGGTTCTGTGTAAGATGGGTTCCCACCTTCTGTTGCTTTTGGATATGTCCTGTTTGGTTCTTTTTGTTTCCGTGATGAATAGCCCAGTCCAGTTATTGTCCCAGCAAATGTCAGAGATATAAGTAACAGCGAATGTAGCACACCTAAGCTTGCTTCATCTGCACCAGGCTCTGTGTGTGTCTGTAATTTGTTCTCCATTTCTTTCCTGCCTTTCCCAATTTCTGTTTCATCCTTGCTGAAATGTAACTGTCCTGTTTTAATAGTTCCAGGAGCTCCAAGAACTGTCCAATGTGAAAGGTGAAGCAGAGGTTAAATGAAAAGTAAGAGGCAGTTGTTAAAAACCCAGAAAGGTATGCAAGAACAAGTTAGTTGGCTTGAGTGTGTAGAACAATGTGTAAACTCGTGTGTGGGGTTGATCATGATTTGTGTAAGGATGTGGGAATGTAAACAGTGGTTAGAATTGTGTCTCTTATGCCTGTGTGTGGTGTGCAGATCTGTAGCTATGGCAGAGTTTGTGTATAAGCTTACATATAATTGCTCTGTGGATAAATAAGCTTTTATGAAAACGGCTTTTCCAGACTTTATTCAATGTGAGTGAATTACATATATAAAGTGTGTTGGTTAAATTATGCATATGTACGAGTGACTATGCGCACGTATCAAATAAAGGCTCTCTACACTCAGTACCTGTGCAGGTGCTCTAAAGTTGACTAAAAACTATAGTGCAAAACTTCCCATTAGTTACCCGTGAAATGTACCCTTCATTGACCCCTCTGTGTGTGGTCATCCTGAAGTGGAACATCATAATTTAGGATAAAAACTTTACAAGTACTGTGGAGTTCAAAACAAGAATGTTATCAAAGCAGCAGTGGAGAGTGCTGGTGGCTGATCAGATAACTGAGGAGTCTTGGGATGCCTGAACTATTGAAATCCAGGGCTCCTGAAATGTTGTGAGGAGGCTGGAATTGGGGGTAGCATCTTAGCTTTGGTAGAACTAGGTGAAAAGTTGGGAAGAGAGAATGTAACTTCATTGTGTGGCTGGGATTGGGATGAAGTAGTACAAATGTGTTATTAGAGTTTTATTTTGGATTCCCTTCCTCATACTTCAGAAATACTCTGATTTCCTGTTCATTTGTTCAGTGCACTGTAAAAAGTAATCTCAGCCTCTGTGCCAAAGAAATGGTAAAAGAAAATTGTGTTTCACATCTGTAACTAGGTAAGCCTGCAGGTAACAACAGTTATAAGAGATCAGACTGCAATGAAACAGAACAGGTAATGAAGGTGGAAAGCAGCAGCCAGTCAGTGTTAAGGGGTTCTTAACAGTCAGGTGGGAGATGCAAGTAACCACTGGCCTATGTTTCAGACCTGTGTGTAAATTCTTACATACTAACTTGCGAACAGTGTTTCATTAATGAGCACACAGTGGTGGTGTTTGAAAATCAGGCGGCTTTGTTCATTTTGAGCTGAGGGACTTGCATCACTGTGAAATATGTGTCAGTAATCATGCAGCTTGCCTTGTCTCTAATGGACTGGAACAGTTTTACAGTTACTAGAAAGGGGTATCATTTAATCTATAATTGGAGAGAGATCTCATCCTACTAGTAATGACCACTTGTGCTACTTTTCCTGTCAGCTGAGCTTGAGAGTGAACCCTGAACTTGGCTTTGTTTTGTTTCAGCATCATACCTGGCAACTTGAGTTTATTGTATTTAAGCACTTTTTAAACATTTACACCAGGATGACATTTATTGGTGAAATATGAGAAAGAAAGCAGGAAGCTGGACTGTGTTTAACTGTCAGGAAGCTATGGGAAAAGGCTGGTAGAGCTTATGGGGTTTTGGTGTATTTTACCTGGAATATCTGCCTCCAGTCTTTCACCAACATCAAGTTTTTGTAAATACTTAAATAATAACTGTATGCTGTGATATAGCAATATGGGAGAGCTATACTGATTATTATAATCGTTATCTATAATGAATTATAGATTTGTTTTTCATCAGTATCAACCACCTTGGGGTATCTATGTGGTAAAATTGTGTGTGTAGCAGAGAATACAGCAAGCAGGATAGACAATCCTGTCTGCTAGATGAACTCAGCTGTTGCTGGCTAATGCTTCCATCTGCTGGAGAACTGTGTTCTCACAGGATTCACTCTTGTACTCTGAGATCCAAAGTCTGTTAATTAAAACCCAGAGATGTATTAATTATTAATTATTATCATAAAAGAGTTTCTCTGTTATTCTGAGAAGCTAACACAAATGCTTTTATGTGTTCTACAGCTTTACATTTGAAAGGTGGTTAATTGTCTGCCTATCTTGAATCAATACTCTATGTTTTATTCCAAAATAGAGTTTCTAAGACAGCAGAATAAAGTACAGAAACCACAAATATCTTCGTAGTAGGTGATTTTGTGACTCATGACACAAAACAGTGTTTTCAGTAGGAGACTTCAGGGGCTGCAGGACTGACTGTGCCTTTATGCTTTATGACTGAACAGGATGGGGGCAGATATCCACTGAGATATGTATTTCAAAACTGGGACTAGAAAAGGTCACTCAGTATTACTCACACTGCTACAGTACATGGAGGTCTTTGCCTGTGCTCCCTAAGCATCACTGTAATCAGCACTGATTTGCCATTTAGTGGAATGAAAGACTCTTCCGGTGGTGGCTGAGAAGAAACTGAACAAATAGTGGCTTCTATTTTCCTTGTTAGCATCACCCCAATCTTCGAGGATCTCGAAGTGTCTGCTTAGAGAATTTTGGAGCAAACTTGTTTGCTGAGACCTGTAGCTGTAGCCCAGCTAATTGTACTTCCCAGCCTGCTTTTCTCTCTTAAATGAATGATTCTTCTAATTCTTCCCTGCAATTCCATTGATTTATTGAAAGGACAGCATAGAATGTCTGCTGCATCCTTTTGTTATTTACTGTTCTTGCTAGGTTTTGTAGGAAAAAACCCAACACCCCAAACTATAAAATTTACAGAGAACAAATAGGTTTTGTGCTATGTTATTAGTATATATGAGTGTTGTTACAAGTAATAACATCAGAGCACCTTTGAACTGAATACAGTGGAATTGCAAATAAATATAATGTGCTTATATTGGATTTAAATTGCAAATCTATATATACAGTAAATAACAAAATATATATAAAATTTATAAGCCTATATGTAAGACTAGATGTACTACTTAAAGAAATAATCTTAGAGGAATTTATACAAAATATATTTTTAATATAGTATACACTATTTCCTATATGAAGATAACATACTTAGCTGAGTTCATCTTTAATTATAGTTCTTAAATATAAATATTATATAGTAACTATATTATAGTGATTATAATTATATTGATTAAATATATTTAAATAGAATATTTATCTTCCTATGTATAGACAATATGCTGCACTATATTTATTTTTAGTTAAATATATTTATTTTTACTTGTATAAATAAGATAAAGGTATTTAGTACAGTGTCTTTTTAAAAGGATGCAATGTAAGAGCACCTTGCCCCTGCATACCTGCAATCTATGCAATCCTGTGCCCTTTGGGACCATTATTAAAGTGAGATAAGTATCTTCAGTTGTTCACATGCAAGCTTGACATGCTCTTGACTTGGCCTTCAGTAATTAATTTCTTAGAATACACCACCTTTTTCGTTTTATGTTAGCATTAAGCTACATGAAATTCCTGTGCTTGATAAGGTGCTATGTTGTTAGGGTGTTTAACTTAATTATACAGTAGCCATGCCAAGTGCTCTTTGGTTTAAGGCAGAGAGTCAGAACAATGTTCAAAAACCAAAGCACAGCCTAGGTTTTAGGGGTTGAACAGGTTTAAAATTACAAGAATGGCAGGAAGTAGAGACTTGGGATTTGCATTGGCTGCTCTTTATTGCTGAGGAAAAAAAACAATTGTTAAGGGATCTTCTGTCAATGATAACTAAGCAACCACTCATGTTTTCTAAGTAAATTGATCCTCTGTGTGGGTGTTTCTCTGCTTATTTGAAACCAAACAGTTCAGTACTGCTTGGCAGCACTGATTCTGCCCTGAGTATTGTGAATGTGGGGAAACGAATCTGTGAGTGTGAGGAACACTACAGCCTATGTCCAAAATTCATAGTTTGTGTGGACAAACATCACCTTAGGTGTCCCTAGAAACCACCTTTGAGAAGGGTTAACTGAGCTGGATGTGCAGTTTAAGGAATTTTGTGGATCCCAGAGGCAAAACTTTAAGCATTTATCATGTTCCTTGTGGTGTTACTTCACTTGCAGGAGCAGCAATATCTGAAGCCACCATTGAGAGTCATTTAATAAAAAGGATTTACTTGGAGTTTTAAAAAAAATAATAAAAAGAAATGCTGCCAGTCCATCATGTTATAGAGGCAAATAAAGGCAGAAGAAGTGCTTCTCTCTGAATGACCGTGCAGGAGCACATTCCACTGCTGATGTGTGTGCTTTCATCCTTAGAGTGTTCTGGCTGTCGGTATCTTTATGGCTTACATACCATCTAAAGCCTTTGAGGGCTGTAACTCACAGGTGCAAGTCTGTGTACTATGGGCTTTAATTCCTTTTTACTACTTTTGAACTGAGATGAAACTACTTACTGTCATTGGGAATGGATGCATGAGCTTGTTCTGCTTCAAATCATTTACTCAGAAAGTTATTAATAATTTAATATTTAGTCAATTGACAGTTTTAAATTTTCATCAGGAATTTACTTAAGGTGACCTCAATTGCCTTTTGCATTATGTTGCTGTAACTTTGGGCAGTGCCATATCCCAAGGAAATGATGTTTCCGTATGTTCTTTACCCTCTAGAACTGTAAAACTAGGGATGTGATGTTGTTTTGATAGACATGATTCAAATGGAAAATTGCATCCAATTTTAGAACCATTTTCCTACAGATGAAGAACATGAACACAAAATTGTTGCACCACAATTGTTTGTGACCAGATTCATAAAAAACAGTGACAAATATTTCATTGGATAAAGTAACAGGCAGAAAATCTTTCCAAGTAGTTTTCCCCTGGAAAATGTACTTATACCATGTTAAGCACAGTATGATGATTCTTAAATTTTGAGATAATCATAGAGTGGTAGGTACCTTAAAGCACATCCAGTTCCAGCCTCCTGCCATGATCAGGGACACCTTTCACTAGACCAGGTTGCTCCAAGCCTCATCGAACTCAGGGACGGGGCAGCCACAACTTCTCTGGGTACCACACAGCTTTCTATCATCGGCAAACTTGCTGAGGGTGCACTCAGTCCCACTGTCCATGTCACAACAAAGACGTTGACATTGAGCTGTTGACCGTAACTCTTTGAGTGTCACCATCCAGCCAATTTCTTATCCAAGTGGTCCATCTGTCAAATCTGTACCTCCCCAGTTTAGAGACAAGGATGCCATGCAGAAGAGTGTCAGTGCCTTGCACAAGTCCGGGTAGATGACATCAGTCGCTCTTCCCTTATCCACCAATTCCATAGCCCCATGCAGAAGACCACCAAATTGGTCAGGCACAATTTGCTCCTAGTAAAGCCATGTTAACTGTCACCAATCACTCCCTTATTGTCCATATGCCTTAGCATAGTTTCCAGAAGCTCCATGATCTTGCAGGGCACTGAGATGTGAGACTGAGCGGCCTGTAGTTCCCTGGGTCTTCCTGTTTTCCCTTTTTAAAAATGAGGGTTACATTTCCCCCTTTCAGGTCCACAGGAACTTCACCAGACCGCCAGGACTTCTAATAGTAATAATACTTGTTATTTTAAAAGGCAAAAAGTGTCTGTGTGTGTGCAGGAGGAAGGGAGGCTTGGTATTGTTTTGAGCAGCTGAGTCATATAGAAATCAATTTACTTCTCAGTTCCTGGAGAATGAGCATTGCAGCTAGTTATTCATGACTGCCTCATGCTTTCTACCTTTGTGTCACTGATGAAATGAGTGATTGTGTTCTAAAGCAAAAAGTTCCTGTGCCTTGGCTGCTTTGTTAAACCGGGAACAATGAATTCTTTCCAGTGGTTTGATGATGCAGTGATGGCAACATTCATGGCCACTGGTGAAACTGGGCCTGATGTACCACTTTGCAAGCTTTGTGGGAGTTGCTTTGCCTACAGTTTAGTGATGCTCTGTTGTCCAGTGTTGATGTTGGTTTTGAGAATCATGCTATTACATCTTTTGAAGTGACAACCAGAGGCAGTTTCATTTTACCATTCTTGATATTCAGTTGTGCTCAGATTGGTGCGTTAGCAGCTGAGGAGTCCTGGCTGCACTGATCTAGGCTGATGTGATATAACTGTGCAAAGGAGAGGAGTTAAATAGGGTCCTCTGTTTACACAAGCTCACCTGATGCATCAGGTTTGCTGTCATCTTTTCTTCCCTATGCCACGTGGTTCAGTGCACTCCTTATTTATTAAATTCAGTTCTGTTCATTGTGATTTGTAGTGATGTCTCATAATTATTGGTCCATTGTATATTTTGGTTCTGCTTCCTCCTCCTTTCTTCTTCCCTATCTATTAGATCTTGTTTCCATGTGTTTAATAGTCCGTTCATTGTGTTTCTGGGTTCAGGTGGAACAATGGAGCATTCTTTTACTGTGCTTGGAATAGTTTCTTTCTGAAGCTTCTGATTGCTTTATATAAAGAAGCCAAACAGATGAATGCCAGTTGAAGTAATGGGAAGAGGCAAGTTTCTCTTTCTGGGACATAAATCAAACCCCAAGAGATAAGATGTGGAGGAGAAAGAAAGGATCTGTGGTATCCTCCCTGAGGAACATTCCAAGACCATCATTGAGATGTGTGCAGCATCATCCAGAGAAACCTCTCTTTCTCTCTGCAGTTTTACGGCATCAAAACTGATTTCCAAACTAGAAAAGGAAGGGTTGTTTTTCATTTTACTGTGTCTCTCCATGTTGTGTGAGTGGATGTCTCTAGAACTGCATCAGTGTTTACTTCCTTAGGCTGTAGATTTTGGAGCCCTGAAAATTTCATCTAGTTGCTTTCCACAGAAGCTCTGGAGACAAGCCTGACTCATATCACCATGCAGCAGATTATTAGCATGCTTCTGTTCCTCTCTTCTCTCCCTGACTCACAAGCAGACTCAGTAGGACAAGAGTCTGTATAAGCTGACTGCTAAATCATACTTAACTTCACCGTTGTTCATAAGGTCTTGTTATTTATTGTGTGTCTGAAGCTATCAGTGAAGATGCAGAATGCAGAAGCCAGCTGAGCTCCGCTGAGCTCTCCTTCCTGTTATTTTTGGTCCTGATGCCAGTGGATGTAAGCCTCCCTTACCTCGGAGCACTATATGGATTACTCACCCATACATGTTTGAAGGTGCTTATGGATCACGTCACTGTACTTTTTACTACTTACAGCAGATACTATGTAAATGACTATGTAAGAATATAAACAACTGAATTATCTGGCACTTTGCATTAGAGATTCAGTGTTCCACCTTCTTTTGGTTGTTGCTGGTTTTATTGTGTTACGAAGGTTGGGATCAGCCAAGATTTATATGGTATTAGTGACATTACTTATTTCCAGGGACGTGATCAAGTAAAGAAAATAAAAGTGACCTTTTCAACATCATTTCGCACCTTCAGTCACTGCTGAAGACCAGGGCTGGCACAAGGTTTGTTTCTTGGTTTTCCAGTTATATAGTCAAAAGTTTAGTCTTCTGGGGAGGCAGACAGTTCTTCCATGCTTCTTTCTTTCCACTTGTGTACCTTGTTCCACAGGGAGACATTCATGTATCCTCTTGATAAAAAATCTCCCTTCATTTTGTGTGGTGAGCAAACAGTGATTGTGTAAAACTCCAGACTTGGTGTGAATACCTGCAAGTGAGGTGATCTGATTGTAGAATGAGGCTTTTCTGGAACGTGTAACCGAATCAGAAGGCACTGGTTTCTGTATGATAATAGAGTGGAATTGTCTGCCTTTCACTTTCATTGTAAGTCCTAGAAAAATATGAAGTCATTGCCCAATCAGTGAGTGATTGGTTTATGAGTGTTTTGCAAATGACACATGCAATGTGCTTCTGGTAAGTGCCTGTCAAAGGGGCAGGCATCCACATCCTTTTTTGACCAACAGCCTTCATCTCCCATCACTAAAACTATCCCAGTTCAAGTCCCACTGGGGTTGAAAGTCCTGCAACTCAGGTTCTCTTCTCTCTGCCAGGATTGGTGCCCTGTGAAGGAAGTTTGAAACTATTGATGGAGTGGAAGGAGAAAGAAGTAGTTGTTTATATACCGGAGTAAAGAAGTTAGAACTAAGTATTTAATTCACAAGGAGGCTTTGGCAAGTTCTAATAGGAAAGCCGTAACATAAGATTGTTTTTATGAAGAGGAAACCTTAAAGTATGTACACTTACAGCTTCAAGATAGCATTATGGCATCATTCAAACCAATAACCATCATTTTCTGACAGACTCTGAGTTAATTTTCTTCTTTTCAGACTTGAACATAGAGCTTTTATGTTTGTTATGAAACAGAATGTTAGAGGCACTTCAGAGTGGCACTTTAATGATCTCTGCTGACTTCAGTCATAAGAGTTAGTTCTGCCTGTGCATATTTATCAGAAGCCTGTTTTTTCATCAGTATGGTTAATGTAGTTTAATATCTCTGTTTTCTGTGGATGTGGGATACCCTCCTGTGATCTTTAGGAGATTTCACAAAACATGTTCAAGTTCTGAAAAGGCTGCAGCCTATTTCCTGTAACAAGCTGTTCTCTAGAAAAACATGGAACAAAATAAACAGCTTGGGTTTTTTTTCCCAAGATTTCTTCAGGATAAACCACACTGCAGCCTTACTGGCCAAGCTGAATTCCTGTGTTTTTTCACTGTAGAATATTTCAGTGCTAACGAAATTATGTTGATGTAAAGTAAGTGAGGATAGTCTTTGCTTTTGTAAGGACTGATCACTGTCTTATGTGCACTATGAACAGATACTGAAAGCAGGAGACTGCAGTTTGAGCAGTTTTATAAAGACAAGGGAAGGCTCTGAAGCTTCTGCCAAATCACCAGTGTGGTCCTTTGCTTTGTCAAAGCATAGATTCCCTCATCTGAATTCATAATGTTTTAGAAACCTTGTCTCTGGCACAGTCCTGTACTCAGCCCATATGCAAACCTGATTAAAAAGCACATGATGTGTTTGTTGCCAAGGAAACATAAGCCATTAAGCCCTAGAAACATAATTCATAAAAAAGCAAATATTAGCTGTTAACATGTACTTCTCCCTTAGAAACCTACATGAAATAGCCTTGCAGTCTCCCAGGCAATGGAAATGACATAACTGGAGAGCAAAAAAGTGGAGAGTTACAACTCACCAAGGTCTAAGCATGGCCAGAATAATGAGAATGCAGAACTGGGTATGTTTTGTGCTTCTGTGCTCTTGTGTTGATAATCTACTGAGCACCTGTTTATCCTGCTCATGTTACCATATATTATGAATCACATTAAGGGCAAGCTTTTGCCAAGCAGTGGAAGATCAGGCCTACATTTTCCAAGGGGTCTGTGTGGAATATGAAAATAAAAATCAGAAATGGGGAAAGGAAACAGTGAAGTATTTTCTGTTGGTTTAAATTTTAGTATCTTAGTAATTTTAACTTTGACTTACCTGGATTTAATATGTGTAATCCATTATAACTGGCTAACTCACAATGACTTTAACACCAAATGTAGATACAGATAGCTTTTGCGTGTGTATGTGTGTGTGTTTTGATCAATCTCAGTTTGCTATTAAAATCTAGCAGCTGCTTTCTTCCTCTTCATCCTTCTCTTTCTAGTCACTACATTTATTACTTTTTTCATACTAATCCTGCAAAGCACCTGTAAACTTCTTGTGAAGAATCCACTGTGGCTACACAGGCTGTCTGTGCCAAACCCCCACTGGGCTTGTGTTCTAGGAAATATTTCTAGCAAGAAAGAAAGTGAGGATGAAGGTGAGTCTGGCTCAGTTTTGGATGATTCTGAACAGTTGCCACTCCCAAGTGCTGTCCAGGACCACAGACAGTCAGGATCCCAAGGCTGACCTTTGTTATTGTTGGTACCTTGTGGTTACCCTTGTTGAGCTTTAGGATCAAGAAGTCAAAAGGAAGTCAAAGTCATTACTGCCCTTTATTCTCAGCTGTTCCACTGATTTTCAACTATCCTTTTGCATCTGAGAATCAACATTCCTGTCTGAAAGGAAAAAAAAAGTGCTGATTTCTCCACAGTGATGAAATACTGGGATATGTAGCCTCAGGCTGAAATCGTACACCAGCAGGTTAGTGTAAATCAGTGGCAGGCAGCTAGTGGAGTCTATTGTCAGCTTTGCTCAGCCTTTATTCAGGCACCATTCTTGCAACTCCAAAGAGAGGTCTATGTAAGAACTGAACAAATAGTGATTAGGAGCTTCCAGACTTTGCCCCCACAGCCCTAATATAGTTTCAATTAGCTCACATGCAGTTTCTGTTCAGATAAGTCACAATGAAGTGGTGGCACTGAAGTATACCCTGCTTTCCCCAGGGTTTTATGGGACTTTGCCTGATAGTAGTCTCAAGGATTAGCAGTGAGTACCAAGAAATGAGTATATGACAGCACTGACTGTTTTAGTGCTGTAATTGTGAGAACGTGCATCAAAACTGGTTTGTGAACCTATGACAGTATAGCTGAATGCAGAGATGAGCTTGTCAAACAGCCACCAGCAAGATGGCCTTTGAAGAACAGGAAACGTGTCAGAGATCTCCAGTTAACATAATTCAGTTTGAAACAGGCCCCCAGAAACCTAAGGTCTAAGCACTAAATTATTTTACTGGCCTTTCACTGTTCCCTCTAGTTTACCAGTATCACTTTGGCGATGAAAGGCCCAAAACTGGATGCAGTGCTTAAGGTGCTGCCTCACAAGTATAAAGCAGGGTTCACGTCCATCAGCCTGCTAAGCTGTGCTCTTTCCAACACAGCCCTGTATGCACTTAGCCCTCACCATTGCAAAGGAATGTTGCCATTGCTGCCACATGTTGCATTTGCTTTCCACCAGCATCCCTTAGCCTGTTTCATGAACCTATTCTGTCCCAGGTGCAGAACTTATATTTGCCTGTGCTGAATTGCACCAGGTTCTTGTTGGCCTATTCCTGTAGCTTTTTGCAGTCCCTCTGAATGGCAGCCAGGACCTCCATCACATTAATTGATCTCTTGCATCTGCAAACTTGATGAAGGTGCATTCTGTCCTATTGTCAAGGTCCAGGTCACTGATGAAGATAGGAAGTAGTATTGAACTTGATGTGACTTGGAATCAGCTTTCACTTGTAAAAGCTTTGATTCTGATGAAGGAGCCAGGTTTTCACCCCCTTTTTAAGCTCTCCCCTCCAGTTCTTACCTTGCCAGTTTGACTATAATGGTGCAGTGGAAGATCATGTCAAAAGCCTGCTATTTAATCCACAGAACTAATTTTTTTACTGTAGAAGGCAGGCAGGTTTATCAGGCAAAATGTTCTCTTGGTAAATCTGCAGTAGCTGTCACTTTTTTTGTCCCTTGGACTTCTTCCTCTTCAGATAAGGGAAATTCCTATGTTCCACAGTGCCTTCCAAGCCAATTGCTGCAGTAGAAATTAATACTGCAGCAGCAAGTTGGTCAAAGACTTATAAAATTCTGCCTTGATATCCTAAGGAAGAATTACCCATCCTGTAAGTTTGGTCTGGGATAAGGCTGGATCACTAGCAGCTCAAATCAGATGTGTCCCAGGCATGTGAGCAGGATCACAGCTGTAATTATCTGCGAGAGGACAGGTGAAGTATTTGTGCTAGCTGTTAGCACAGTATACAAAAGGATATCCTCAAATGTGCTGTGTCCTGATATCCATGTGTTATCCTCTTGATTTTATGATAAAGTAAGAAATCAGGACACATTGTATAACGTGCATTGTGGAGAAATTTATTCTTTGAGATTAGCTTCTTCCAGGTGCAGTGTCAAGGAAAACACTGGGCTACTGCAGGGACACTTGTGCTTCGTGAGTGCTTGGATTCTGTGTCATTTTTGATCCACCATTCAAACGCAATTTGCCAGACTGTTGCAAAAAGCAGCCTGAAAGTGCCTAGCAGCTGTCCTGCAGGCTGCTCGTTTAATTTGAAAGTTAGCAACAGAGATGCATGCAGACTCCTATTGCTGAGACCTCCAGATCCTGCTCATCAGGGAATACATCTAGTGAAAAAATGGCAAAAGGGAGGTGCGGCAGAAGGAGAAGGCAGCAGCACTACTTGACCTTTTAGCAGATGCTGACAAGACATGCAAATCAAGCCTGGAGGGCTCTCAATCTGAACAGTCTCTTGGTCTAACAGGAGCATCCAGAGTACAGGATTGTTCTGCAGGTGTACAGAAACTACTGGTGGAAGCAGGATTTTGGAATGGGAGGGACATTAATGTCATTTGGTGGGGAGCCCAGTGCTTATTTGGCAAAGCAGCAACTGGCATGGGACAGTGAGAAGGGAAACCTTGGAACCTGAGATGGCCAGTGCTCTATTTTCAGGCAGTTTGGGACTTAAAACCTCCCATCATAATTTTGGAGGTGACACCAGCCATGTGGAAGTTTCTTGGCCATTATAATGAATGCACAAGTATTAGCAGCAGGCTTCCTTAGCATAGCTGTAGTGTGTTAGCTTTACTGTTGTCACCTCTGACAATGAAAGTTGTCCTCTCCTGTCCCCAGAACGATGAACAAGTATGTCTTGATGGCTTTTATTTAACAGTGATGTGCTCATAAGGGTCACCTCAGTTCTGACATGGCCAGAGGCATCCTATGTTCAGATTCACTGAAGCGTCTGATCACGATGTAGTCTTACACGGTAAAATGAGTCTCCTTTCTATCTTTGCCAGTTGTTCTGGACTCTTAAGGAAATGTTAACAAGTAGTAAAATAATAACCACTCTTAATCAGCTTAGTGTCCTGTACAACAATTACTATTATCTATCCGTTGTGATCTCTGAGAAGAAGGCTACATTTTTAAGTACTACTTCAGCCACATGAGATCATTTCTAATGAATGAATGTGTAAAAATGGCTTTTTAGGTGTTTCCTAGTTTGGAGATTTAGCTTTCTTATAGAAACTCCTATTACTGATGTGCAGGAAATAGCTTCGAGTTTTTTGAAGTGTCAAATACAATGTAAAAATGTTTCTAGATGTGGAAAGAATACCCTAAAGCTGCAAACCTACAGGTTTCCAGCAAGCATACCTGTAGTCTTTGAATTTTGTTCTTTTTATAAATGAGTGGTTTGCTTATTCTCTAAAGTACTCAGATAAAGTTTTATCTGTGAGCACAAATGGAAACTCAAACTCTAATGGTCCCTCTGGGCTATACCCAGAGTGTTCTGGAATGTGAATCTCTCATTCTATCAGTGATCTTTGCATGATGTTCCCAAAACATTTACACCTCTTTTGCATGAGTTTAAAGGAGGGTCACCAACATTTAAAGAGTTAGAAGATTTTTTTTCTCTTCAGGACTAATCTTTCAGTGTAGATTGTGAGCTTATATTCCACCGCTATGTAGTCCCTCTGGATATGATCAGTGGAAGCTGCATTCTTATCTGGAGTGACTTCAGTACTAACCTCATTTACATAGGTAGGTCTTACAGTCCTTAACTCTTTCCAAAAGCAATGTTGGGATGATATGAAACTTCTTAACTGGCACTGAAAAATATCTTCCAGATTTTAGACACCCTTTGCTGTGCTTCGAAACTGCACCTGAGTCACTGAAGTTCCACACCTGAAGTAATGTGACAGTAAGGGGTAATTCCAGGCTAACCACCTTCTCTTACTGTAAGCATGCATAAAGAACCTATCATTAATGCTTAGCTTCCTTGCTCAGTTACCACCAGTTCACATTAACAACCTTTAGTATGTCCTAAGTTGTCAACAGCTTCATTCAGTGATCCTTATTTCTGAGGGATTACCTCATACAGAATTTACATACTGTGGTAATGTAGTGAGGAAGTGGAGAAAAAGCACAGAAATTATTACCACAGGTATAAGTAATAGAGTAAGTGTAGCTGCTGAATAAATTGGATTTAGTTATGATCTATTCTATGTATCCATTAGAGATCATACTGCCTAGAAACTGTCAAAGCCCGAGGAGTTTCTTTCAGCAGTATGACTTGAAAAACAGGTGAATTTGATATGTCTTGCTGCTAAAAGGAGCTCTTACTGATTTCCCACTCCTAATCGTTAGTAGTATCCTTCTCTGACTTTAAAGAAGAAAACTGGAGATACTGAATCCCCATGGAACTGTTTGGAAAGGAAAAGTATTCCAGGAGTTTTTCTCCATGCCTTTCTGTATTAGCATAATTAGCCAGTACAGGAATGTGTTAGTGTTTGCATTTAACACTGTTGAACAGAATAATTTGGTATATGATCCTAAATGTGAATTCTAGATTTCAGTTACAGATTGTGCAGGGGGTTGGATGAATGAAAAATATTAATCACTATTTTTGGTAGAAAAGTTAATTTTTTATCAAATCTTGGAACAAGAGTCTGTGACCATTGAAGAGAAAGAAGGAAGGTTACAATGCTGATTACTTTAGTTACCTGGTGCTAATCCTGGGATAGCTGTTTCAGGAATGCACAGAACAGCTCCAGGAGGTTTTCTTCCTGAAGACCATTTCTTCTGCTGGAGAACATCCATAACTGAGTGTCACTTTCACCCTCTGTATTCCCTACATTCTGTATTGGTTTGAGGAATACCTGCCCATCCAGTTAGTCAGGCTTTCTGGTGTTTTGACTTGTCTGATAACAGGAAAGATACGGCTTTTGAAGCTAGTGTATTCCTAAATATTTTCCTTCTTGTGCCTGAGTAGTGCATTCTTAGGTGGTAATCTGCAGCTGGGTTCCCTTTAACAAAGGGATCGATAACATTGGGAATGCTAATGTCTTCTTGCCTGGTACCTCTGCTTTAAGCACTGCTTCAAATTAGAAGTGCTCTCGGCAGTTTTAAACGTGATGTCCAAGGCATCAGTATCCTGTCTCCCTGAAGGATTTAGCAATGTCAGAATCAGCACAACTGATTTGTTTTAGCAAGAGCTGTGGGCAGTTTGAGGAGTTTCCTTACTGTAAAGCTCATTATGTTTAATTAGCAGTTTGTCTGTTGCTCTAGTTTAGCTCTTTACATCACAGGGTGAGGAAACAATTTGCACAGCACCTGTAAAGATCAAGTGTGTGTGTGGGTTTATTTGTTGGTATCATCAGCACTCTTCTAAAAGTTTATGTCTCATAGTCCTGGAAACAGCCACACCTGTCAATGTGTCACCTTGTGTTCATGCACTGGGGTTCTCACATACATGGGGAAATCCTCACATAAAATACACAGGATGCCTATGGTAAACGTGTATACTACAGACTGAAATAACATAGATCCAATGTATAAAGCTATTCATCTGTGAGATACACAAATTAGAAATCCTTCTAGAATGTTCAGCTTTCTACAAAATAACAATTCAAATCTATCCAAAGTCTGCTTATGGGCAAGATTTAAATGATGACTATCTATTATTAAATTCATTCTATAAATCTTCATATCTATTTTGGCAGTGCAAATGAAATTATAACACTCATGTATATTGAGGTTTCAGTTTTAGGCATCAGAGTTTTGCTAACACTGTCAGTCACAAGGTGGCTGATACTTTGCATGCTATCAGAAGGCTTCATGAAGTATTTTAAACAATATATTTAGCTACTTGTATTTGGCTGTTCACCAGACTAGCTATAAACCTCATGACCAGATGTAGCTTAAATCAGGTATGTACCATCATGAAAATTATGATTGTAATAAAAAGGATATGCTACCAAAACCATATTGTAAAGCAATAACATGAATAAAAGCTTTGAATATGAATGAGTGATAACTTTATTACAGCTACTGAGCTATTTAAACATTTGCTACACTTAGCCATGAGCCTCTTGTGTCATTCTGGATTACAGTTTAATTAATGTTTTAAGTCCCGATTTCCAAAGAATTTAGGAATTGAGGATGGGTCTTTTAAATGGAAAGGTATGGTTCCATTGGAATTGTTTTATCCCTTCACTTCAGTAATTGATGCAATGTTCCTTCCATTCACATGTTCCGAGGAGCACAATTAGAGGTACAAGAGTCTTGAGATCTGATACACAGTTATGATGATTCCTGTGATCATGGCATTTTATGAAGTTTTCAAGTACTATCCATGTCTTACCCTCAATGATAACTAAAGTAAGGAAATCTGTCATTGGTTTGCATCATGTGTTCAGGATCCATAGCTCATGACTAGACTACTTTTTGGACCCGTTAGGAAAGTTTTACAGACTTTTTTAGATACCAGTCTAGGCTAGTGTTTCTCCTGGAAGTAGCTGCAGGCTCCTGCCTTAATGTCCAAGTTAGTAGTTCTTTAATGACTTCAGTAGTTAGCAGTAAGTAGGTTTAAAAGATCAAAACTTTATTGAACTTTTATAGAACAAACAGTTTTTGTTTTGAGATGTTCTCAGTTGGAAGATCCATCCCCTTCAGAAGGGATCTCCATTTCATGCCAAAATAAAACCTGTGTCTTTTGTTCTGTTCTAGATTCTGTCAGAGCTCAGTCTGACTGAAACTTACCTCTGCACAGATGTATCTGGTAATTTATCAGTGGTTTTGTTTCCAGGTATATTTTATACACTCTTCATGTTAATTTCCATTTCTCTCTGTTTTTCCAACTGTAATCTGTGGATGGTCTCTTTTGTTGCTGACTGGGGCTTTTTCATTTGTTCGTTAGCTTTTTCGGTGTTATCCTGACCTGGGAGTCCCTGTTTCTGGTCAATGTATTGCTCCAGTAGCAAAAAAGTGTCGGTGCCAAATGCAAATACTCTCAGCCCAGATTCCTTAAGGAATGTTTTCCCTGGGTTCTCTCTAGCAATGTTTTCTGCTCTTACTGGTTTTTCAGAAGCTTCATATTCCATTTTGTACAGTATTATTCAGGTTCTTTTCCTTATATTTCCAACCAAAAACTGTGCAAGCAAGTGCTCTCAACTGAAGAGCCTCTGGGATCCTGTAGAACAATTTTGACATATATATTAGGCTATTACATTAGCAGAAGATGATCTTTTCCATCCTGCACTTAGATTTTCTTAAATCAAATTAACCTGTCAAATACAATAAAAAGTCATAACAGTGATATATTTGTTGCTGCTTATTGCTGCAGGGCAATCAAGACACCCACAAGAGCTGAGGCTATCTGTTGTTCTAGAGTGATTACATTTATTTTGAGCAAAATAGAGTAGGAGCAACCAGGGTTTCATTAGCTCACCTGAAAAACTGGAGAACTATTTCAGTGGAAGGGGCATGAGCAGCTCATCTCCGGTTCATTTCTCTCCTGTGTTTTATGCAGTGGAGGTATTCTTTTCCCTAAAGCATCCCTGAAGTACCAAAATATTTGTGAGAGTTGTGGTCATCATTACACAGCCGCTCTGGGTCATTCCTTCTGTGATTTAATTTTAGCTGGAATAGGAGTGGCCAATCACCACCTATCAATCTCTAACAAAATATTTTTCTGGAAGCATTGATTTGGGGGAAAGGTAGAAAGCTCCCAAGAGGGATTAGCGAGCCTCTAACATACAAATACGATGGCTTAGACCGTGAGGTTAAGAAATATGTTGTGTGTTATGCAGTCTGTAAGATAATAATCATGTTTTAATGAGAAGTTGCTTGTGGGGAGCGATCTGCCCGCAGTCAGGTGGCTCAATCTGGTTGCCAGACTGCATAGGTTTTGGGGAGTAGTTTTTGAATCTGTTCAGCTTAGTTGCAGTGAAAATTTCAAACCTATATCTTGCCATTAATCCCCCCACCCCATTAATCTCCCAAATGATACAAATGAATAACCCATCAATAAACCAAAAATAAATCCAAGTTACTTCATTTGCTGTCTTAGCCTATCTTGCAGGAAGAGTGCAGTCCTTGAACTGTTCTTTTTATAACATCGTCAATGCTTAGATACTGCAGGGCTGGGTGTACTTAGTAATCACACAGAGATAATTTAACCAGTTGCTGAAGAACTGAATGTATTTCCTTGCTTCAATTCTGGTGCATGTAAACGTAATTTTGTGTCCTCTGGTATTTCTCCTCCATAGAAACACTAATTAGATAATTAGTCTAGAGAACGTTATCTTTTTTGTCTGTTGGTAAATACCTGTTTTTTCTCATGTTTCTTGATCTGATCTTCTAAGTGAATAAGAATAGAATGACATTGCTGTCTCTCTGATAACTTTTTAGAAAGGCACCTGTTCTCCTACTGATATTTTCTTCTATCTACATCATATCTACTGGAGTTTGGCTCTTTTTACCTTTCAGTAATTTCTCTTCCATGGATTCTGCTTTTTAGTTTCCAGCAGTTTTGACATCCTTCTGTGACTGATTCTTCTAATTAGAGCCAAGTTTTTGCTCACTTAAGCAAGGATGCACAAAGAGAAAAAGGTCTTGTGGCATCAAAGAATAGGTGCTAAATAATTCTCCTGTCTCCCACTGTAACTGCTGTCTTCTATTATGAGGACCATCTTAGGAAAACTTTGCTGGAGGCCTTTTAATTTATATTTTGTCCACTTGCAAATATGATCTCTTTTCTCACCAACTTCATGCTGCATAGCTAGGAAACCAATAAAGGAGGGGAGAGACTTTACTAAGGTAGTATATAGCAAGTATATAGGCAAGTAAAATAACTGCAGGTTTTTTTGCCTGGTTTTCTCCTTTATTAACTATGCAAAGGCTCCTGTGTATAAATTAACATTTCTGAAAAGCACCCCCAAAAGCAATCTGCTTGCTTTACAAAGAAATGTAGAGAAATGTCAGAGACAAGATTAGAGGAGTTCCCCCGTGGGAGGTAGTTTGCATCATAATGCATCTTTCTCTTTGTTTGTAGTTTGGTTGGTTCACGATTTGTTCTATCATTTGCCATCCTCAGGAGAACGGCTTACACATCTGTAAGAGACTAGGGCTGTAATTCTCAGGTTTTCTATGTTAAAGCCCCACTCTAAAGACAACAGAGCAGTTGCAGCTGCTACACAGTTCATGTACTGCCCTGTGCCCCGTCAGACAGTGGTGCCTCTGTCAGCCCTTGCAGTTATGTAGTTGGGTGTGCAAATCCATGACATAACTCTGGTCTCCATCAGTAATCTGGAGTGTGATTTTGAACAAGTCAGGACACCATTCTGTGGGTATTTGTGCTCCTTTCCATTGTCTGTTTTGTCTATTCAGGTACAAACGGACAAATTCATGATAAGGTAAATGTCATCAGACTTGATCCAGAGGGGAGCAATCATAGACATGGATCACAGTTACTGTGTTATGCTATTTTGACTATTTTTCTTACTCCTATTAAAATCCCTCTTACTTCAATGCACTGGTATGGCTCACAGGAAGGAGTAGGGAAATTTCTTCAGTATATCAAATTATTTGTCATTTTCTCTGGTATTGAAGCCCTCACTTGTTTGACCACACACTTCAGGCTGATGAGAGTACCCACTGAAACACACTGCTAGATGAGTGTGAGGAAAAAGGGTGAACTTCACATCAGGAGGTTTACTCATGCTTATCTTCAAAAGCTTTAATAAAAAGGTAGGTTCAACCTTTTTCAAATCTAGGAACTTGGGTGACCTTTCAGAGACCATTTATATGCATTTGATTAATGAAGCGATTAATGTAGTACACCAACAATCTGCTGAGTATAATGCTTCAAGGTTTCTCTTTGGACTGCAGCTATGAGGAATGTGAAGATGAGATGTTAAGGGCCTTGACAAAGCTGCCTGCCCTTTCTTGACAGTCTTGTAGAGATTGTTTAGTTTGGCTTTGTGGCCTTCAAATAGAAAAGAGAATTAAGTATGTTTCTACTGTATATAAAGATAGGCATTGCGTGATTATTATCTTTTAGACATTGGTTATCCAGTGTTGTGTCAAACCTTGAAGTCTTGTGGATGTGGCCATGGTAGGAGCTGTGGACAGGAGGCTGTAGCATTTCTTAGCCTCTGAGCTCTGTTTTTTTTTTTTGCAGAGGTTTGGATGAGAACTCAAGATAAATTATAGTAGATGAGTTCCTGCCTAATGTTTTCTTTGCTTTACCTTTGCAGGCTGATGCAGACATGGAATTCGTGAAAACCAACCTGTTTGTTAGTTGCAAGGACCCACAGGAATCTGTCAATCTTTGTAAAGAAGTGCCACCTACAGCCTATCTTAGGCAAACTGTTTCCTGATAATTAAGGTTAGTAAATAAGTCTTTTATTTTCCACTGAAATACACAGCAGGGAAGGTTGCTGCTAATGGGAATTTTGGATGCTCAGCAGCTTCCAGGGTTAATTTTTTCTCTGCTGGATTTAAAGCCAACATTTCACAGTCCTGTAGTTCAAACTGAAGAATGTGTTTTGGGAGGGATGCCTAAACTATGAGGACAGGACTGTTTTATAAGAGTTCAGATGCTGAAACACTAGCAAGGTTTTTATTTTATCCTTTGAAGCAATCACACTTTATTATAGCTCCTTAGACTTTGGTGCTTTTTATTAGCCACAGGTACCAAAGGGTAGTTTACCTAAGAAAAATTTGTTGCCAATGAACGAAGTGCCAGACCTCCATTTCAACTCTCAAGGAAATAATCACTGCATGAACAGTCAAACCTGTTGTTTTCTGTGTACTGTACTGCTTGTTCTGCTCAGTGTGACTTCAAGGTAACATTTTGCTCCCAAAAGGCAGCCTCATCAGCTGTACATGAATAATGAATGATTCCCTAGTATAAAGCAGAGAATAGGACTTTGAGATCTTCTCAGAGTGCAGAAATGTGTCTCTTGTTCTAAATATCCTGGATTTTTCTGACCTCTTCTAGCTCACACAGAGGATCACAGGCATCATTTGGGGAAGCTTCTTTATTAAGAGCTCTGAAGATCTGTTATAATCAGTGTGTTCACATCTTTGTGATCAGTTATTTTGCTTAGCTTGATTCTAAAGTCAGAGGAACAAATAAAGGGAGAGCAGACCCAAGCTCTGATGAACTTTGAACTTATTTGAATGTGAAGCTGATTAGCTACAATAGAGAGAACCAACACCACAGTCAAACACCCCAAAATTCAGCACAGCAAGCTCTTGGATCTAAGTCATGTAGTTCACAAGCATCTTTATGTGTATATTTGTGAGAGATGTAGGCAGCTTCAGGTTGTCTTCCCAGAAATACAGGGCTGTTTCTCCATTGAGTAATGCTGCTGAGTTGAGAGATGACACAGGGTGTCCTAGCTCCTGGACCCCTGGGTTTTCCCCAGGTTGCCAGGTCACTCCTCCTCACAGATAATTGCTACCATCATCATCTAAAAGGACTGCATCTTCCATGACTAGACTGACAGGTACAACCACTTGAGAAAAAAACACCAGTATTCAAACACAGTGAGGTAAATATGCGGGTTTATTGCAGCCAAGCCACTCCTTTCCGTGATCATTCCTTCTCAGACATCCGCTCCTGGATGTTAAAACCCCGAGCACCTTTGGCAGGGCAGTTGAACTCTGAAATCTGCAGCACCTGTAACATTGAGCAGCAATATTTGGGAAGGAATTGTTGTCTTAGGAAAAGCAGCAGCTTCAACTTGTGTCCCCTGCTTGTGGCCCATGGGAGACAAGTGTATCTGAGGTTATACATTATATAAGACGTAGGGGATGAAAACAGTTTATCATTAACCTGAACTCTGCAAGAAGGACATAAGGAGAGAAGAAGATAGCCAGAGAAGCAGCCAGGATGGAATCCACCATAAGGATCAACAATGCTGCAGACATCTCTGTTATTGTCATCTATTTTTTGGTAGTCCTGGCAGTGGGACTATGGGTAGGTTGGGATTTTATTTTATTTATTTTATATTTTCATGGGAAAATGACTCAGTAGATGAAAATGTGTAATTGGATAAAGATTTGGTGCTTAACTGAGATAGTTAATGAGTGCATGGTGGGGAAAATGTGGATGTTTCCTGGAGAGGGGATGGCAACCTGAGGAGGCATCCATTTATGTGGATGAATGGAACTAGGGGAAAAGTGGCGTGGTGAGGTGTGTGTGGGGAAGGAGCTGAGAGATCAGATCAGTAAATGTCAGGTTAGCTGTGGTCTCTATTAGGAAGCAGGTGAGTAGATGGGGTTTAGCACTGCAGAGCACTGGGAATGCAGTGAGAACTGATGTGAGGTGATGACTGTTCATGATCTCTACACAAACCAGTGCCTCCTGCCCTCACCCTGGCAATGCTTGAATGTGCTGAGGACTGCAAGGGAAAACTCTGTGCCTAATCTGAAAACAAAGTGCGGTGCTTTCACAGCTGATGGAGAAAGGCAGATACCATCTTATTGGTGTAACCTCAGTGCTGAGGTGTTTGAAGATGATAGGCAAATAATGTGAGCTACACAGCTGTAAGCAATGGAATGTCACTAAATTTCATTTCCTTGGGGCAAGCTCTCCTGGTCACCCAAACACCTGACCATTAAGAAGCAGAGAGGAGGCACTGTGCCTCAGTAATCCTCTGCTTGCCAGGAGCATTCCAGGGGTGTCTTTCACAGTGCAGAGAAGTCAGCTGCAAAGCAAACATCCCTTTCCAGCAGCATGGCAATGTTTGGAGGAGCACCAAAGATTTAGACTGTACACAAAATGGACACAACATTTTCTTTACCTCTTCCTCATGGTCATAAATGCCAACAATGTAGCAAAAGCTCTGCAGCCCCCAGTGTATCCAAACAGTTCGATGTCTGCCAGAGAGAGCTGAGGCTTTGCCATCAATGTCTGCATTTTGCTGTAGTTGAACTTTATATTAAAGGTCTGTGACAAAGAAGGGCTGATCCATGTCTTATCAGGCACTTGTATGCTGAATAGTTTGTTTCCAGCAACAATGTCTTCTTTATTGGACAAATAATTTACCAGTTGCTGTGTGCAGTTAAATGTAAATCTATTGTATTTACTTCCTTTCTTCTGCATCACAAGAAAAGAACAGGCTAATTTTCCCAAGTCTTCTTTCTTTATTTGCCTGTTTAAAGTCCATCAGAAGAGACAATGGGAATCCATTATTTTTATCAGGGTCATTGACAAAAACTGGATGAAGCTTCCCTCTAAAGCCCATCCCTTGACTAATCCAAAATGAGTGTGTGAAAAGGCAATTTTAGTTAACTTATTTTCCTGAACTTTAGAGAGAAGTGGGTACAATGCTGGTATCTCTTCAAGAAAACTGATTTTTATCAATACCTGCTAGGGCTAAATAGCATTGAGTAAAAGAGCTGCACCCTTTCTCTTAATGAACTTGCAACTTACAGTCTTTTTTGGTGCTGGAAGCCAAAGGCACACCTGATGAAGTGCCCATATGCAGTTATAGTTCAGTGATCTTTCTTTTTTTTTTTGTTAAATTTCATTTTATTTTAATGTTTGGCACTGTAATGAAAGGTGAAGCAATGGAGCTTGAATGGTTAATGTAGACCTAGCTATAGATCTCATTGTTCAAGTTGTATTGTTTTCTTCATCATATTTGTTCTTTTTAGCCACTCTGTTTATTTCTTTCACTTTACCCATGTATTTTATCCCTTCCTTCCAGCTGTTTGTTCTAGTCTGTGGGCAGCTTGACTATTATACTTCAAACATGATTCAATCTTTCTTTGTTTCTTTCCTTCTTTCTTTTCTCCCAGGCTATGTTCTCAACCAACCGAGGGACAGTAGGTGGATTTTTCCTGGCTGGACGAAGCATGGTTTGGTGGCCGGTGAGTGCTATACATTGTGTATATACAGAAAGCATTTGTATGTGTGTATCCACTTCCATATGACTATGCCTGGTCCTTAAATATTAAGTATCTCCACAATACTGTTGAGACTACAGTGGGTATTTCATGTAGATTCACTTCAAACCCTTTCTCTAGTTGTGGTGACACAGGGCTAACTGCACAACAAAAGCCACCTGATAGGCAGGCAGAAGTGTTGGGGAAGTTGTCTGTGTTGAGATCTGAGCTGTCTTGATTATGTGAACAACTTGTTTGAACCCAGATACATTGGAAATATCAGTGTAGACAAATGCAGTGCTTTGCTTTTCAGCCCACTTTAAAACTTTTTATTCCTTTCACTGCACTTGAAGCTGGCTCATTGCGAGGTTATGACAGAGGAGAATTGATTCACTGGAATTTCTCCCTGAATTGCTCTATTGTTTCCACTTTTGGTAGGAAGTTCTGGTCTGTAGAAGAAGACAATCCTAGGAATACTGTGATAAGTTCGTTATTGGAAAATACACTTTAAGTTTATTCAAATAAAAGATTATTTGTGGCTTGCATTATTTTTCTTCTGTGGATCTGTATTCTCTTCCAAGGTGTAGAAAAGGAGTCACAGGCACAAAACATGATCATAGCCATCCATCAGGCCTGTGGCAGAAATGGTGTTAGAAATAATTATCTATTTCTTTCAGACCATACAGTCTATTTAGCGTGAGCTCTTGGAACAGCAGAAAACCTGGACAAGCCTGCATTTTCTGTACTGGTTGTATTGTACCCTGCTTCCATGGCCTTGAAATCCTCAACATCCCTGATCTTGCATTCATTCTCCAAAATCGTTTTTGCACTTCATTAAGACTTTTGATTCAAGATTCCAGCCAGTTACTGGGTTCAGTAACAGGGTCAGAGAGAGTGAGAGTAAATATTTGTTGTCTAACAATTTAGGAATCTTCTTAAAGTGGGCAGCAGAAATCCCTACACATCTTTCAGTCTTCGTGCTCTTCAGGGAGCTGCTGTCTGCTTTTAGAAGGAATTGGGCCTCTTTAATGACATGAAAAGATTAAAGACCAATGACAGTAAAAGTTTCCTCATCTGGTATAGTAGATCAAAGCAAATTTAGGTTCCATTGGAAGATCAAGGAAAGAGAAAGTTTTCAAGCTATTTTAAGGTAAATCCTATAATTCTAGGAGGTGAGAAAAAACCCAAACAGATTACTTTGCTTAACTATCGCTTTAGTTTGTGGGCTGGTTTTAATCTTGTGCAATTCTTGTATGCCTGTCAAGGGTGAATATGACTACCCTTTTGTGCAGATGTAAATTAAGATGGAAGAAACAAGGCAGGAAAGACTCACCATAAAAGCCTGCTGTCTTGTGCAGTGGCACTGAGAATTCCTAATGAATCCTCTAAGACCCAGGGAAGATTATCTAACAGTGAGTTCTCTGCCAATACAAACTCAACAGATTCAGCAAGCTCCAGTCCTCCAGGGTGCAGTGGTTGCTGCTAGGATCATCTTTCTCTCCTTCCCAAACTCTATGAGCTCAGCATGGATGAAGTGCTAGTCATCATTTGAGTCCTCGACCACCCCTTTGGGCCTTCCCTTTGGAATGCCAGGAGTGTCTTTCTGCACCAGAAAAATAAACCCTTCTTGCTATTCTTCCTGGTATCACTCAGAATAAACAAAGGGTGAGCACTCAAACCACAAACTAAATACCAAGGCAGCAGCAGCACCTTGGAAAGTTTGCCTTGCATAAGGAGAGATTCCAAAACACCTGTTCCCACGGTTTAGCAGGCAGATAGGATGTCCATCACCCAGTGCAAACTGGGCTGAAATGACCAGGAAACCAATGAAAGTATAGAAAGTTCAGTTAAAGATATGATCTCAGTTCTGCAACAGCTAATGCTGTGTGTACTTTTTTACTTCTTTTATGCTTTGACTTTAATGTTGTGCCATGTCAGGACTAGCTTGGCATGGTTCTGGAAAGCCCAGATACATTTCCATAGAGTGTAGATAGGAGGCAGAGTGAGGGAAGTTGCTTTGTAAGTGGACTCTCATTTATCATATTTCTTCCCTGCAATTCAGGATAAGGCTCCTTGCTGTGTAGCTGCTTTCTGAAACACTTGAAAAGTTGAATTACCTTAAAAGAATGGTATCTTTCAGTGGCTGTGCATGTTCTGTGCTCTACAGGGCAGGCATAAGTGGCTATTCTGACCTCACAGGGAAAGAGAGTCATTGGCAGTGTATTAGGATCTCTTACTGACGAGCCTGAGACAGGGATTCAGTTCACAGAAATGATGCAATAGCTGTGATTAGAGGAGACCCTGGTAATCAAGGGCTGGAGGTTAGTCCCACTTTTGATATGGATTTAGCATGTTAGTCATGGGCAAAATTGTTATTGAGATTCAATTCCTCAATGTATAAAGTAGGAGCAGGACACTTACCCTGGCTAAATCTGTCCAGCTGTGGCTCCAATTGTTAGCTCCAGCAAAATTCATGAAGCATTTTGCAGAGCCAAGCCCACAGTTAGTCTTTTCTGGCTGTTCTGCTGGCATAATAGGTCATTCTGTGTGTTAGTTCCCTGGGATCACTGTCCTTGTACAGTGGATGTGCTAACTCAGTAGTTCCAGTAGTTAATTAGGGATCAAGGTATAGAATCACATTCTCACTGATTGCCAGAAATTGAAATCATTGTTGGTTAATCGTAATGGTATGAAATGCTGTGCCATCTACACAGTCTTTTTACAGAAAATGAGAGAAGAATCTTCAAGAAACTGGTTCTGGTCTAGGGCTTTGAGGGAAATGTCTTCAAGACAGATGTATATGGCTCTCCAAATACTCATAGCTGGCTCTGCTTTTGCCAGAAAGACAAAGAGAAGCTCTAAGAAAGTGACAGCTTTGTACCTGTGGGCCTTTCCGACTGAACTTTAGCTTGTTTTTTAGATGAAGGAGTTATGTTCAGCAAAATACTTTCTACCACTGTAGGACATGAAGTATCTGTTCCTGGAGGACAGTCATTTGTTGTAGCAGCCACTCTCACAGGATTTACAGGGTTTTAGACATAATTTAAGTAAATAATTAAACCCTCAAGCCCCATCAAGCTTAAATATTGCAGCTTTTCTGCTTTTCTGCTTTTCCTCCTCAGGTTCTGTAGTTTTGCAGACAGACTTGTCTGCAAAAAACTATGGGTTACCTTATATACCTTAGTCCCTGAGGCATAAATGCTAATAGGAGAAAGAGTACCTGATGGGCATCTGAAGTCCAGCTATGGTGAGCAAGCTGTACTACATAATAAGTAGGAAGTGTGCAGAGTCAAGGAATACTACACTTTAAACAGAAATGTAACTCCGCTGGTTTGTTGTCGCTGATGTGTTGATCCTTGTAGGACAGGTAAGAACTAAGGAAAAAATCCCAACAGAGTTTTGCTTCAGCTCTCCATGGCTCATTCTCACGGCCATCAGAACTGGGCACTGGCACAAGTTCTCTCATCTCTGAGAGATCTCAGAGTTCTTACCATTTGCTGAGTCTGACGCTGCTATGAGGAGTCAGGAAAGTCAACTCTGACGTGAGTACGGTTTGTGTTTCCTTTTCTTAGGTCAAGTGGACTAAGAAATTAACTTCTTTTGTCAAGTTCCATGCAAAAACTAATATGAAATCAGTACTTTCCAGAGTAAGAAGAATAATGAAGTAATCAAAGCTCTGGTAGAAAAGGAAGTTCAATGCAACAGATTTCTGCAGAATCCATCAGAATTTTCCAGCTGGACAGGAGATGTTGTTTCTGTCTCAGAGCACAAAGGCAGAAAGTTGTCACATCAGCCTGCTTGCAACTGTGCTGTCCCAACAGCTACAGGGTTTGTTGGAAGACAGAAACACATTTGATGTGTATAGTGTATCCATCTCTCTTGCTTAGTGAACTGGGAAGTGTATAAATGTGTTTTGATTTGGCAATAGTGCAGTACATAGAATTTGCAGAGCAAGTGGGAAAGCAGAATAAAAACCTACTCTTCTTCATTTGGCTCTCAAAGCCTTGAAAGGGTGGCAGTAATACCTCACTGTAAGCAATGTACTGCTTTGTCCAAAGCCAAAGGTAGGAACTTATTTTTTCCAAAGTTTTCAGGTATGTTCTTCCATCCGTCACACATTGCAGGGAAGAGCTGTGAATTAAAGAAAAGCATGGACAGTGTCAAGGAGCACTTCTCAACAAGGGAGGCAGAAATTCATCTGGGGAAGAGAGGTTTGCAGGTGACCCGTGGGATAAGCGATACCTCAGGGCAAGGCTCATGACCTCCTGCTGATGTAAGGGAGCCTCTGCTGTTCTCTATAAAGGGGCTAAAGGCCACAGACAAGGTGTGCTTGGGATGGGGGAAAAGAGTTTGAAACCAAGCTAACACTTTCAAACATGAAAGGGGCACAAGGGACATAGGATGTATATCAGCCATAAGCAGTAAAATCTGCATGCTGTCACTTACTTGAAGAGCACATTGCACATGGAATGAACAGCAAGCACTGGGATGTCAATGCATCCTCAGGTTAATGAGAAGAGCAAGGTGAAACTGTTAATAGATAACATGGGAAAAACATAGTGATGATAATCTGCCTGCAGCGTGGTGATACTTTTCCTGAGCAGAGGACTCTTGTTAAAACCTGATCTCTTAAAATATTTTAAAAGAGTTAATGTTCCACGTTTGCCTCCGGTTAGGGCAGTTTTTTGTCCTCTCTTTCCCTCTTAACAGCTTTTGTTCCTTTCTGTCAACTTTCTTCTTTACTCTTCCTCATAGATCGGGTTTAAAAATCAATTCACTAACACATTCACTGAGAACAGGTAAAAATTGTTTGCCTCTGTCCATCCCAGTTTCAGCTCAGCATTCTTTAGGTGTACTGCATGGGTGTACTGCAGCCTCTCCAATGGCAAAACACACAGTTCCAGTAAACAGCCATTTCGGTACAAAAATAGAACAGCACTGAGTTCTTCAGCAAGACAGCTTGGCCCCAGAGCCCATCTGCCTTCTTCCCTTTATCCTTAAAGTACTGCTGTGGCAGATCAGGCATTTCTCTTTCCCCTCTGGCATCAGGAGCTAACAGGATACAAGCACAATGGTAAACACTCCACTTGATTTAACTATGCCATAACTGTTGCATGGGCAACAGGCATCTTCCCAGCTATGAAGCCAAGTTCTCTCTTTCCATGTCTACATAACAAGAAAAAAACATGTTTTAAATTGCATCCATATTTGCATGTATTGATCTTACAGTTCTGCTGCATGGGTTGTTCCCTAATTCAGAGAAGAGAATTCAGAAGGTGTGATATCTACATTCATATTGTTTTGTCCTTATGCTGGCCCTAAAGGTCTTGGTAATTTTGCATTGTTTTGGTTGGGTTTCATGGTTTTCTTTCAATGTGGTTGTACTCTGGGCAGAGTTGGGAACACAGCACTGTCTGTGAGTGCTACGATATGGCCTGGGGTGTCAGGCACTGAGCCAAAGCTTACTGCTGCTCTTGGTTCTTCAAGATCTTCATCAGCTGCTTTTGTCAGGTGGATCCACTTGCAGAACATTCTGAGCTTTTGAAACAGGAGAGAGAACACATTAAATAAAATCAGATATTAATATGGTTAATCTTTTCTGGTGACTGCATTTCTAGTAACCTAGATTTAAGTTTAATTATTCAGTCTCCAGGGAAAGCACTGGAGAACAGTGCTAATGCTTGGTATAAATGTTTCTTGTTTCTTCATGGTTTTTGCTGGGAAACCACAGGTGCTGTTACAAAGAGGCTAGAAGAAAAGGTTTTCTTTATTACCAGTGATCTCTCTGACTTGTTTGCTAATGCTTGTTGCAACACTTATGATTCCTGTAGAAATATCTGCCATATGACAAACTGGTCACGTTTCTGTAGGGCACAACCGGCTTCTAGAAACACGTAAAAAAGAGAACTGTGTGACCTGAGAGACATAAATGTCCTGTCACAGCAAAGAACAGTTTGTCTGAAAACAGACCAGAAGAAATCAGAAGATCAAACTGAGGAAAGGAGAAAAAAGTAAGCTTGGAGAAGAAAGTGGAATCCTCTGATGGATTTTATTTGTACGTTGCATATAAAACCTTGGGGAGGGAGATCTGGTTTGTGATTAGAGATCAGGATTGTGAGTTGTTGTTCCTGGCTCTAGCATAGCTCTATGGAATAAATCTGGTATTCAAAGGTGGATTTCTAAAATGAAATCCTTTTTATCCTCCCGAATCTCAGGCAGCCGTCCCTGTGCTCATGAAAGACTGATTTTTACTGCTACTGAAAGAACTCACTGCAGTGCCTGGAGACCTGGGAATTTTTAACTATTCACTTTATATATATTTTAGGACCCTAAAAATCTCCCAGTGAATTGCAGACAAGGAATATTTCTCCCTTTTGTAAGGTGACTCAAAACATATTCCAACCACCTGCTCTCGGCAACTACATAAGAAGAATGTGCTGGATGCAGGTCCTGCATTCCTATGTCTAAAAAACCTATTTTTAAGCACCTTGGAATCTTTCAACATGGGAGATCTACCTCAAATGAGGCTGGTCAACAAAGGTTCTTTTGCCTACTGCTTACGTGCTTATCTTTGATTTTTAACCCTATTTCCTTTTTTTCTTTGCAGCTCTCAGAGGTTATAAAGGAAAGATAGAAGTGAATAAAACATTGCTCACTTGCCTCTTTTCATCTCAGAACTACTCCGGCTCATATGTCTTCTGCCCACAATACCCAGTCCAACCCCTTGTTCATGCTTGAATTCTCACCCTACGTCCCTCAGTGTCTGACCTGTAAATCATTGTTAGGCATTTCTTCTGCCTTTAATAGTTTCATTATGAGGAAATGAAGCTCCTACCTTTTCTCTTTATCTTTTCTATTCCCTCAGCTATTTTATAGAGAATTAGATCTTTTGGCACACTCCTTTTGTGAATGCCTCCTGCCTGTCTGTAACCCAACATAGACCATTCTGTTCTGTTTTATCTCTCCCTGCTCACCAATTCCTAATATTTGGGTTCTTGGAGATCCAGCACTTCTCAAGTAGAAGTCCTTGATCTGCTAGTGTTTGTATCTTCCGGAAGCACTTTCGCAGCAGATATTTCTTCCATGCAGCTTTTAGAATTTAATTCAGGAACCACATCTTTTGATGGAAAGTGAACCAAGTACAACATCCGTTCAGCTCTCACCACTAGCACATTTAGCTCCACAGACTGTGGAGTATGAAATAGCGAGTGCCAGTCTGACAAGTGGATATGCACTTATGGTTTCCTACTTCAGCAAGACAGGTCACAATCTTCCCTAATTCTTTGGATATCATCCAAATGTCAGTCAAGGTTTGCAAATACTTAAAAATCTATATTTACATAAGAAACTGTTTGACTCAACTGGAAGAAGTCCTATGCAACATCCTATTTTTTTCTCATTATTGTAAATAGGATGGTTAGAGTGTCAGGTTTGAGGGGGAACAGTAAGAGAGGGTCTTGAAAGTTGTCATGGAAGTTGGTTGTCAATCATTTTTATCATCACCTTTTGATGAGAGATGGGCTTGAGTTCAAAATGCCAAATGAACATGGGTTTTTCAAGTAACCATGAGCAGGACCTAAGAGCCAAATATTGTTCTTTCTGTTTCTAGATTGGTGCTTCTCTATTTGCCAGTAACATTGGCAGTGGACATTTTGTGGGAATAGCAGGAACAGCAGCAGCTGGAGGAATTGCCATCGGAGGATATGAATGGAATGTAAGTGGCATGCATTCAAGTGAACATATCTGTGACATCAGTTTTCTGCTGAGGTTAATCAAAGTAACATTGACTAATAATTTAGACTGTCAGAGTTTGCATTTGGCAACATTTGTTTTCTGCACAAGCTACTAAGTGCCAATGTAATCTACTATTTAGCTCATCCTCCTTGGTCCTTGCCTAAGTCACTGGGAAAAAATATCCCTTTACTGTTGAATGGGGCTTTTTAGAGAGTGTTTGAACCAAACGAATCAGTGGATTCTCTTCTCTGTACATATCTCGTGGTTACTTTCAAAGTATTTGTAAAGAGCCCTTTCAGACTGCAGGATGTTGGGCAGAGTTTATCACTTTTGTAATCCAGAGTATTTTTTACAGCATTTTGCTGTGTAGAATTGTTGGAGGAGCTCTGAATTCTTCACAGGCTGTAAGAAATCTTAGGCATCCTTCACAAGCACCTGCATGCCAAAAATCTTTTCCCTTTAGTTTCTCCTTCCTTTAATTATGTGTGTGTTTTGCTTACAGTTGCAGACTAGGGTAGAGATATCGAAGCTGACTTTATATTAACTACTAGAGGTACCAGGAGTGGTGTTATCTGCAACAGGATGGAGGTTCACATGAGCTGATTCACTCCATTCCCTTGTATTCTCAGGCACTGTGGGGTGTGGATAATAATGCCCTTGTTCTGTGTAATTCACCTTCACAGAAGGGATTAACACTACCCAAAGAATTTAATGAGCATACATAGGTCGATACTTCCCTTAATTCTACACAAGGAAAGAGGCATACCACCCTCAGGGATTTGGCTTTTTTCCATTAGCAAGTAGATGGTTGCTACGAATAGTCAAGTACTTGTATGATATAAATATTTAAGGAGAAGGATAAAGGCTAAAATGAACTCTATGAGATGTGCACAGTTAATTTGTCATCTTTCTCTGTTTGATTACACTAATTCTGTACCAAACCTGGTTTCCCTTCTCATTGTACCAAAACTAAGCAAAATGAAACAGAAAAAGCATTGCTCAGAATTTCATGGTATCCAAAGCTTTAGGACCCATATCCTTCTTCAAACATACCTACCTCTAACACTTTGTCTCCTGGGAGATTCTCTGTAGACTAATATCAATACGCAGTGCACAACAATTGTTGTTTAGGAAGAAGCAATGATGCATGTGTGTATTTGAACAGATACACTGTGTAATTCATCGCTTACGACTTTTTTTTTAAGTTTTATTACTTATCGTGGAACTGGCACACAGATTAACAGATAACGGTGCAAATATTGCTCTTGACTGTATAATGTGATTCTCCTCTTAAAAGAAATACCAAGTTTGACTGTTATTACCTTGCCTATCACTGTTATTCCACTGAAATGATTTCTAATTTGTGTTAGCATGACAGCAGAAGCAGTATTTCTTGTCCATCTTACAGTTTTAATCTGAGGGTAGAACTTGAAGGATGCAGTTAAAAAAGCTCCTTAAGCCCTGTGGACAGCATAACGCAGAGTGCACCTCTGCGAGCAGGATTTTGTTCTAGATCTGCCCATTTGTCCATTTAAATATGTACAACTCTATCAGACAAGCCATGGCTGGCCATTTATGTCATAAAACTGTGACACTGCAATACAGTCAGATCTACAGCTCACAAAATGCACATGGTAACACAAAATGAATTATGAAATGGTAATGTGGGGATACAAAATACTTTACAAAACGCACATGGTAGATCCTGTCCTGTACATGGGGTTGTTGCAAACCAGACAGCCATCCAGACAGACCGGTGTAGAAGGCAGTTAGTGATCAAAATAATAAACAAAAGAAGCACTACTCTCCCCAGTACCTAGATTTTTGGGTTTCACAACACACCATTGCAGCATGCTTGATTCTGGGTGGGAAGGTGTCCTGCATTAGAGGCTCTGCAATCAAGATGCTAGTAAATAGGTCTCAGGTAGCAGACTTCACCTTCTTTGATATTTTCCAGCTCACCCCCACAACACACAGATTTATGTGGTTTCAATGGTCTCTAGCTGCCACTGGCCTGATAAATGGGCTTTGGAAGTACTAGCTAGAGAGAGGAGACTAATTCAGCTGATCTTGTCTTGGCTACAGGCTCTGATATTTGTGGTTGTTCTAGGATGGCTGTTCGTACCCATCTACATCAAAGCTGGGGTAAGTCAAAACAATATGTTATGCTTTTCTTTGCTGGTCATTTGTGGATCAGGTCTCAAATGTTGCGAAGCATTATGAATGGCAAGAGATCCCAGTATGCTAGAACTGTACTACGTGTGGTTTTGTTTGAAAAGTGAGGAGTCTCTTCAGAGATCTGAGCTGAGAAGTACTTGGTATTCTTTCCTTGTTCTCCTGTGATTCCTGGAGCTACTCCTCCTTGCAACTGCATTTGCAGCTCCTCTCCCTTTGATTCTTACAGTGTCTGAGTAGCAAAAAACTGCCTCTAATTTGCTTTACGTGTGTTCCCCATTACCTGAAACCTCAAGTTTTGCCCTGCAGGTGGTGACAATGCCAGAGTACCTGAAGAAGCGTTTTGGTGGGAAACGGATTCAGATCTACCTGTCAGTCCTTTCACTGATCCTCTATATTTTCACAAAGATTTCAGTAAGTAAAACTTCTACAGCATTTCTTCCATCCTACAGTGAGCTCAAGAAAAGAAAGTTCCATTTACAATATTGCTCACACGATTGGTTAGTTGTTTCTGACTTGGAGCCCTTGGTTGAATTGGCAATGTTTCCAGATGCTCGTTGTGCTTTCTCTTTCTTTTTCAGGTTTTAAGGTTTACTTATACTTATGCTCTCCTACAGAACAAGTCAGAGTGGAGGGAAACCTGTGCTGTATTGCAGTCTGTGATTCTAGGGATCTCTGAAAAATGTAGCAGGACTTTTTGTCCCCAGACTTCATATTTATCTGGTTTAGCATCCTCTGGTGAACATGCCATCATGAATGCAGTTGAGGAAAAAGAGCAAGAGGGTTATGGAGAATAAGAGAATAATAGGAATTAGAAAACAAAGGACTGGGGAAATGGAAAGGAGGGGAATTGTAACAGCTGAGGTGAAACGAGAAGAGAGCAGTTTGTTCTGCTGGTATAAAGTGGCTGGTATAAAGTTTAAGGTGCTATGAAGTTAATGTTTATGAAGTAAGTGGTTGTGTTGCTGTCAAGTAGTGAAGGGAACTGGTATTTTCCCTATATCTTGAAACTATCAAGCCTCTAAAGAAGTCCACAGTTCAGGCATACCTCAATCTGTTGTTTTTCAGAAGTTGCCATGGCAGATTACTCTTTGCCCTCTGAATGGGAGCTGAGTGATAATAGTGCAATTTAAGCTAAAAGATTGGCCTTTTGCTCTCATTCTCACATCTTCCTGACAGCCGATCCTTCGAAAGGTTATAAATTAAACAGGTTGGTACTGTGGAGCTGTTAATTTGCTGCTGTAGTGCTTAACTACCATAATCAGAAATCCCAGGTATGACAGGGTTCTGGCAGCTCTAGCAGCCAAGAAGCTCCTCCAGTCAGATGACTTACAGTACAGTTCTGCAACACATGTTTGTAAGGAGCCATCAAGGTGTTACACAGGTTCTGAATTAACTATCTATCTTTATTTGCAACCTCTACCACACCTAGGGGTCTGGTCATGGCATTTCACCCCATTTCAGTTGGAGTGCCTTGGCCTTGTGTCGAATGTGGTCGTGAGGCCGAAGAACTCTCTCCTGCTTCTATGGTCATGTCTTACTAGGAAGTAAAGCAATAGTCAAGAGATCTATACAGCAGCAGTTTACCTGGGCTGCACTCAACCAGTGACCTGTCCCAGCTTCCCATCAACCCAATTATTCCAGATGTGCATGGGGAGTTGCCATGGAGCTGGAGCTCTGTGCCACGCAGGGGGATAATCTGGTGCACTAATTCCTCTAGGCATTTCTCTTGTTTCCCCCATCTGTCCTGAACAACTCTGACAGTGTCTGCTCCACGTACAAACGTGGCTCAGTTTCCTGTACTATACAAACATGTCTTCTGCACTGTTGTCTTAGGTCACACTGTTTTGTAGTGCAGGGTTTGCCCAGGTCTGATTTACTTGCTGTAACTTATTCAGAAAAGGCACAACAGTCAAACTCCTTGGAGGTTTCAGACACTGTCAGAGGATGTCAGAGTAGGTGTTCCTATACCATGCTATGCAACACCAGGCCCTAATTGTCTCCAGAAGAGCCAGCTCCAGAAACAGAAAGAGAAAGACTCTTCCATCCTGGACTATATCTACCTTTGTGCTGGGTAGAGATATGCATGCTGTGTGAAGCCAGCACAGGTGTCTCTTCCAGAGGCATACTGTGTATGTGAACATACCCATGTGTTGACAGCCCATACCATAGTCAGCTTGGAAATTTGCATCTTACTTCTTTGACTGCTGCCTTTGCAAACAATCCCTTGTGATCTGCAGGGCTTATTGAGAACTGGTATAGAAGCGTGGGTTTCTGCCCTTATCGGGCAGTCACACCTATCAGTTTGCTTGGCAGTGATACTCACTGCCATTTATCCTTGTAGAAGAATGGCATCTTGTTTCTGGGGTAGGTATCTCACATGCTGCTTCTTTGATATGTGGAAATATCTAATGTTCTTAATAATACAGTTATTACAGTGCTTTCCAGTGAACAATAGGCCATGTCAGGTTGTGTGCATCCTGGCATCCTCTTTCTGGCACAGTGCCCACCACTATGGGATGCTCAGATTCCCTTTGCACAACTTTTCTCTTTTCCTGCATGTTTTCTGTGTATTTTTTGTTGGTTTCTTACCTTGTTTTGTGGCTAATCAGCCACTTGCAAGGCGAGGTCATGCTGCAAGGTGTTGATCTTTGGGATCAGGACACACAAGATCTTTGAGCTTGAAGCATTTCTGTTGCAGAGGCACCTTACATGTAGGTGTATCCTAAGCCTGCAGTGCTTTGTGAGCAGTGCCTGTAGCAGCTCTCAGGGCCTTGCTAGCAATTAGTGTTGCTGATATCAGTCAATCAGTCATTATGCCAAAAAAAATGGCCTAGTAAAAATGAAATCTTGGTGGAGAATGATTGACTGAGTTATGACAAACCAAAGAGAATTAAGAACTGAAAGTTTTTGCAGAAATCAGAAACTGCAAACTTGGATTGCCAAATGTGTTACAGCATTTTCTTTCCATTTATTGTGCATAACTTCAGTAGTAAATGTATGGGCATAGACTTCCCAGGTGGAAGAGGAAGGGGAAGGATAACTCTCTCTTAAGGCTGCATGGTGTTAGGGGATGAAGAGCATGTGCAATTGCCCTGACTCCCACATTAGCATTGCAGCTGGATTCACTCAGTTGGCACGTGCTCTGCCAGTTGTTCCTGCATGATCTTGCACACAATTTTGGAATGACAGTATAAAGGAAAGATTTACGATCTTCAGAGATAAGGTAAAGATTAAACAGTGTGCATAAAAAAGTATAAATGGCGAAACAAGTTGATAGTGGAAGGCAATAATCTGATTGGTAAGGAGGAACATGAAGTTGGAAGGTAACTCAGCAATTTGCAGGAGCTGTTATATAGTTCAGGATGCTAAATAATTAACTATACATTTCTTTCTGGGGTGTCATTTTAGGACCATTAAAATTTAATTATATTGAGGCTAAACTAAAGCCAAGAACAATTAAAAAAAGAGATCTGGGACACAACCTGATCAATGGCATGAAAAGATAGGAAGAAAGTTAATTACAGCAGAGAGAAAGGACAAAGGATATGGTCTACCAGCCACTGGGGATAAGAGCTAGAATCATGATTCCCAGTGCTTATAAGAAATCAAATAGTCTCAAGCTGCTCCAGAGGTAGAGTTTTGGGTTAGTGATTCACTAACTAGAGTTAGTGAACTAGAGTTTGGGTTGTGATTCACGCTCTTGCTTCATGTTGCTTTCTGCATGTGAGGGCAGTAGGATTGGAGAGGCTCTTGCTGCAGAAGTCCTCATCTCTTCCTCATTCTTCAGAGTGAGCTGAGGGTGTGATCGTAACCTCCCAGTCTTGGTTTCAGTGTCTCTGGAATGAAGAGGGTTTCTTCATCCAACATCTCCCAGCTAGCCAGACTCCATAACTGCTTATTAGTGTATGGGCCCTGCCTTACCTCAGCCTAGCCTGGACCAAAGTGGTACCAGTGCCTGCTGTGTGATCACAGGCTCTGGCTGCCCACAGCCTGACCTGTGGAACTTGTGCTCCTCCACCAAGCTGCTACTAGCAGGTGTCCTGCAGCAGTTGTGTGAAGGCTTGACCCCAGGGCACATGTGATGGTGTTTATCTTTCTTTCTCAAACCTGCATATGGACATTTTGCAGCTCCTGAGGTCACTGAATGCTGACTTGTACTGTCAAATGGGGGTAGGATTCCCTGCATAGAGTCCTGTATAGGTGGTGTGATATACAGAAAGAAGGCATGGAGGTGGGATTGGAGATGAGCCCAGGACCTGGACGCTCAGGAGAAAGGATTGGCCCAGATGCAAGCTCAAATGAAAGCATAATTTACAGTAATGCATTACAAGTGCACTGGAGTAGATTATTTTGATTGCAAACTTGGGTGTATGACATTAATGCAAATTACCTCTAAATCAGGAACTGATTTAATGTGATTAAAATCCAAGAGTGTTGCTCTGAAACCTGAACAATTCCTTTCTTACGCAAGAGCTTAAGGTCTCTTCTGTTAGCCAACTGATGTCGGTTATTCTGGCAGGAACTTAAAACTAGAAGTATGTTTGCCTCTAATGCAAATGCACCATTTGTCCTGAACCGGCAAGACGAGCTATATCACACGTGTGCAAGCAATAAAGAAAGTATCAGTGACTTCTAGAGCAGTGTTACATGAAGAAAACCATGCTGTGTCTTGGAGATGTCAGAGTCCATCGCTGTGCAGAGCAGCAAGTGTAACCTCAGTTTTAAGGAGCTGGTTATTAAGCTGTCTCTCCATGTAAGCACAGAGCAGTGAGATGACTCTGTGTCCAGCTGAATTGACCCATTGAAGAAGACCTGGAGGTTCTTTGGGAAGTGTTACAGCTCTTGTACTGAAAGCACCCCAGCACTGAGAGGAGACTGGCAGTGGTACTAAAATGGCCTCTATTTTCTTTTCAGTTCTTTCTGGGGGTGTGTGCAGTACTATACGGGATCTATGTACTTCAGCACCCTCATTGTGAATGTGTGTGATACACCATCTTCCCAAATCTAAATGTTGCTTGAGCTATCATTTTTTCTTTTCTAGGCAGACATATTCTCTGGAGCTATATTTATACAACTGGCCCTGGGCCTGAATATTTATTTGGCCATAATTATCCTGCTTGCTATTACAGCTCTTTATACCATCACAGGTGAGTCTGCACAGCAGTCTGATAAATGAAAGAAGTGAGAGGAGACAGAGAAAAGAGAAGGGGGGAGGTGAGTAAGAGGGGACAAATGTGGGTAAGAGGGGACAAATGCAAGCCTGGAAGGGGAGTTATCTACAGTGGTCTTTGTTTGAAAGAAAGAGGTAGTAAGAAAATTAAAAAACCAGGACTTCCAGTGAGGCACTTCCACAGGGAATAACGTATTTGTATTGCGTTTTCTTTGCCATTAGGTGGCCTTGCAGCTGTGATTTACACTGACACCTTACAAACATTTATCATGATAGTGGGATCCTTTATTCTCATGGGATTTGGTAAGTAAGTCAGATGAATTAACCTGGAATGTTCAACCACAAATCTCACAGTGGCTAAGGAAATGGATCCTGCAGTGTGGAACTCTGTTATCTTAACCAGCAGATTTCAGTTCTTATTCCTGTTTGTCATGAAAGAAAATAGGCACGTTGCTAAAACAAAGCATATTGCCAAGCCTTTTAGTCACTGAGACCACTCCATCTCCAAAGCACACGTGAATGTGTAAGGTAGTAACTAGCGTCCCATGACAGAATAGGACTTGTGATGGCTGATGAGGTAAAAGCAGAGTTGGTTGCAGGTGATAATGATACTCTTGAGAAGTTCAGAGAATATCTTGTTTCGAGTAGATCATAATTTCATAGATATTCAGATGCTAATACATGAAAATTTCTGATTCAAAGTGAAAAGCTGTTGGTCCCATTGCATGTGTTTTAGCTTGTTTCTAGCTGCAAGCCTGTGTTAAAATAAGGCAAACATATCAACACCTTAAGTAAGCTGATCTATGGACATCATTATATTGCCAGCTGGACAGAAGATATGAACTGAATGTTTATGAATTGGACAGTGTGTATGTCCAGAAGTCTATACACTTTTTACACCACAAATCATGTTAAACAGAATTGGAAGGATTATAATAAAGAAAGAAGAAGTAGTAAGATTGCAAGAATTTGTAGTGTCCTTTCTCCATCTCCTAGGTACTCAGGGCTTGGTTTTCCTCTAGCTAGGTCTTCCACTGAAATAAAATTATTCCACCACTGTTACAACACAAGAAACTTCAAATTGATCTAACCTGGTAAGACCCTGCCTTGGGTTCTGCCTACATTAACAGTGTGTGGAAATAATGTATGGTCATTTCACTTCTTGGCAAGGCACGTGTAAGAAATGTGGAGACAGTGGAGCCTAACCCAACATTTGCAAGTTATGCAGAAACCTAAAAAGAAAGGTCACTTGGGTACTAAGACTGTGTGCTTGCTTACAAACACCGTGTGCTGTTTCCTGACAAGGTTGCTGTGTGCTAGCTAGGGGCCCTGTACAGCTGTATTCAGGAGGTTTTTCTCTTCACTTTCTCTAGCTCTAGATGGGATTTCAGAATTAAACACTTGATCACTACTTTTACTTTCTATTTTTCAGCATTTGCTGAAGTAGGAGGGTATGATGCTTTCATGCAGAAGTACATGGAAGCAATTCCATCCAATACCTCCTTTGGGAATACTACAATAGATCCACAATGCTACACTCCTCGGAAAGATTCCTTTCACATCTTCCGAGATGCTGTCACTGGAGATCTGCCATGGCCAGCCCTCACCTTTGGTTTGAGCATCATTGGTTTGTGGTACTGGTGCACAGATCAGGTAATGTGGAAGCCATCTGCCTTGGAAATGCTGAACACAAAACTCTGCAGTCTGGTGTGACCCAGGGGTGTTCCTTCCCCACTATGATTCACAGCTGCATCACACAAATGGCACTTATTTCACAACTGGTCAGTCTAAGCCCTTCCCACATGTGAGAAGATGGACTGGGTGTTCTTCCAATTCTTATGCACTCTGCCCAGCAGATACTGTGTATAATTCCTTTCTTTTGTTTTGTGTAATGTAAAAAGAGAAAGGTTGTTATGTGAAATCAGCTTAGGAAACCATGCATCGAATGATGCCTGTTAGACTGGGTCTAGATATGATTCCCCATTCAGTAACAGTAATTTGTTTCCTATTTGTGCAGCTTTCATCTTTGCATGCAGAGTCTTGGGAGGATGTTCTTTATATGTCAAGTCTTTCAGTCTGGAGATGCTTCTTCAGTCTTCATCCCTTCTCCCTACAGCCTTTACTTATTTCAAATATACCCTTAGACTTTCATGTAGTCTTTATTTTTCCTAGTAACAGAAACAGAACATAGGCTATTTCACTGAGGGTAGGAAGTACTTTGTTCCTGGAACTTGGCATGCTGTGTTCATGAAATGCTGCTCTTGACTGAGTCATGTCTCATTTGTAGGTTATTGTCCAAAGATGTCTCTCTGGCAAGAACATGTCCCATGTGAAGGCTGGTTGTGTCATGTGTGGATACCTGAAACTCTTGCCCATGTTTATCATAGTGATGCCTGGAATGATCAGCCGAATTCTGTATACAGGTATGCATGTGTACATGGAAGTGCAAATCTCTTCTTGCTGCCTTTCACAGCCAATCTCAATTTCCTATTCTCTGTCCCTTCCAAAACACCTGTTATATTATCATCTTGTCATCTGAATTGCCCAGGCACATGTATGCACAAAAACTAACTACACTGTAAAAAGCTACAGGTCTTCCTCTTTTCCCTGATCCCAGGTTTCAGCTAATCCTACTGCTGTCTGTTTTAGGGGGGAGAAATTCCACAGTGTCTCTCCCTGGTTATCTGTTTGTTAGAGCCCATTCTGGCTGAATAGTGGAAAATGCTGTCCAGGACTGGCACTCTGCTGGCAGTCAGTGGAAGAGCATCATCAATCAGCCAGCAACCCTTTGGGTCACAGACAGCGTGGGGGAAATGCCCACCTCCCCTCTCTCTTAACCATCAGTATGTTTAACAGCAGGCAAGGGAGAGATGTTCAGGTTGGAGGGAGAGATCTTTGTGTTCCTTAGCTTGTTTTTCTACTTGGTCTCCTTATGTTGTTCAGTTCTGGTCTGACAAACCAATGCTGGTTTATTGACCTGAAGCACTTTTTATTCTTTTAGAGAGAAAAGGAAAGATAGGGGCTTAGAGTAGCCTTCCTCCTTGCCAGTGGACCTAGGATGATATCAAGCATGTCAATTCAGTGATTCAACACAGAGATTAATTTTGGAAGCTCTACTAATTGGGAGCAATCTGTGGTTTATATGACCTTGTCTAACCCTGTCTCATTATTCTCTCCTCAGATGTGGTGGCTTGTGTTGTGCCTGAAATCTGTCAGGAGGCCTGTGGCACTGCAGTTGGCTGTACAAACATTGCTTATCCAAAGATGGTAGTGGAGCTTATGCCAAGAGGTAGGATACTGCCTGTGTTTGTGAGTTCGTTTTAGGAAGGGTGAGGCTGACAGACCGTGAAATCAGGTGGAGCCCACATCCCATATTTAGTTCCCAAATTCTTGCTAGAATTATGTACTGCTATCAAAGTACAGCCTGTGTTAGTTGTAGCTGTAGGTGCAGAATAGCTACAAATTCTCAGTGATGAAATGGGAATTGAGCTCCCTCTCTGAGAAGGTAAACCAGAACCTTTGGCCAATGATTTACAGAAACTATCTGCCAGGGTTTCTGAGTTGGAGGCATATTCCTGGAGTCCTTCTGCTAAAGCCATTGAGGTGGAGAAGAAAATATTCCGGGTACACATTGTCCCAGAGGACACCTGTTCAATGAAGAGAACAAGGTGCATGTTGAAGATAAATTTCTGCAGAAAATCAGAGGTTTCCTGGTTTTCTGATTCAGGAGGCTACAAAGACAGGTTAGGGCATTATACACACCAGGGTACTTCCCTGGTATCTTCAGTACTCTGTCGTTGTGTTATAAGTGTTGTACATAGGATTATTAAAATACTACAGTACTTCCTCACTAGATGACTAGATCATGCCATCTGAAAAGCGGCTTACTCTGGTTTTCAAACAGTAAAAGAAACGTCTTTTTTGCCAAGCAACTGGTTTACAAATGTACTGCAAGCAAGTGAGCATTTGCCTGCAAGCAAGAGAAATCATTTTTATAACTGTAGGCTACAGTCTGCTTAGTTATTGCAGCACTTAATCAGGCAGCATTCACAAAAAAAGTACCTATGCTCCAAAAGCTCACAAGCTGCCCTATCACTGCTGTAGGCAGCTTTTCCAAAGCTCAACAGGCATGACTGTGCTTGTACTGTGAGAGAATGTCAGGCAGGCATCAGCACATGAATGAGCCAGACACACTCAGAGCTGCCTGGCTTGAAAGGGCCACACAGGCCTGTGCCATGTACTGAGACCCTCACAGAACCTTCAGCCCAGTTCATATGACTTTGTATTGCAGGTCTGCGGGGTCTGATGTTGTCAGTCATGTTGGCCTCCCTTATGAGCTCCCTGACTTCAATTTTCAACAGTGCTAGTACTCTGTTCACTATGGACATTTACACCAAGATTCGAACACGACCATCTGAGAAAGAGCTCATGTTAGCAGGAAGGTAAGTGCAGCCAAGCCTCCTGCAGCAGTACAAACAGTGAGCACTAGATGCATACAGGCTGCAGCCTCCAAGGCATGCATGGAGAGCCTGGGTGGAAACCTGCTCCCACAGGGTGGGGGCAGTGCAGCAGTGGCCTCCTGTGGTCAGACAGGCTGTCCCACCATACCCTTTCCTGGTGGAAATGCCCCCTTGCTTCCAATTTAATTGCCAGTGCATGAAGTAGCTAAAGTAATTCTCACCATTTCCTACTGCTGTTCAAAGAGAACTACTTTGAGCTATCTTCATAGGCTTTATGCTACTCCATACTACAGCATCAATGAACTAGTTCCTCTAGTTGATCCGCTATTGATTTGTCTCTGGACATAACAAGCAAAGGAAAAAAGTGATCTCTATGTTTTGATTGCACATGTAGCTGTGTGCTGACAGGCAGTTGACAGACACTATCCAACTTGGATTTCTTTTGTATATTAAATGGACATTGGCCATTACAATTGATTTTGCTGGTTGAAATACAGAATGGACATTTAAATTATTAATTGCTGCTTTTTTCTGTCTGATAAATGCTTCTAAGCAGGTGACTAAGTGAATATCTGGCTGTGTTTACAGGTCATTTATGTTACTTTTAATTGGCATCAGCATTGCCTGGGTTCCTGTGGTGCAGAAAGCTCAAAGTGGGCAGCTCTTTGATTATATACAGTCAGTTACCAGCTACCTGGGACCTCCCATTGCTGCTCTCTTCCTGCTTGCCATCTTCTGCAAGCGGGTCAATGAGCCGGTAAGTACAAATTAGGAAACAGGAATGCTGCGTGTTCCTTTAGGCACTGTGACAACTGCCTGTTTTGGTTTAGTGTCTTCTATTAGCAACTTCTTCCTGTTTATTTAAATCCTATTATAGTCCAGGGATTCTGTTTCCACACATCAGGGCCTGAAATTTCAGAGATGAGTCTGAAAAAGTTCCTTTCTAATGTGATACATAAGCAGTCACCTAGGAATTCCTACATAGCTCTGAAACTTGGGTTGCCTGTCACTTTGTCAAGAAGTGTGTCACATGGATAATTCATGGAGATGTATTTGAAAGTAATTTCTTAGTGTATTGGTCACAAACTGCTTTACTACACATATCACATTTCACCTTCCTCTGGACCGCTATATATTTTGTCAGTGCTCTTTTAGCTTCATGCATTGTTTCCCACTGCTTTTAGGACCTAGTCTGGGAATAACTGATTTTGATTTATAGAGCAGTGAACTGAGAAATATTGTACTTGAGCCTTTGTAAGTCATTTAGAAGGGCATGAGGTCTGTCACATGCTTTAATGTGACCATAGGCCAGCCGTCATAACTGAGGTCTCAAACATCCTGAAATCTCAGTACTCAGGAATTCAGTTTCTCTCCTGTAATACTAGGAATGCCAATACTTGCCTGTTGCTCAGTTTTGCTCTAAGGAGTTGAGTTCAATGATAAAGCCTTGAGAGGGCAAGTTTTTGAATAGGGCTCAAACTTTTCTTACTGTTTCCTCTTGAGTGCAGTTCAGTGGTTGTGTGTATAGCCAAGAAAAGCCTGTTTTACACAGAAGGGATGTTCCCTTCCCTATCCCAATATGGCTAGACCTCACAAATGGATTAAATCTTTGTGCACTTCATGGAAAACTGTCATTGACTTTAGCTGGAATTTTACCTGAGTAAGAATTCAAGTATAATCCTTGGTGATTTGCATACCCTGCACAATTTAAATCTGGATAAATATGGAGACCAGCATCAAAGCTTCTGAGAATTGGAGCCTTGCATAAGATAAACTCAAATGTTGTAATTACTCATAAGATTTATCAACATTTCTTGCTCAGAATCATTCTTCTTTCTGCCAGAAACAGAACTATCTTTGTCCTACTTCAAACCTTTTTGTATCTTTGACCACTGAATAACAAAACAGCCTTTCCTTTAGAAGTGCATTGTGTGGAGACAAATGAACTTTGAGAAAGGAGCTGGATAAGGTGTCCTCCATGTTCCTTCTCTGAGTGGCTGATCATTGCCCCTTTTAGCTATATTAATACACTGAGCTGTAAATACGGTCACTGAAAGTATCTGGGTAAAGCCCATGTGCCAAAGCCAACTTCACACATAACAACCTCCATGTTTCTTCCAGCTTAGAGCTATTTACATGCCTGAAATTACTTCTTTTGGTAACTTCTGTCACCTTGTCTGCAGGGTGCCTTCTGGGGCCTGATAGTTGGGCTGTTGGCTGGACTCAGCAGAATGATTACAGAGTTTGCCTACGGAACTGGCAGCTGTGTGTCCCCTTCCAAATGCCCATTCATCATCTGTGGGATTCACTACCTTTACTTTGCCATCATCCTTTTTGGGGTTTCTGCCATCGTCATTCTGGTAGTCTCCTTCATGACTAAACCCATCCCTGATGTACATGTGAGTATTACTGCGTTCCTGCTCTTCAAGATGTGGAGCTCCATGAAACTGCTAGGTTTAAACGCTATTTGTATTATATTATAAATGGTATTTGGTATATTAGCTCCAGATGTCTCAGCTACCCACATCTTACAGTCCCTGTAAGAAGGCCAATGAACTAGTCTTCATTTATCTGCCACAAATCTTCAGTAACTCCTAATAATCTTAGACATTAACTTAATGAACCTTTGGTCTTGCTCATGTGCTGACCAGGCTGGTTTGTCCCTGTGTAGAAATTCATAAGCCCATTTGTTTCATGGCAGCTTTACCGCTTGTGCTGGTCTTTACGGAACAGCAAAGAAGAACGTATTGATCTTGATGCAGAGGAGGAGGAGACCAAAGCTGATGAAAAAGACGAGGAATCAGGTAACTGCTGAATATGTAAAGATTTTATCAACATATTTGTGTATCCCTATTTCATTCCTGAAGAAACATTAACATGCTTCATATTTAAAGACATCTTCCCACCCACCCTGACAAAAATAACACAAACCCCACATATTTAAATGCCTGGTAAGCTGCCTTTCGGCAGTCTAACAAGCATAATCTAGCATAAATCAGAAGTGAAGTGGATTTGAAAGGAGAAAACCTTGCTCTCTATGTAGCTAGGTGGCAGTGCTGGACTAAACCAATGGAGATGCTCTAGGTCAGAGATGGTGTGTATTGGCAGAACTGCCCAGAACTCCTGCACTTGGAATGAAACAACAAGAATTCACTTGCAAACAGTAGCCAGGGTTGAAGGAGCAAAGATCTGGTGAAAGGCATCATGAAAGTGAACTGCCAGACATCTATCTGAGCAAAACAACCTGCTCTCTTAGGTGGTTTGTGGCTCTGCTCCCAAGTTCCTTTTCATAACTATGCTCAAATTCATCCGTTTGCCTTTTAATTCAAAGCATAGAAAGTATTGAAAAAAAATGAGCTCCAGCTTTGCAGCACAGTTTGTTTCTCCAGTATGAAACCAAGTCTCTAGGCTACAAAAGGTGCAAGTGTCTTTCACACAAGGCTCTCTTGCAGCATGTGGGAAATCCGTTTTTCCAGATGAGCTGTGAAAACACAATATTAACTTGATTCCTGTACTGCCTTGTACTAAAATGTTTCCATGTAACTATGACCATAAAGCAGAACTGCTGGATTAAATACAGGAGTGTCCTCAGTGTCATGGTTTAAGTCCAGCCAGCAACTCAGAACCCAGGACACTCAGTCACAGGGATCTTCTAGTGTGTGCAGTGGTCCATTTCATGACTAGTGTGTGATTCCTTCCAGTTCACAAGGAAAAGGAAGAACTGGGATGCTTGAAGAGAGTATACAACTGGTTCTGTGGCTTAGATCAACAAGCACCCAAGCTGAGCAAGGAGGAAGAGGAAGAGTTGAAGAAGAAACTGACTGACACAAGCGAAGTGCCACTTTGGAGAAATGTTGTGAATATCAATGGCATCATCCTATTGACTGTGGCTGTATTTTGCCATGCCTTCTTTGCATAAATCTCTGATCACAGTTCCAGATTGTACTGTATTGTCAAACAAAAAGTGATGACTTGTAGATTTACAGAGTTTGATACACTTAGTGTTTTCATTGTTTGTAAAAGTCAGGGTGATTTACTTGCTGATTATGTGAGCATAATTTTAACAATCTGAAGATGAAGGCCACTGAGAGAATTTCTGGTCAGACATTGAATCAATGCAGGGCTAATTGAGGTTCAGAATTTCTATCCAATATTCTCTCTACTCATGATACATTTCATATTTTAGGTGCAGAACAAAGCTGCATGAGCCATATTTCATATCAAGGTTTATGAACTGCCTTTTAGGGTTGATGGTACTGGTTTGATTTTCAGCCCTTCTGATCATTCCGATATCTTTTTCCTTTGTCTATGATGATTACAAAAAAGCCACAACAACTGAGGGACCATATTATGAATTCAAATTAAAACAGCGCTTTTGTTCCCTCCAAGTATGGGATATTTTAAGGAAAGGATTTATGTATATACTGATGTATTTGACACTACATCTCATTTTCCATTATCGCTTTTTTCCCTTTTTCTCACTTCTCTTTGGGTTGTGTTTCTCACTAACCATCTGCATTTTGAAATTAGGGCAAACATGTCTTGATGATCCTAATAAGAATTCAGCTTATGACAGATTTTCTATTTCAGGTTATCTTCAAAAGGTCCTCCTTTCTTGATATTTTAATATGTATCTATACTTGAATGTGAAGCTTTTTTATACAAAATACATATATTATATATACACATGCAATACACTATATATATGTACTATGTAGTATATATCTTAAAAATTTATGTATGTACCTGTGTGTATATATATATATATATTTATTTCTTATTGATCAATTTCCATCTTGGTATATCAGAGTTAATCTCCAGCCACGACTACTGGGACCTCTTTATTTTAGGGTTGGTGTTATTGCCTCTTTTGATGGACCGTGCTCCAAACTAATCCATGCACATGGTTAAAAGCCCACAGCATCAGAGTGCTGGATTTGCATTTTTCCTTCAAGCATATTTGAGGGCTCTGCACCACTTTTCTGCAAAGCTGTAAATCTTTCTTGTGAAGACTTCATTAAGAAATAGAATTCATGCTTTACAACAACATGAGTTAACAGCTCATGAAGGAGAATGGTCCCAGCTGCGGGATATCAGCTAAACCAGTCTGATTGTCTCCACTTGGTAAGTTTGGTACCAGCTGGAGATACAGGAGAAAACATTTACCACTTGAAAGCAAAAAAGCAGTAGATCTTCTTATCATCTAGTTCAGCTTCCTGGGGAATCAAGTGTCAAAAGGAGACATTGGTTGCAGTAGTCAAGCTGCACCACAATTCTTTGTTCCTCTTGCACCCATATTGTGGGATGCTGCTTTGTCCCAAAGCATTTCAGTGTGATTCTCCAGCAGGATGCACTGGACTTGCTAGGAGTGCATCTAGATTGGAAGCCAGTGTAGTGTCTCTGTATGAGCTATATGCACTGCTGCTAATTCCTGCAGCTGTAATCACTCTCCCTTGCTAATCTCCTGATAGTATCTTTTCTTTGTTTGTCTCTAACCCCAAATGCTGTGGATTTTAGTAGAATTGCTGCTCTTTTTAATCCCTGCGGTGTGCTGAAAGGTTTTGCATAGGCCAGATCAAGTCAGTACTATATAAATACCAGTGCAAACCTTTTTCCTACAGTTAATACAGTGATAAGACTATTTTGAAGACCATGGAATTAATATATTTAATGGACTATGAAGACTTGTCTGTATTAAAGTATTGTCGTGGTTTAAACCCAGCCATGCATCTTGCTCACTCACTCAACCCCCATTCTTCCTCCCCGCTCCCAGAGGGATGGGGAGGAGGATCAAAGGAATGCAACTCCCACGGGTTGAGATAACAACAGTCCAGTAACTAAGGTATAACACAAATCACTATTGCTATCACCAATAATAATAACTATAAGGAAAACAAAGGAAGAGGGTACGATAACACCTGCCGAAAACAAGCCCAACCAGGAAGTTCTCTCTCCTTCTGGGTAACTCCCAATTACATCCTGGGCATGACGTGCTATGGTATGGAATACCTCTTTGGTCAGCTTGGGTCTTGTCCCTCCTTCCAACCGGCCTCCCCTCCTCCCTGGCAGAGCATGAGGCTAACAAAGTCCTTGGTCTGTGTAAACATTGCTTAGCAACAACCAAAAACATCGGTGTTATCAGCTTTGTTCCCAGGTTAAGTCAAAACACCAGCTACTAAGGAGGAGAAAAACTGACTGCAACTGCTGAACCCAGGACAAGTATTTGTATATTTTGAAGTGTTTGATGTCCACAAAATGATGGGAATTTTATATAATATGATGGAAGACAGAGACACTTGATGTAGTGTCAAGATTGCTCTGGCTAATAATAATGGGTGACAAAGAAACAGGAAATACCTCAATGAGGATTTCCCAGAGCCCTCTTTGTCTTGCTTTGTTACACAAATAAAAACATGGTGAAACTTTACAGCCATTTGGATAAAGACAGACACCACACGTGATTCCCTGGCAGGCTGAGCAGCCTTCAGATGGCCTCGTGGTTAATCAGGCACTCATTTTCCTCCCCAGGATTAAGGAGTTTGGAAAAGCAAACTCTCAGTTTCCCAGGGACATTCACTGTACATCCTCAGCAGCTTGCTTTGGTTCTAGTCTGAAGACTACGTGTTATAGAGGGCAGAGTTGGGATGTTCACAGACAGCCTGGCTGCTGCTTGGAGCACTCCTCTGATGTAGAACTTCATAGAAAAATTGCTGGATAATGTGGGAAGCTGATCAAACCTTTTCTCTTTAGACTAACAGCTGAATGCCACCTCAGGCTGGAACCTATGGAATTCAAAGGCAGTTTCAGGATTTTAAGGAAGAAAGTGACTTTTCTCCAATTCTCATGCTAATTGTCCGTGTTACAGCCCTTGCTGTGGGACACTCGGGCAAAACCACAGCGCACACTGTGCTGGGCATTCTTATGCTTTAAAAATGGGAACAGTGAGCGCATGCTTGTTCCCAGTGTTTGGTGTAAATGTGGAACACTTCTGGTGAGTGGAGAGACTCCAGCTATAGCTCTGGCTAAGAGCACAATACACATGCATGGCACGTACAGCATAAATAATACATCTCTGTTTCAAGAGATCCTGAGACAGCTTATACTGTCAGGTAAGATCTAGGGTTACAGCTTATTTTGGTGGACTTTAGTTAGATCTACAGGCTTATTTTAAATGAACTGCACAAACTAACTAACTAAATTCACCTAATAGCACTATAGCCAATTACAACACGATGTCTAAAGAACTCACACTAAACAAATCAGACCTTTCTTTTAAGAATCACTACATAATTTTCAGGCAAACTCCTGAAAAAGGGTATCCACTCCCCATTTATGTTTTCATTTGTCTGTATCAGTCATAACAAATGTTCATTATAAATGATCCTGAGAACACTCTGTTCTTCCAACTCAGAAGTTTGGTTTATTCCTGTTTTATTATTGAATAAGCTCATGCACTGAAACGCTGGGGGAGGGAAGCTCTGTGGATTCATTCAGGATCCATCATCTGCAGAAACCATGCTTTGGTTTGAATCAAAATGCCTGTCTAGAGTGAAGGAGGGCATGGCACAAGGCTGTGTTCTTCATGTGCAGGCAATTGTTGTGATGAGAGCACCATCAGCAGCTGTGATCACCTGAGCTCCTGCTCAGGTCACTTGCTTAACTGGCAAAATGAGGAATGTTTACGTGAAGAAAGAGGACACAAAGCTGAGGAGCAGAGAGCAGTGATAAATGCATGCACCACCAGCAGTGCCTGGCATTTGGGGGAAAAGCTGTAAGGCCCTGGTTATTGTCTGTGAAGAGCACTTGTATTCCTTGGTTTGAAGCACTGGGCTGGGGGAGTTAAAGCTGCGGTTCCCCGCTGTGCCGAGGAGGCTGTTCACGGGCGCTCTGTGGAAGTGCTGCTTTTAAAACGAGTTTGCTGATCGTGTGTCCCAGCGCAGGTCTCTGCCCTGCTCCCGCACCGGGAAAGCGAAGGGAGAGCCGAGCTTCCCTTTGTACGTACCGTACACACAGTACAGTGTCACGGGTGTAACAACAGAGGGCGATAAGGCACTGAGGAAAACGAGAGATGCCAAACCCCACCAGCTTGTCCCGGGTGGTGATTTTGTCATGGAGTGTTTATTGCAGGTCTGTGCTGGACCAGTGCTTACTCCAGTATCACTAGTGGCTCTGATGAAGGACAGCACACCCAGCACCAGGGCCTAAGGTTATCACCCTCATTACTAATGAAAGAGGCTGCCTCTTTGTCCCTCCTGAAGACCACTCCAGCTGGCCATGTTCCTTGGAGCTGTGAAACAGAGACATTGCCCCTCTCCTCACTTGGCAGTGCCCAAGGGCAGAGCAGCACCAGCAGCCAGGCTCTTCTGAAGGGACCTGGATAAACTTCCAGCTGAGGTAAGTGCGAGCTTTACCTTTGCAAACTTGCATTTAACGTATATTCAAACAAATTATTACCATGGTTTTCATTTGTTCAATTGCAAATTTTGTCTTGCTAAATAGAGGTTCTGTGCTTGAACTTCCCAGCGTATTAACTTGTGTGTAGCCATAGAAAAAACATTCTGCCCTCCTGGTTTAAATGGAAGCAGCCAGATTTGACTTTCTCAGACTCTTTATGTTGTCCTTGGACAAATCTCTCACTTCTGTGCATTTTTAATATGATTTTTATTTATTTATATATATTTTAAATAAAATATACGGTGGGAAGCAATAATACTCCCTGCTTTGGAACATAAAGAGATAGAATGAAAAGCTGCCATTTTCCAGAGCAGGACAGAATGGTTTCCAACTCCTGGACTTCTGAAAGCAAATAGGGACAGGGAATGAGTCTGTAGTTAGAAGAACAAAGAGCCGTAATGTTCCTAACCTTCTGGAGACTGTTAGGAAAAGCTAATATAAATCTCTGTACATTAAAATGAGCTCTGCCAGGATGGGACATAAGGCTTAGACAAAAAGTCTTGTCTTCTGGTATTGCTGAGATATGCAGCCTGTTTGAAAATTTGGTCTGTGCAGGGCACAACTGAGTTAATTCCAGCACTGACCCAGGACCACATTAATTATATCCGGGCCTTAATCATTGCTGGTTTCAGGCTTAAAAAGACCAACCATTTGTCTTTGATGTTAAAAATCTACCTAGGTGCTAAAGTCATTGTAGCACTGTGGAGCACATAGTGCTAAAAGCAAAGACTTGCTGTACACACAACATTTCTGTTGAAACAGTGAGTTTAATTGCAGTGTATGAGAGTGCCACATCCTGACATGTTAATTGAAGTATTTAAGTGTGTATGAAGCAATTAAAAAGGGTCTTTAGCATTTTTGTGACCAAGTCTGTGGCATCTTTATTAGGGAGTACACTCTACTGAAAGCTAAGTCAGTTCGAGGGAAGCATTACTCAGCTGTGTTTCTCTGATCCAGCTCATTGTTTTACTGGCACCTAGAATACTAATTAATTGCCCAGCCTCCCCAGTTAGGGACCATTGTCTCTCATCCCAACATCCAGTGGGAAGTTGGCTATAGACACCTGTGGCACTCCCCATGCCCATTGTTTATGTCAGTACTTCCCTGGTCCTTAGTCTGTAGCTGTGTGTTGAATGAATGTTCCACCCTGAGATGACTGTAAAGCCAGCAAGCACCAAGGGCTCAATCTGTACTATGGGTCAGAAACATGGCTAAACTAAGAAGGGAGACAACACCCACAGGAAACTGTAGTACAGGTTGCCCGGTTAACATCATGTAACATTGTCAGTGTCATCACCTTGTTGGTCAGGTTCATAGGGAACATGATCTGAACTGCTGCCTTTGGACTTGCTAGGACAGGTGACCCTTTTGTTTTATCAGAATGCAAGTACAAGAAGAATTTTAGGATGCATATTTCATTTTGTGCACTGTCTAAAGGCAAAAACTGTATGTAGCAGCGAAGCAGTGACTGAAAGATGGCAAAACTCTCCCAGGGCCAAAGGAGATCTTGGGTTAACTCCAACCTGTTCTACCAACTAGTGTTATTGCAGCACCAGTACACCTTGTTCTCCTTTGTTTCAAGACTTGGTGTACCTCAGAAGAAAATCCTTAGTCAGAACACAATTCTCTAAATGATTATTTGCTAAATTACAGGATCAGTCAGTTTACCAATTAATAATAGTACTGCATTGAAGTGGGATACCTGGATTGCCAGGGAGTCTGTCACAGAAGGTTGGGACTGAGGTGAAATGATCGTTGTCACTGCGTTTTCCTGCAGCACTTCTCTAAATGTAGATAAGCCCACTGTTCTCTGTTGTTCCCTCATCCTTCACTGAACATTCAGCACATTGTTCATCTGCCTGGCTCTCTGTTACTGAGTTGGGTGCATTCTGGCATCAGTATACATTACATATGAGTGTCTTATGTATGTAAGTGTGTTTAAAAGGCAGAGTTCCTCTGGGATACTGTCTGGAGGGAATGAATCCAACTGGCACAGTGCTTGTAAATCACCCTCTTGGTAGGTTATGGAAGGAAGCATTTCAACTTTAATCACTCCTATAAGTTTACCCTTTGTATAAGGGTAGTGCAGTTTGTGGTGTGACAGTGGGTTTCTGCAGTGGAAAAGCAGCCCTGACACACAACCCCTTTATACAGATAATGCAGCTGCTTTGTAGCTACAACTACTAAAATAACACATTAGAGCGAAGCATGAGTGAAAGCAAATAGGACTTCCTGCAAAGTTGAGTCAGCCACATTATCACACCTCTCTTGGTGGCTGGGAATGGCCAGGATTTGTCCTGCTGGCCTCCTTTATTTCTTTGCCCAGACTTTTTACTGATGCCTCTTCAATTACACACTTAAAACTTGAGACAGAGAAATCTGCAGCATTACCTGTAGTGACCTGCCTTGACTACACAGTAAGTAAAATGCTACTGAGCTTTCCATCACTTCCACTGCTCATCAGCTCTAAACACAGGAACTGCCTCATTTCCTTCAGGCAACTTATGTCTTGTTGGATGGGCTGGCTTATACAAACTGCCTGAATTTTCTGTTATTCTCAATTCTGTGAGGTAGAAGATTTTTTAAAAAACAGCTAAGTTTTTCTAAAGAAAATAAAAACTGAACACATTTGTCCAGAACAGGGGATTGACATTTTCAGTTCCCTGTCCTGTTTATCTCCTCTCTGTTTAGACAGCTGTTAATCATAGAATATGAGAAGTTGGAAGGTACCTCTTGAGATCGCCTTGTCCAACTCCTGTTGGAATAGACCATAACATTAGGATCAGCTTTCCTCTCACCCCATCCTCCTCCCTCAGAAGTGAGCCACAGCCGCAAAACTCTTCAGTTCTGGGACAACGCTTCCATTTCCATTGTACTTGTTAATTTTTGTACTCAAAAGATAGATTACAGATACAACAAAATACCAAATACCAGCACAAACGCAGAGGCACTTTTGTTCCATACTACACCAAATGTCAGATAGACCCCTCTTCTGTTAAAGGCAGTGGAGCCTGTCAGCAACAAACCTCCACCAAGCTTTACCCTAGTAAAGTTTTTCTGACTTACTTTCCTTTTACCCTAAGCTTGGACAACTGCGTGAGGCAGCCCTGAGCCTGCATCCAGGCACACAGAAGGAGAAAACTTGCATGTTGATCTCCTCACCCAACTGAAAACATAAGAGCTATCACTACAGCTAAGGCTGAGGAGAGAGCTCAGAGGGGGCTGCAAAATAAGGTGAGGGCTGCTACTAAAACCCCCCTCGAGAAGTCATTAGCTGGGGGTGTCAGAATGTTACATGAATAAATCTCATCACAGGGACAGGGTGAGACTGAGGGGTTCTTAGCCCACAGCAGTGGGGTCCATTCATCTCCACTGGATTCACTGCTGGCAAGTCATGTCAGCAGCTTCATGTATTAGAAGGGTGCTGGTTAGTGTTGGGTTATATTGCAGGCTGGGAAAGTCTCATAATTCTCTTGGGGAAGCCCTTCTATGACATTGCCATCACTTTTCCTGTAACGGTGCTGTAAATGATTCCAATCCTATGTTCAACAGTTTGCAGCAAAAACGTAAATTCCTGCTATTGGGGCAATTTCTTGGCATAGACAAGGCTGCTGGAGAACTTCATTCTGACCTTCTCTTTCTAATAGAATTAGTTATTGATTGTTTGATAGGCTGAGGTTTCAAAAGAAGACAGGAAAAGAAAGGCAAGAACATGATGAAGGAACCAGAAAGGAATGGTTTCTTGTATCACAGGAAAATCCTGGTAACTCAGGAAATAACTCCTGCTGGAGAATTCTAGACTTCCTAGCTCCTTCCTTCCCTCCCCCCCCCGGTGACCTGCAGTGTAGATGTAAACGGCTGATCAATGACTTTTCAGGAGGAACTGATCCAGAGAAACTGAGAGTTTGGAAGGAAGGGCTTATATAATCATGCGACTTACAGCCAGACAACAACAGAGGGCAACAGATCTCTAGGAAACTTCACATTTTCAGTAAGGTTTCCACTGGATGACACTGATGGCAGTTTTGGCAGCTCTTTTCACTGCCTTGCTGGGATCCTTCAGACACAGCTGAAATGTATCTAAATGGTTGAGGAGAGTCTCACGGCCATTTGGTAACTCAGCTAGCATGGTGAGGGCTTTGATGGCACTCAGCCGGCCTTTCCCACCTTCCTCAGCAGCCAGCTTCAGCAAAGGTAGGATGGCTCCAGCACCCAGGGCTGAGAATCGCCCTGTAGAGAAATAAGCTGACTTTAAAATGTGTTATTGCATACAACCAACGTGCTTTTGAATTGTTATTTTCTACTCCCTGGCCAGCCACAGCTCTGAACAGCCCAGAGGGTGCAGCACAAAGAGGTTGGATGTGCTTTCCTTTTGAAGACCAAGGCTAACTGCCAGCTTTTTATTTTTAAGATAAAAGATCTTGGTTAACTTTATCTGCCCTGCACGTTATTATTTCATTGACAATGAATTATCTAAGAATATACGAGGCACCAAGGGATAAAATAAGGTATTTGGGGTTGGGTTAGATGCCCTTAGGAACATCCTCCATGCTTTCATTTTTAAAGACACTTCAAACAGTGAGATCCTGTGTTGTCTTTGAAAGCAGGGGGGATGGTTGCAGAGGAGGTCTGGAACACAACTGCTGTTATTAAGAGTCATTTCTGTCTAATTATTCATCCCACTGAAAATTTTCAGTGTCATGTAAGTGACTTGGGAGAGCTACAAACCTTGTTAATATTCATTCCTCTCCCAGCTGTGAGAGAGAAACTGCTTCTAACTGCAGAAAGTTTCCAGACAGTACTGCTCCTCTGCTGAGGGCTGGTGATTTGAGTAGCTTCAGGTGTGTGGATCTCTGTCTGGCCTGGACTAAATGGAAGGTGTTCCCCCTCTGGAGTGGAAAGGTGCAGGGGAGTAGATGAATTCAGGTGAATGAAGTGTGAGATCTACTGTCCCCTCTAGGCTCTGTGGGGGAGCAACAATAGATATAACAACAGATAGAAAGAAATTATCTAATCTTACAGATTCTTGAAGAGCTTTAACGACATTCAAAACTGAGGACTTCGGGGGTGGAGGGCCAAAAGTTTTGTGACTAAGTTGGCTTAGAATTGGGTTTCCAGAAAGTATCCCAAGAGAACTCCCCGTCTCTCACCCTGAGGTTTGATAGTGGCAAACATCAGTGCTCCTGTTGCACTGGCTTGGACTTCAGGATCTGCATCTTCAAGCAGGCTCACCAGCACAGGAATAACTTCACACACCTCATTTTTCCCTTCTGGATGAGTACTGTGCAGGAAAGATGGTTAAGTTGCTTTCTTGAGCTGTGCCTGCAAACCACAGAGCTACCCACAGCTTCTCTCCATGCCTGGATCCCTGCAGCCCTTTGATGAAAGTGGTGCTGACACAGTCCACCTCTCTGTTCTCTTTGGAGTCACAGCTTTCTGACTGTTGGACAGATGGCAAGCACCACTGCCTGCCACAAAGAAAAGAAAGGGGATGTCTGTTGTGCCTGGTGTCTATGAAATCTACTTGCTGATACAAGACTGATGAGATTGTGTTAACCGATGTGTGTGGGCTTACCAATTGTTTAGGCTATTTTTAGGTGATGTTTGGATTATTTTTTTTTTTTTACATTCTGCCATACACTGGAGATGGCTGGACAGCAGCAGGTAACAGGATTAGGGTTTAATGTGCTATGACAATTCAGGTAGAAACCTGGCTGTTGAACCCTACACAGATTTTAAAACCTGCTAAGTTTGGGATCTGCAGTTATTACTACTCCCAGGTCAATTTTCTCTCTTTTTTTCCAGCCTAATGAGGAAGTATCTGACATGGCCCAGCTTCTGCGGGGATTTGTAGCCTAGCTGATGTCCATACTCAAGTTGCATTTCTGCTTGCTTTCTATTACTCATGTCATCGATAATTCTCTTGCTTTTCCTATAGGGCCTTACCTTGTTACAGGACATTAGGAAGTGGTTTGTGCCAGTTAATAAATAAGCTACATCACCTGCAGACCTTCTTAAACCAGACAGTACATTTATTATATGTTGTGATTGCAGGACAGTGGACTGGAATTGTTCCCTCCATCCAGTGTTTGACCCACAAGTGGAATATAAAGACTGCTTTTGCTGATCCATCACTGATGTTTGTAGCAGCCTGTGTCAGAAAACTATTTCTGTCCTCAATCACACTGAAAGCTTTCCAGGGTCTTTAGTTTTTAGAGAGAGCAGTTGTTCAAAAAACAAGGGAGCTTCTCCCTACTTTCTACTTCTTCCTGCTCCCTGCTCCTGGTCAGAATCTTGTTTTCACATTTCTCATGCAAGAATTTTTTCTTAGCAGTGCTGAGAAAATCAGGAAAAAATCCTGATTTCACTGCCAACACAAAAGACAAACAGAAGGATAAGGAATGACATTTACTGATCTGCATTTGCTTTCTTGAGTATTTACAGCAGTTATGAATTTTAGAAGTCTTCTATGTATGTGTGTGTTGAGGCTGATACTGCTTTACATGGGAAATGTGACAGCTTCAATGTGTAGTGGAACATGATTGTAAACTAATGACCTTGACTCCCTTCTGAAATGAGTATATTCTTGGGCTCATATGTTATAGATAGGTTTCTTCACCTGATTTCTAAGAGGACCCAAGCTGCTTTGCTTCTGGTGGCCGCTGATGAGTGTGTGAGCTTTTCCTTCAGGACAATGATGGCACCAGCTGCTAGAGCTTCAGAAGCCTCCACGCGCAGACAGTTGGAGAGTGTACCAAGGATTAGCTGCTGGATTTCCTCCAACTCGTTCTTCAGTTTGGTTACAAGTGAGGGAATCAAACCGGCATGCAGTATGCCAACAGCGCCTACGGGAGGAGACAGAGGAGGAACACAGGTGGGCTGTGAGTGCATTTACTATTTCTACTTGCACTTCCAATTTCTTAATAGGCTCAAACTACATGTGGTAACTCATTTCCTTTCAATGTGAGAGATGGAAACTACTACAACACTGCTCTGTTCATAAATGCCATCTTAGGATTGCTTCCTCAGGAAGCTTCCCCAACAGTCCTGGAAGACAACAGCTCAGGCAATAACCAAAATGGCAATTGCTCTCATGTTCCCAGTTTCTCTCATTGGAATATGTCTTCCAAAATTGTTCTTGCTAAGAAAATATAGGGGAAAAATATGTATAAAAGTCACCTCAGAGCCAGCCTTTCTAACTGCTTTTAAACAGATGCTGAGAGAGCCCGAGATGTGAGACTTTACAACTAAAAGTTTGATTTTTCCACTACAGCTTCTGTAGGGGAGGTCAAGATTTTGGAAGCTGTCGGCTTCCTCACACATTTTTGTAGTAATTCTGTCACAGGGAAAATGTAATTTTTGAGCTTTCCAGCAGTCAGTCTGTTGCACTGTCTCCTAAAGGAAAGAACAGTCAAGGCACAAAGATCATCATCTGCACTGCAGTGGCTGTCTTTCCTATGAACAAGCATCTGATCTCTCTGTACCAGTTCAGAAAGTCCCCACTGCAGCAGCAATGCCATGGGAAAGCAGAGAGCAGAACGTACTGTCCACGAGTAGCTATGTGAACACAAAATTCTCTGGCTGTCTTGTTGCTAAGACTGATTCTTTGGTTGCTATGAGAAATGCAGCTGCTTTCGAAGTGATTCATATATGGTTAGATAAGGAAGTTTTGTGGATGGGAGTCATCAAGGTATTTTCAAATGAATCTCCACAGGCAGGGATAAAAGGACAAGTGGGACAGAGGTTTTATTGACCTTTGACAGTGCATGGGAGAATTTGACAGCCAGCTGAAAAACATTCTAATCTAGAGGTTATTCTGTGCTAGGTATTTCTGAGGTTTTGCTGGCATTGAATAGCTTCTTATGTTACTAACTTATTAGGAACCAATTTAATGCAAATGCAAAGAAACACCTTGAGGTAATATTATTACAGCTTTTACCACCTGTGCTACATTTGAAGGTCAGTTGCTGTGAGGATTCAAATAAATAGCAAGGAAAAACAGAGTCAGACAATTCACTCTTGAAGGCTAATGAAATTTAAAACAAAGATTTCTCCTTGTGCAGAAAGGCAAAGGAAAGGGAAAAGCATGTTATCTTGGCTGTGGCTCTGTGCATCACTGCATTGAGGGTTTGGCACTTTCAGTGTAAAAACACCTCAACAAACCAAACCACCAAACCCAACCTTATATGTATGTCTCCTGGAAGAATGTGAAGAGAAGAAAATTCCGAAGGATCAGCTCCAGCCCATCCATACTGCTCCTGCATCAGGATGTGGTAAAGGAAACCTGCACTCTTGGTCTGGCAAAGGACTCTCTCTTGAGCTGCCTGAGAAGGAGGCAAAACTTGGACAGCTCACTACATCCCCAGCAGTACCTCCCTTGACAAGGATTGTAGCTGTTTGGGTTGTAGGTTATAGGCATTAAAGGGTTATGGGGGATTAGACAAGAGTGGTTGGGAATACTTGGTGCCCTACGGAGTCCCAGGCAACAGGGAACCCACTAGTGAACTGTTCCTATGGAAGTAGTATAATGCAGTTTCAGAGAACTATAAATCATTCATATCCAGATTGGTTTAGCCACACTTCCCTCTGGTCTTTTGAAATAGCTTATGAGAACCAAGATTTTTCGAAGACAGCTTTCCAAACTCCTCCCCAGGTTTTTCATTAAGATAAACCACATAGCCTGTGTGCATGGAACTGGGATACCCAAACTGCTCACACAATAATCATCACACATCAGTGCACCTCTGAATGCTGGGTTGCTGTGGAAATCAGTATGAAATCAAAATTTGAGAGGTACAGCTTCAGAAGAAGATTAATGAATTGGAGGTGATAGATTTATAAGCTGACATTCTCTGCAGCAAGCGCCTATTTATTGTACAGTTGCTTTGCCAGGTGATCTGTAATACTTTTGAACAAAGCCCACATCTGGACCACTTGACCTTAAAGTAATTTAATTCTCTCTCTATAAGATAAAACACTGAATGTAAATGTAAATAAAAGTAGCAAAGTAGCAAAGAACTGAAGCCACCACTNGAACAAAGCCCACATCTGGACCACTTGACCTTAAAGTAATTTAATTCTCTCTCTATAAGATAAAACACTGAATGTAAATGTAAATAAAAGTAGCAAAGAACTGAAGCTTAAACTCCACCCTCCCCCAGTGCCGTTGTGGAGCTTAATTCATGTTGATACCAATCTTCCTTGGGGTAGTGCCACACCATAAGCATTTCATCACAACATTTCATAAGCAAACACTTGTTCTTGCACAGAGTAGTCGACATTCTGCCCAGAGAAGCCATTGCTTGCTTTAAGTTCCCATCCTTCCATAACAACTACAGCTAGAGCATTCTGCCCACCTTTCTCATGCTCGCAGATGTTCTATTTACTTCCCCAGACAGGTATCCATCACTATTTCTTGTACTTGCTTTCAAACACTTAATGGTCGTTTTTAAACCCATCATCTTAATTTCCATTTTTAGTTTCTTTAATTCCTTCTCTTTCAGGACTTCCTTGTGAACTTATTGCAATTCTCTTGATTGCTTCATTTATCAGCATTCAGGTTTCACTTTTGTGTCTCTGTCTTTCATTTCTCTTCTAAAATATCCAACAAATACATTCAGGTAGGCAGGACAGCTTTCAGTAGCCCTGCACTTTATTCCTTACTTTGTGTGAAAATTCAGGAAGTTTTCATTTAAAAGAAAAGAAATGTTTTATTTTACCAGGCCAGGTTTCTGTACCAGGAGCTTTCTTATCTACTGTTTTTGTCAGGCTGCCCTATCTGAAATGTTATTGTGCTACTAAAAGGAGCATCCCAGTGTAAATATAGAAACAAAGATGAATTGTTTGACCTTGTCAAAAGTCTCAATGTGGTGAAGAGAAAGGGTGGAGAGGAAAGGCCACCAACAACAAGAAACTACCTAACACTGAGACTGAAACTTCCAGGTGGAAATTCATCATGGTTTTCTCAAGGAAACCAAAGGGTGAAAGGTCTATGAAAGGTAAAAGGGAAAAGGGAGGAGACAAAGTCAGTGGAAAGTTGTTTGGGACACACTTGTAAATTAGAGCAGTCTCAGATCCTTGCATCTTGCTGAGCAAGCAATAGGAGGGGAAGGGAAGCTGGTGTTTCTACTAGCACTCTACTAAAAATGCAGCAGCATCCTCAGGATCTTGGGTTTCCATTAAAATAATGCCCTTCTGAAGGTGGTTTATCTGTTGCAGAGTGTTCAAGATACTCTGGGCATAGTGAAGTAGTAAGGAAAAATATTATCAAAATGCAAATGGTTGCATTTGCAGCTGCAGTTAACATCATTATTGATCTGGTTTACTGAGAACTTGTAGGCTTCCCTCTGGCTGCTTTTTATCTGAGCACTCATCTCTTCCTTCTCACAACCCTCTGGCCACTCTCCTCCCTTTTCTGACTCCTTTTTCAGACAGGCCCAAGAGAAGCTGCCAGTGATTCCATTCTCTCAGTATGGCTGCAGGGCATGTAAACAAATGAAATTTTGGAGAAGACAAAGGGGTCATTTCTGGTACATAACAGTGGGGGTTTGTTTTGCTTTTCAGTTACATGAATCAATTAATCACATTACAAATCCTTTTCTTTACAAATCTCATCTTTCAACTCAAAGCCATTTAAATGTTTGTTTTGGTAGGAAGCACGTGGCCACAAAATGATGTACCACTTAGGGTAACATAGTAAAATAGTACATAAACACAGATTCTGTAGAATATTAATGTGTTGTTGATACCTTAGATGTCTCTGTGATGTTCACACAATGATTTGAAATGCTTAATATGAGCATTTCTACTTGGGAAGGGGAACACGGGAAAGATAAGCAGAGCCAGACACAATTGGAAGAGAAAATGCTGCTCATCATCTCAGTGTGCACCAAAACATCTAGTACAACAGCTGTGAAATCCCCAGAGTAGAGGCTCACTGATTGTGAGCTCCCAAATGATCCTAACCCAAGTTCTGGACCTGGCAGCTTTCTTGCTGGTACTCCAAGACACTAACATAATTTTAAAGGTAACAAAGCATTTATTAAACTAATGAGTAATAGCAGATACCATACAGAGTAAAAATGCAGTGCTCGTATAACGTTTCTTTTCCAAGTGAGAAGATGACCATGGAAGGTCATTCCCCAGCACACCTCCTGCTCACTATTGCTTTCATTGAAAAACAGGAATTCACAATAATTATTCTTTAGCATCACTGAGAAGATTTCTGAGTCACCAGTCACAAGAGCACAGTCTGAAAACCCTGTAGTAGCTTAGAGTCAGCATTCTGAGTCTCACTGCTTCCAGCATGAAGGCTGTGTAGGGAGTAATTAGGGCTGTGTATTAAGGGAGTAGGTTAAATATAATAATAGTACAAAACTGGGCTGAAATTTCTTTCTGGTAAGTTTAGAGCAGGAGATAGGCCACATTAAATTAAATAGAACTCACCTGCCTGTACCCCATGAGCTTTACTGAGTCTTCTAACTGACAACTGTGTTGACATCGCTGAAATCCAGAATATTTTCCTCTTCTTTGCAACAACAACCCTCTGCCTTTCAATGATAATTTAACAGGAATAAACAGTAATGTCCCAGGCGATGCCTATGCCTAGAAATGAAGATTATCTCTTCTTTTACAGCACTCAGAGGTGGGAAGTCCTTTTTTAAATGAACTGAAGAGCTTGTAGGGTGTTAAGAGAACTGAGAAAAACACTGTAGATATTGGTATTGGATTAGAAATAGTAAACAATTCTATTTTCAAACCATTTCAAATCTGTGCATTGGCAGAATGCATTTATCTTATGACAGCCCTAGGGATTTACAAGGTATAAATCACAATCTCAATAGTAGGGTCTGTCATATCCCCACTAAAATACAATAGCTATAAACTTTATAAAAGCATTATGGCATCTGCTTTCCAATACTAAGGATTTTGGGGTGTTATCTGAATGAGAGACATAGCAGAAATTAAGGTTATGAAAATATGAAAAGTCAGCAGTGCACTGGCAAAGCACATAATGTGCCTGCCTCTGGGGATCCTTTAGAAGTCCAGAATGTTTGCAGCATTAACAAGGAACAGCAAAGATTGGTCTGATAAACAAGAGGTTCCTAATCCTCAGTAAAGAATTAGAGAGACTCCAGTGTACCTTGCTTTTAGTTTTAGAGACTTTGCTTTAGCGTGTGTAAAACTGTAATATCAAAGCACCACTGAAAATAACACAGAAACCCCAGCTAATACAGCTGCATTATATATCTGCATTGGCTTCTCTAATATAATTTAGAAATCCAAGAAACATACTTTTTTTTTATTGTCATTTTGGTAGTAAATAAGACACTGCCTGTGACTCCCTGCTTGAAAGCAATGGGTTTAACCATCTAAATCATTCATTTTTATGAAGAGGAGTAATAGCTGAAGAGCTTAACAATTCTGATCTACACAATGGTTTTTATTGCAGCTTCTCTAGAAACCCCACTGATGAATTAGACAGAGTACACTTGTGTTTCACACAGGGGCAGTTTACAACATGAGAAATACATCTTGGGTCCTGTTTTTGTACAGAATCCTGAGTTCATTAATTGCCAAAACCAAGTACACTACTGCTAACTGATAGAAGTGTCAGTGTGGGATCCTTTTAGGGTGAAAAAGCACTATTGTGGAAATACTGAGATACACTGCTGCAGTAGTGCATCATCCCTGAGCTGTGGGTCACTGGTCATTCACATGACCAAGTAGTCAAAGAAGTATCCAAAATAAAAGCAACTTTTCCCTTTTTTACTGAAACTCTATTTATACATTATCACCTACAAGAAAGCAAACAAACAAAATGGAGGTAAATGAAAGCAGCAAAGCAATACTGGCTTATGTTTTTTCCTATCTCTGTTGATAGTCTGCTTGCACACTGAAGCACCAGCACTGATACATTTTGCTGTGCTTTTATTCTGTTCCAGAACTCCAGCTGCTTGCACCTCCCATGTAATTAATCTTCTTGAAGTTTTCTAAATGTATAACTTAACTTACGGATCTGCTCATGCTCATCCTACCTACCTGGGTGAATGCATATGCATACATATAACATGCACTCAACTGATCTTGCATGCATATTGGTCATGCTAATTAGGAAATTGGCTTTTATTTTTCCAACAAAATACCTTTCCTTTATTCAGGGAAGTATCTTAAAAAACATAGAAATTAAATACTGAAAATATTCCTTCTTTTTTTTTAAGGTTTTTATGAGTTTGGTTCAGGGTTTTTTTTTCCCTTCTTGTTCATTTGGATGAAGAAGAAATGCCATCCTGAAATTTATTAATTTCCTCTACAGGGAAGACTTTGCCAAAATGCATGAAGGAAGGAAAACAGTCTGACATAGGAACTACTTGTGCCAATGTCCCCAGATCAATTACTGCAGGGAAAATTAAAGCCTTCAGATAACTACCCCCAAAAAAGCCAAGCCTCAGCCATTGAGTTACTGTACCACCTCAGGTTTCCCAGGTCAAAATTTGCCCTCTTTTTCTGCTGGTCAGCAGTGCAGCCCTGTGGCTATAAGATGAGCCTTAAAGGGACCAGTGCAGCCTTTAACTATAAGAGACTGGTGAAATTCTGCTTTCACAAGTACCTGTTGTGAAATGCAGCCTTCACAGAAAGCAGTGAATTCAGTGTGCATGACAGACTATATTCAGAAGAGAACCTGCACTGGCACTTTCACATGCACTAACTTAACTATCAGATTTTGTACCTTATATCAAGCATGTACATCAAGAGTGTACATATTGTTAACAACTACTATAGCAAGCTTCAGTCACGCAGCGACTGATGCTGCAAGGTGATCAGTTTGACAGCTGTTCATATGTTTATTACTTACATTGTAGTGAATTTCACAGATTTCTATGGAGAAAGAAGGTCTGCTTTCCCACAGAGGCTAATTGTAAAGATGTGTGAGAGACTGCTCATTTCCTACAGACATTATTGTCTAACTGGATCTGGCAAACAGAGTGGATGAGAAGAGGCAAAAAGTTGTCTAAAGTAATTGTTCAGGTGAGATGAACAGTTGAGAAAGCTGTTTGTCACTCTGCTCCAGGGTGCTGATGCTGAGCTGGTGGTCACAGCTCGCATAGGGTGCTCAGGGAAGAGGCTCCTGCCCACTGCAGCCCACTGGCCTCCCCCTGATCTCACAGGAGAAGCGAGCAGGGAGGTGGGACAGGCAGGAGGCTCAGCAGGACAAGGGAAGTGTCCTCCGTGGGCAGCTGTCTGAGAGTAGGCTGCCGGCAGCTCCCCAGAGCCGCGGATAAGGCTTCCTATTAATCATATTACTGTGGGGACTAAAGCTGCCTGACTGATTGGAGATGATACCCTTCAGGGTAAAACTGTGGCAGTGTTCTACTTACGCTGGGAAGTCTGACTGCCTTACAAGCCCTTAATGCACAATTGCAAGGTTTCAGGTTTCAGAACTTCTGCTGAGAGAACAGATTTTTAAAAGTCTTTTCCTCTCTTGAAGCAGAAAACCCACAACAGTAAAGCAACATGAATGAAGCTCAGTAAACAGTTCTGATAAATATCTTAAATGTTTATACCTGGAAACTCTGCAACTGGAACCCTATTACAAAATGGCATTACATAGCAAAATGACCCTTGTAACATTTTGGTTACCTTCAACATTCACCTTTGCAATTAACCTCATATGGTGTATTAACCTCACAGGTGTTCAAGTGTAACAGCAGTCATGTTATCAGTTTTATTCCGTAAGAGAAACATATTAAGATGGTAAAAATATCCTTTGAAGTTCTGTAGTAGAACTGAATCACAATCCATCATAAATAGAGGTATATGAGAGTTTCCCGTATAGGTTTGCATATACCACTCTCAAGCAATAAATACAAATGGGAGGCTTAAAGGAAGAAAATATCTAATCATATGTCAGATACTGAGGAATTTAATCTTGAAAATGAACATAAGCTTGCTTTGAGTATCTAAATCCTTGCACAGACTGAAAAACTGCAGACAGTGCTAGAAGACAACAGGAGGAAGTTAAATGGAATATTCATTCAGTCTCATTGTATAAGCACATCCTTTTTGCATTTTCTTCGTTGTTAAAAGGGTGGGAGATTTATTTTTTTGGTACTTTAAAAATTGAGCGGGTAGAAATTTCAAAGAAGGAACTGGAGAAATGGCAGTACTGACCCCCCTGTCTGTACATGTGATCTAGCACACTGGCAGGGCTGCAGTAAGTTAGAACTGCCAAAACCTCTAGGAAAAGAAGAGCATGGTACCATGGGCAGGTAAATCCCTTTCTGCTTCAGATGGTCTGACTTAGCAATTTTGTTTGCAATGAGAGTAGAAGAAACACATCTTGATTAGAACCACAGGCCCAGGTGGCTGCACAGCAGGAGTGGAGCTGTATGGAAAGGCAGATTCTCCACTCGACCAGGTACTTTGCAGTTTCCATGTTTTCCGTTAGAAGGCATGTTCTTAGGGAAAGCTAATTATACTACTCAATGAAAATTGCATTTTGCTCTGAATGAGGTTCTACAGTAGAGTTTTCCAGTGCTTTAGTCTGTATTTTCTTTCCAGCAGTGAAAAATTCCATAATCTTAATTGAATACAAGACTGCCAAGGTGTGAGCTGCTTAGAGAATGATTTGTTTTTCCTCCACAGTAATGTGGCTCTTGGGTTGAGAGCCTTATTCCTCCAGTGAGCTGTAAATTACAGATGTTTTCGATTTACAAATAGGCACATCTTAACTGTATACTGATTTTCTGATCAGAGAAGGATTCCTGAATGAGGCTCTCTGAGCAAATGAATGAAGGTGTTCTTGCAGAAAGGCCTTCTGAATCTATGCTAGTGCTGTAGGACCCAAGCCACAGCAACAGTTAAATGAACCTGTTACTTAACCTGGACCAAAATATTAGGTCTACCTTTTGTAAACATGCCAGATTAAGCATAGGCACTTCAACAGTGCTAGTAATGGGCTTATCTTTAAAAATATTATATCAAGAGTATTCAAAACACTGTTAAACAAAAGCAGAGAACAGTATTTGCAATGATTATAACAGATACCAGAAACTATTTCATCAGCTGATGGAAATTACTGTCATTTTAATCTGCTTTTAAAAGAGAACATAGTTCTAAGTAAGTCTGAAAAATACATTAATTGAGAGATTTGATAAAGGGTTTATCAACTTAATCAGTTCATTTGTTAGGAAAAGTTAACATCATGTGCTTTGCTCATTTAATTGATTCCGTCACACAGTGAGTAAGAATGTGATTCAGATGGCTAAATGTGGGTTTCTAATGCCATTGTGGTATCCGAGGTATCACTTGGAGCTGTCAGGTATGACTTAAGACCTACAGAACACTTGGACATTTCTAGGGTGCAGTTGCAGGCCAGATGGGATGCACTTGGAAGCTGAAAATGATCTTAGGGACTTACGTGCGGAGGCTGTAAGTCACTTCCATGTCCTACTGGCATTGATCTTGTGCATGTTATTGACAGAGCAAACAGAGCAAACACTTTTAAAAGAGAGGAGGGGTAAGTCATGAGGACAAGCAGTCCCATGTATGCAATTTCCTATCAGTTTACTACTAGTGTAGTCAGAGACCAAACAGTCTTTTGTACATTTTTTCACCCCTCTGTCTAAAAATGTTTCATTAAAGAGAGGGAGATCAGTTATAACTGGCTAAAGCTCCTACTTTGGATAGCTACTTTGTAATTCATAAGTGATGCCTGGTTGAGTTCTTCCTGAGCTTCCCAGAATTACCTGTGTGTCCTCAAGCAGAATTTTCAGTCTTTTTTTCTTTAAAACCAAATTCATATTCCTTTTAATCAGACACAAGAAGGTAATAAAAGAGGCAGGTAATAGTGCCTGCTGAATCTGTAGCTGGATCTCATGGTTCTTACATGAGGTAGAATTATCATGTGTAAAGGATACAAGGAAATATGAAATCAGATGACAACATTTTTTCTAAGTACCTATTAAAAATATATGTAATTGATTTGAAGCTTCAATTTGATACTTCTTTGGCGGGCAAGAACATCATTGCTGAAACCAAAACATTCTGAAAACAACACAATTTGCCTGTTTGCTTGTTTGTTATTGCAAAGATCAAACCAAACCTAAATGCCTACCTGTGTCCTCAAGTGGGAGAGACCTACTTTCAACTCACTGCTTCAATGAATATTTAATCATTCTTATAAAATGGAAAACCTGCAAACTGGGAGACTGCAGGAGGGAAGAGGGTATCCCAAGGGTAACTGACAGTCTGTTGTTCAGACCACTTTACTAGGAGATCTTAAGCTGGTCCTTTTTGTTTTAAAAGCTTTGGTTTCAAAACATTCCTGGCCCTATTAATTGTGTCTTCTTGTGTGTCATTCCCAAAGAATCTATATATTGTGATCTCGGGTGATTTTGCAAGTTCACTCTTCACAGATCTTTTCTTGCATACTTTACTAAATAATCCCCACTTCCTTTTCTTGTTAAAGTTTGAAGGGGTTTGGGTTTGTTTTGGGATTTTTTCCCATTCCTTTATTCTTAATAGTGACGGATAAGGAAAGAATACTGTTATTCTCCTTTAAAAAAAAAAAAAAAGTAATAATGCAGCCCTGAAGGACAGGTCTATTACAGAGAACTACATCCCTTCACCTTATTTCATGGTATTGCTATCTGTAGCTTCCTATGTAGGCTTGGAGGAGTTGGCTCCATGTATCCATCACAGAGCTCAGAGTAGCTGGGGCTGGCTGTGTAAGGGTAACTGCCCAGGGAAGGCAGCATCTCCTAGGCTCCAGGTGAGCCTCCAGCAGCCCTCCATGTGCTGGATTTAATGCTTGTTCTCTAAACGTGGAATCCTTGTCTTTAGCCACTGTGGTATTAGCTGTAACTCATTGTCTGGCATTCTCAAATGTCTCCCATGATTTGACCTCACAGGACGAGTAAACACTTGATATTAAGTGAAACCCTCAGTTACTTGAAGGGTGAAATCCTGGTAGAAAGTGAATTTTGATCCTAGATAATAAAGCCAAATGAGGTCAGGCTGATACCACCTGCTGGAAGGTGCATTCATGATTTTTAACCCACCACCTCACAGTCACTGGTACAAAGCAACAATATGCCAGATAGTTATAAATATCAGCTCCCAGTCATCTGTACTTTATGCTATTTTAAACTCTTCCACATGAGAAAATGGTTAAAAATAAAAATACAGCCTTTTTATTCTTCTCTAAATGTTCTGCTGAGTTCTTCATGCTAAGAGACTCACAGACCCGTCTATAAATATCTAACCCAGATCTACAATTGCTTGTTAAAAAGAGGGTGTTTGGTAGAAAATTGAATGAAATACAAAATGTCTTTTATTATATTTTTTATTACAGACCAGATGTGGCCTCTCAATTTACCCTCTATCATTTGGAGATGTACATTCACCAAGAACATTGCATGTGTGCATATAAATATTTTGATGTTGTCATGGTATAATAAAGGGTAATTGATCAGAAAAATCCTTCTGGGATTTTCCACTTAAGAGCACATTTCTGTTTTAGCACTATTGTCTTCAAACTAGACATGTATAAATGCATCTGGTTCGATTGATCCCAAACAGAAAGCAACAGTAAACAAGAGAGGATCTGGCTTTTGGTCAATGAATAGCACTGGCAAATGGAGTGAAACTCATGCAGCTAAGGGCTCCACTAAACTGTGTATGAGATGTTACACCTCAGCAGTCAAACGCTGCTCACTTCAAACTGAAACCTGCTCTGATATGGAAAACAAATGGTGAACTGCCTCCCATGGAAAGGGGGAGCAGGAATCCAGTCAGATCAGCACAGTACTCTCAAATCACTGTATACTATTTCAGGGGAAGTAATGCAAACTATTCACTTTGGATATGTATCTGTGTGTGTTCTATCTATCCATATACGAAGAACACCAGAGTACTGAGCTGAAGACCTGGTTTTATATGGCTTTTGACTCAGGCATTTAATCACCTATATATGCCATTTTGAAACATATTTCTCTTTAGATTCCTTTGGGAGCTTAGCTACATGTAGTGCAATCAATGCATGCTGAAAGGCCCTAACTGAGAATTTCTGGATGCAGGACAAGGTGAGAGTGAAGAAAACACGGACATATCTGCTGATTTATTTTTCAGGTGTGTTGGGGTTTAACTCGGCCATCAATCAACAGCTCCCACATGGAGGTGTTGAAACAATATCACCTAAACTTCTCTGAGAAGGGCCTGTTCCATTACCCACATACCACATGCCCGTAATTCCTTCAGTAACAAAATGTGAGCTACAGTTAGGGGCCTTCTCAGAATTGCAAGAAAGCAAGTGCTTTGTTGTATCAATTGGAAACACCAAACAGTGATGAAATCTGTAGGGCGAGTGTGAACAATGATCTTCCTACCTGGGATGATGCTAGCTGATGCTGTTATTTCTGCCAAAGTTGGCTGATGTGTAGAAGATGCTTTTTCTCACATAGAAAGTACTATACTAAAGATACATGTAATGTGACAGTTTCTATAGTAACTACTTGTTCTTTATGGAATCACAGATTAAACCTGTACACCTTGTTATTGTTCTTTCATCCTATTACCTAGACTACTCAGTTACCACAGATAAAATTTTTTATTCTATTCCCTTGCCAACATAACTAGATCAGGATGCAATTGCAAGTAGAGAGTACATTTGAAAAACAAAACACTGCTAGGAGTTTAAAACTGACCACCATCTGATCATGTAAATGCACCAAAAGACATCTGTGCATAAATTCTGAAAGCTAAAAATTCAAACTAAAACTGTGGAGCTTATCTTTTTTATTATTTTTTATTAAAGCAGGGTAAATTGGTGATTTGAGTGTTACTATTTTGCTGGGAATTGATGCAACTTATGTATATGACATTTCTTTTTTAAATGCTAGGGTTTTGCCAGAACAACTTTGCCGGTCTAGATGTGCTGGCAAGCTCTCCTAGTGTGAACAAGACCTAAGGTTTATTATTTACAGAAAAATGCCCCTCACGTGGTACACTGATTCATGGCTCTTATTTCTGTGCAAGCAAAATAGTGTTGCTGTATTGTGTTTAAATACTAAAATATTTCATAATTATAATTCATCAATGCTGCAGCTCTGCTGATAGTATCAGTACTGGAAGTGATATTATTTACAGGAATCAGATAATTTTTGCACTGTGTTATATTTGCCTTACTGGGAGAAAACCCACCTGCATTCTGTCTGTCTGTGCGTCTCTATTGCCATCTCCAGCACCACTGTATCACTAACAAATTATCTTTATAAAATTAACAGTGAAGGGAGAAATCACAGCTATTTGCTCAGGGCAGCAGATTCAAAAGTGCAACTGGTACTGTATGACCAAAAGAAAAAAAACACTAGAAAAAAAAAAAAGTAAAATATAAATAGGGTCAATCCATTAATGAGATAAAAAGCAAATGACACTCATTGGTACTTAAGAAACTTGTCGTAATTTGCACATGAACAAATGGAACAAACAGGAAAAGAGAAAGGCAGAAAGGGAAAAGCGGAAGAAAATACATGCATAGTACTGAAAGCATTCATTGCTTGATGGAAAAAGTGGAATGCAAACAGGAGATCATTCCGTGTAACTAAACTGTCTTTTATTCCCTTTACCCTTTATTGCATCATTCTAACACGTATGTGACTTGTTCCATGTACTTCAGCAGTTCCCTAAGATACGCATGGCGAAATTCATCATAAACCTCCTAATTCTGACAGAGCCACGAACCGCACTGCTGCGGAAAACATGGAACCGCGGCACAAGCCCGAGGACACCGAGGCACTGGCGGTGCCTGGCCCACGCCCGTGCGGGCTCGCCACGGCCCGACTGCCGCACCGCGCTGCACCGCGCTGCGAGCTGCGGCACGGCCAGCGCACCGGCGGGGCCTGGGGAGCGGGCGGGGCGGGGGCTGCAGGGCCCGCCACCCCCGACGGCAGCCGCGCCCCCCACCCCGGGAGCCGCCTCCCGCCCGCCCGCGGTCCCCCCCGCCGTTGGCGTGGAAACGGGCCGGCAGCCGCGGCTCCTCCCCCAGCGCCAGCCCCGCGCTCCCCCTGCCCCGGCTCCCCGGGCAGACCGCTGAGCACCTCCCTGTCCGCGGGGGGCCACCGGGAGAGGGTTCCTGGTAGCGCCGTTCAAAAATCCCGGCTTTTAAACCTGCCTTTTCTAGGAAGAAAATGAACAAGCGCAGGCTTTGGCTCCTGTCTGGGCTGTGCGGGTAGTGTCTGCGGTCGTGGTGTGTCTGCTCCCTGCAAATCACAGATGCTGATGTGAAAAAGGGCCGAAGCAGGGAGGAGAAGCGTCAGTGGATGCAAGCGTTTGGGCTGATGGATTGAGGTGGCGGCTGCCTGCCTGGTGCCGGGGAGGTGAGTGAAATATTCCGTCTTTCTTTCTCTCTTAAATCAGTTTAATGATGAGTGTTTACCCCGCCGTGTATTTCCAAAATAAAAAGGGACTTCTTTTGCAACAAGAAAAGATGTCATTTTGAAACAGTAAGCTATGTTTTTGCTGGATGAAAGAGAAGATGAATGTCACTGTAAGGTAGAAATATTTTGCTGTGTACAGAGAAAAAATAGTAAGGAGAGACAGGCTGCTGAGACAGTGAAAATGACCTTCTCATGGGATACTGGCCTTCTATCAGATGCTGCTTCAGCTTGATCCCCTTTTCACAAAATTAAGTCATCTTCTTCTCCTAGCCTGGATTGTAACCCGTTAATATCCAATACCTGAACCTCACTAAGATCTGTTGTGTTCTCTTAATGATTCAGAAAGAGAATCCATTAGATTCCGCCGGTTGGGAGAAGAGGCTCCACGCTATGTAGCACCTCCTCCTCCCAGGGAAATGCAGGCAGGTTAATGTTCTGTCAGAGAGGACTCCTGGCTGCTGAATTTCTGTCATAAATCCTCCCTCTATGAGTCCCATCTGCTTGTAAGGATGTAAGGATGGGGGCCTCTGTGGAGTCTGGATGCTCAGCCTCTTTGCATGTGGCTGTGCGTGTGAAGGAATGAGGAGGCTTGGTGATATTAATCAATCCTCACCTGTGGATGGGTCCCAGCTACAGTTGTGGTCCACAAGTTTTTTGGTATCTTTGCATTTGCATTTTGGGCAAGTGATCTGGGCAACCCTCCTCAACCCTTCATGGTAGTTGGGAGTGCTATAGACAACTGTATGTCAGGTTAATTCCTGATAAAGGTACTGATCTGAGCTGGTTTGGTTGTTTCACTGTAGAGGCTGTTTAACGTGTGTTCTTGTATGGTATTCATTGTGGAAGCTAGACAATGTTTCCCTTCAGCATTTCTTTATGTGCTTTAACTAACACTCTTATATCCACAGCTTGATTCTTATTTTGGCTCCGTGTTTCAGACCATTGTGGATCACACCCTTTGGGTGGCCATCAGAGTTGCATCTTACAAAGGTTACAACTGCAGGTCAGGTAGATAAACACGGTCTGGTGAACATCTGCTGATGGATCATGAAGGAGTCAAAATGAGTGCGTAATTTGTACTTCCTTAGGGGAAATTATTTCTGACTTTATGGATGTAGACATTTGAAGTCTGAGCTGGTGGCTTACATGCTCTTTATAAGAAATAGCAAGAAATAGTTGCTTTTCTGCAGCAGGGCACATATTTGCTAGCCAAAGAGATACAGCTTGGCTGAACAGGGAGTTTTTTGCCATTAACTTGGTTGTCCCCATCAAATCATTTGGTTGGAAGCTGTCATGCAAAAAACATAGATCCCTGCCCTTGGATAGAGGACACTATTATGGGATAGTCCTGTGTACAGAAGAATGAAGTTCCAGTCTTCAAGAAACCAGTGACAGGTGCAATCAAAAGAAAACATCTCAGTTATATGGCATATTAAGGAGAAAAGCTGATTTCTCCCATTACCCAAGTACACACTTCGTGTGTATATGCAATGCTTATAAAGAAAGAAAAGCAGATCAGTTCTGTATAAGGGCACAGAGGTTTCATTTTGGCAGTGGACCTTGAAGAGAAGAATAAAGTCCACGTGCTACATAAAGAATCCTCTGTCTGAGGATTATGTGCTTGTCACTTCATTGACCACTGGTGAATAGAGCTGAATGACTTCTGGAGGCACTACCTTGTATTGAGTGAGCCTTCACAGCAGCCCACTGCTTCACAGCTACAGGCCTTGGCTTTGAACTTAACTATGATAATCCAAAAAGACCCAGCCAGGTAGCTCCGAAGGACTGGAGTGTTCTGGTTGTCTTGGTTCGGATTACACGTTGATGGAATAAGGTACCTTACATTTTAAGAAACCTAGACAGAATCGGAAACCAAAAATTTTCTCCTTTTCCTTAAGGAATCTATCAGTTAAGCAGTGGGGAAAGAGTAAGTAGAGGGATAAGAGTAACAGAAAATTCAGTAGGCAATAACAGTTTAAATCCTTAAATGATGAAGTCAGCTATTTCTCTCCAGCCTAAGCAGATAAGGATTGTGACAGCAGATAGAGTACTGGTTGATGCACAGTGGTAAGGCAGCAGAGGGGAATGATGTCTTTTTTTCTCTCCTCCTCCATGAATTAAAGGAAAATAATTGCTTTTTGTTAAATCACAGTAGTTCCACTTATTTCAGAAGAGATTCTCCAGATTTATGAGAATTGAATATGACTATTTCTGTGTAAAGCTCTGGTCCTGCTTTCACAGGAGTCATTGAAAGTTTTGTCACTAATTTCCATGGGAGAGAGCCCAGGATCAATATAAGCCCATATGGTTTCATCATGAGGTTCTCCCATGCCCTCTAGGAGCAACAATGTTGAACAGTTTCAGAGCTGATTTCAGTGAGGTCACAGTCTCAATGACAGATTCAGTAACTCTCTACTGACATCACAGACTAATTTGTAAATTATCAGGGATTTCAGTGGCATTCTTTTTACAGTGAAAATTCTAGTGTTATTTCCCCAAATGCTGTTAAGGTTGATGTAACCCACTGTCAGCGGTACCAGCTTATTCCCCAAGGGATTAGCTGTTTTATCCATGAGAACTTTTAAACCAAAGCCCTTCAGAATTAAAATATTGGCATACTTACATACAATTGCATTATTTATACTGGGTGAGAAGAAGTGGCCTATTTTTATTAAAATTAAAAGGCTAGGTTTTCTTCCTTGTCCTCCCCAAACACTCCAGAATAAATCCACATCCTCTAAGAGTTACAACAGATCCCCTTCAGTCTACTTGAGGGGAAAATTTGACTTATACTATGTATGGTCTATTAAAACTCATATTTTTATTAAACTTTCCAGAATTGAAGACTGCTGACTAAGAAGTCCAAATTTCGATTACTATATTGACGAAAGAATAATCACAAAAGGAGAAAACTGGACTGATCCAAACCAACTGAAGTTGATTCTCCAGTCCTGTGGTCATTTGAGGTATGTGGAATACACAAGTTGACAAAAAAGGGATAAATTCAGCTTTTATTTGTTCTGCTATTAAATCTGGAATTGATACACAGTAGCAATTTTAGTTCTTTAAGCTTTAGACCACTGTAGTCAAGGACAGAATTTAACCCTTGATATGAAAGCTGCAGAGAAAACACTCCTCTCTCCACTGTTGCTATTCACTAACGCTGAGGGGCACTGGTGAAGTGGGGTGAAAGGAACAGATTATTGATGTGGGCCATCATTTCCATGATACCTAGATTTCAAACATTTTTTACTACTACATACAGTTAATCTCACAGCTAACAAACACTTGGCAAAATTTCAGGAGGCAACAGTTTTCCATGTGTTTTTCTATTTCTGTAGCACAGAGCATTATTTGTGGGTCAGCAACAACTCAGTTCTCCCTAGATTTCCATTTTATTATTTAGTATTGGACATTCGAAGTATCATTAGAGAACACAGTCTTACCCGACAAATCCTATTTTCCTCTGCCTTTGTTTTTTCTTTAAGCCCCTTATACCAGAGGGCTGTTTCTCCTCTGGATTGCTAAGTCATCACATCAAAAAACAAGTGTGATAACATTTCCAGACAATTCTGTGTTACAGGAATAGCTTGTGAAATTACCAGTCATCTGGCAGTGTTGGCCAGTATAAGACCATAAAGAGTCAAATCTGAAAAACTGCACCCAAATTGTAAGTATTCATTTTGCCCACATATGTGAATGATAATGACCAGAAAGTGAATAATGATTTCTTAGCAACTATAACTTGTTAATCTGATATTTTTACAGTATATTAATTAAATAGTAATTTCCTGCATTTAGTAATTGGAAGGAATTATTCTCTTCACTTTTAGGTACTTATAACATGGACATGTACCTATGGAGTAGTTGTTAAGGCTTCCTTATAATTGATGGAGAGAAAAAGAGATTCCTGCAATGTAATAGATCAGATAGGATTTGACCACTGTCTTAGTCTGAGATGCACTGACCTCTGGAAATTACTATTTCTCTCTGCCTACAAAAGGAAGCATGGAATGATTAGCTCAGCAGTAACCACCTACATGAATATGCTAAATCTGGACAGATGAATGTCTCTTACTGTTTATATTGTAATGTTTAACCGATCTTAACTAATTAATTATGAAGATGTTTTTATGGTTCACTATAAATATTTGTAAGTAATAATACAGTTGCTATTCCTTACCTACCAACTCTTGTTTCTGTGATAGGAAGTAGGCTAGCTGGCTTCTGCCTCTTAACTGTATCTTAACAGTGCTATTGGAAAGTGGAGGAAGGACTTTACTAAAACAGTACAAGTAATCCAAATCTTTTATCCATTTTTTTCTCACACTCCAAGCAGTATTGTAGCATATGTTCCCAGTATGTTTCTGCCCTTATTTTGTGTGCCTGTTTTCTATATTTTTAAACCTCATCAAGACAATGTGGAATAACTACCTTTATCTTCACAAAGCGCAACAACGCAAATACAATTAGGCAGCACATCAAGTGTTGATGCACAAAGACAGTTGACACGGTTGTGTTGTGGAAGGAAAAAACAATTCAACTGAATTGTAATCAATTCAGATGAGTGTGTCATGGCATAGTAACAAGTGCACAGCTGGATGTCTAGCTCTTGAAGGGCTTGCTGTTTAGATAGGCTATGCAACTTGGTGTTACACTTCTTCCTTTAAAACACAAGTATCTATATGATTCGAAAGAATACTCAGGTATCATCCAAGGGAACAGGTTTCTGAAAATAACACACTTTGAGTTATCAGGTTGGGTTTTTTTTAAATAAAAAGCTTCTCCTCTGGATGTTTAGCAGCCCAAGTCATATAATTCAAATATTTGGAATGTATCAACAAAATATTATTTCATTTGGATGTATAATACACATTTATACATATATAAAATCCATCAGTAAATTAATATGTATGACACTAACCAAATCCATTCTAAACTAACATATACCAGAATAAACACTGCTGCACTGGAGCATCTGTCTGTACTGCCACCAATTTGATAGTTTCCCACAAAATACCTTTGTGGCAACTGGGTCTTGGCAGGAAGCTTTTCTGTCAAGATGCTTTTCTGTGCCTGGCCTTTTGAATTTGGCAAAGTCAGGGTGCTATAGCAGAAGCCATTTTGTAACAGGCAGATAGATACTTACATATTCTTACAATTGCTAAGAACGTATTAAGCTTTCATTTTGTATTGCTCAGTAATGGCAGAATCTCACCCTAATCAGTCATTTCAGAGACATGTTTTTAACCTCTTTTTCAATCCATTTATGTCCATGAGCAGATAAACTTACCTCAGTTTGTAATGCAGTGACATTTATGTTGGTATTTAAAATGCTAAGGCTAGCCTACTTCAAATTTGAACAATCGTTCTATTATCATATTGTTTCTGTTCCCTGACTAGATGTGCATAAGTCCTCTGATTATGTTTCCTGCTGTGAATGTTCCCAAAAGCAAATCTGAACTTTGCCTCATGATGGTGATTACATAGGTGTGTCAAGTTTGCTTTTTGCAAGTGTGTTCACAAAAAGAAACAGAATGCTGAAGCCTTTATGTAATTTTAAGTGGCAGGAACAAATTCTTGGCTACTAATTTCAACAATATATTAATGCAAGGGATTAGTAGTTGTTTTTAACATGGCAGAACTTTGGGCCAAGGTGTGTATCAGTGCATTTTATTGTATCAGTATGATACTTGATTTCACAGGTCAAGTGAATACATAGTGGGCTAAACAAATTGAAATATCAGGTATTGACATCAACAAGAGGTGGGAATCTGTGACTTTTAACACTGCAAATTACAGTTCTCCATTTTCCCCAAGAGGACTGGTTGTTCACTGCAGTCCTAAGCAGTGCAATTCTATGTAATAGAAGTTAATACACAAAGTATTAACTTACCAGGTGGGCAAAAAACTGAATTCCTGGGTCTGTTACAGTCCTGTTCTCTACCAGTGCCTTGTCGATGATGAGAGAAGTCTCTCTCCCTGTTGTGGTGTTGGCCTAGCAACTCTACTCTTTTTCCTACTTTTGCAGTCAAGGAAACCAAGAACAGCCACTGATACTGTGACCTCTTGGGATCCTACCTGGAAACTGTTTTAATTCATGCTGTGATTCTGGCAGGTCCAACCTGGCTCTGTAATGAAGGCTGGATCACAAAAACCATTTCTTCTTATTCAGATCTTAAGCTTCAGATCCCCTGTTCAGATCAACACTACAATTGTCTCAGTTTCTCTGTATTTTTGACTAATTCATTTTGCTTTTCTAGTTGTGTCTTCTGATTCTGGAAAGCAGTGAATCCCAAGTAGAAAATACTGCAATATCCTAATTTGGAAATAATTTATTTGTAAAAATTGATCTGAAGAAAGGGGTGATGCCCATTATAGCAAAAGTATGCTTTAAAAAGAAAGTTGGGCACGGGGGGGGAGGGGGGGGATGTACCTTG
>NDXB01006182.1:824395-871312 GCA_002631895.1 Agapornis roseicollis | reverse complement strand
GAGAGTGGGGGGGGGGGGGGGGGGGGGGGGGGGGTAGGGTGTACCTTGAAGTACTGTGGACTTAATTAACAAATGACAGGAGAAATCCCCAGTGAATGGGACAGTTCCCTTTCTTCTTATGTTTTGGAGAAGTTCTACTAATAATACTGTCTTTGAGAGAATTTCAGTCAAGTGAAATTCAAGTGAATACAGGGACAGTTGGTACTTTCTCATACTCCTATAATCTACATTGTTTCTGTACTTTTCTACCAGTCTTTCATAAGACTTAAATGGAAAAGGCTAACCAAATAGAAGTTTATAGTACTTCACAAAAAAGGCCCTATATGATGGACAAGCAATTAACAAGCAAGTTACCCAGTATCACCTATAGGACTACCTTTGAAGTACAGGGAACCCTGCTCAAGAAAGTACCTGTCTTTAGATGTTTAAAAAATTACATTTAGTTTAGTTGGTATTATCAGGGCAGTGGCCAAACTGAAAAATGAAAGAGTTCTTATTCTTTTCCACTGATGGGAAAGCACAGGTCATTGTCCATGAAAAACAAGAGTTCCCGTTCCATACCCAGCCTGTAAATCTGAACTTAAGAGTTCTTATTAGACTAGAGGCGCTTTCCTAGATTATGCAGAATAGGATCACCCAAATGAGCTGACTGGAAACAACTGATAAGGTTGGTTGTCAGAATCAAGAACGCCGAAGTTTGATTAAAACCCTGAAAGAAAGTAGGAACTGCTGCTGATGGTATGACTTCTTCTTCCTCACTGAAAATAACTTGAGGGTGAAAGAAGCAACACTTTCCTTCTTGCTGTCAAGTTATTATTGAATAGCATTGTCTTTTGATCACAACTGATAGAAGTGGCCCTTCAAATGTATCACCTTATATGGGCAGCAACATATTATAGAATGACACTAGAAATCTTAATTATTTCAAAAAGTGGGGTTTTTTTGTAATAGCTTGAACTTGCTTTGTCTACGTTTGCATTTGGTTTCTGTGTGTCAGAGTAAAAGATACATGGAATGTGCGAAGTCCCCAGAAATTAACCTGGTTCCATTTACTTTATGGTGAAATATGAAAACATTAGCAGAGAGGATTTTGAATGTATCATTGTCTTGGCAAAATACAGTATTTAGGTATCTTTGTACGCTATCTTGGTGTTTTATTTGTCCAAATATAGGTAATCTGTGATGAATCAAAGCTATTTATACCACTGTAACTTTGGATGCTTTAAATTTTCGTGAACTATCCATTGAGAACTTTTCATAAAATTTATCAAAAGCTTATAATAGATAACTCTGTTTAAGAAAACAGTAAAGTGCTTGTAAACCTTTTTGGAGGAGGCCAGATGGAATGCTGCTAATCTGTGCAGCACTGCTATGAGATGTGATGTGCAAATGGAATTTTTCTTAGACATGTTGTTTGTTATCTGATATTACATGTGTTTTGAAGATTTTTGAATTACCTGTGTTGTGAAGAAGATTTATATTTGATGGAGTTACATAGGCTGAGTTACACAAACTGTTGGCTTTATTTCTCCTGAACTATTTGGTGCAAAGTATGCTTTGTGAGTATAAGACTGTGAGTAAAGTGGCATTGCATCTCAATGAGATTTGCTGCCAGCAGGAAGAAATTGAAACAAAATTCAAATTGCTTTAAACTGGGTTGGGTTAAAGGCTAAGTCATCTCTCAGCATTTTTACTATTGCCTTCGTATTGTGCTTTTGGTAGAGGTGGGAAAAGATCTTATCAAGCATCTCTGTTGAGCTGAGAGGAAAGACATTACAGGTACCTTGTTTTATGGAATGTGTGTAGCTTTTTGGGTTGATATTAGATAATGAACTATTCTTTTACTACTTAGATGTATCCTCTGGGAAACTTTCAAACCTTGCAACAATGAAGATGCAGAAGCTGTTTATAAGTCACAGGCAGCATTAGGAGGCAGTAACCCTTGTCATATTTTCTAAATTACAACACTGAATCTAATACCTCAATTTGGAAGTCTTAAGGTATGCTGTAAATGAACCAAAACATAAAAAAACCCATGCTTTTAAGTATGGTTATCCTGGAAGGCTACAAGTAGTTACCAGGCAAGAAATGGTATTACCCAGTGGTACCTGAAAACAGATTACTGAAAATGCAGCCCCCCTCAACCCTGCTCGCAGAGTAATCTGAGTGGTCTCAGAGGTGTTCTTGTCCTCTTAACGAAGTTCTCAAGATCATTTATTGTTCTGCTGTGCACTGTGGGTGCTTACCTTTGCCTGGTAGATCTGATTTGTGAGTTTAGGGTGAATTTGGAACCTGGAATCCGTGCAGCTGCAAGAGCGTCGGCACTGTTTTGACCTGATATGCCTTGCTGAGAAATCTGTGTACGACCTTTCCACTGAGGTATGGATGCATTCTGAGTAGCCTCCAGTGTATGTATTATTTTGTATCCCAGATGTGTGTTCCTTTCTTGTAATTGTTTTTATGACAGTATCAACAGCAGATTTTTAGTGAGCAAAAAGAAATAAAATAGTAAGTCGTCAACTTTTTCCTGCGTGTCTCGTGTGTGTGAAATGCAGAATGCAAACTAGAATAGTTAGGAATCCATGGCTTCTTATTAATGGTAGAATTTCAGCTTTTTGTGCCATCTTAATAGTAGGATACAGTGTTACCATAAGTAACTTTTTCTGGTAATATGAGAAATGAATAACTAAGGATTCATTGCTGAATAATGAATAAACTAAAGGCTCGATTAGCACCTTTCAGCTTTAAGATAATTTTAGTGCCACAGCTATTTGAGTCAAGAAGAGATGTCACTGAGAGTAAAAAGAACAAAAGAACAACTATTTGAAATGCTGCTGTTAAACTTGCACTGTGTGGTTATTGTCATACATTTGTCTGGTTTGTGAAACACTCACATAAGCTGTTAGGCCTGCCACATGCAGGAAAGACCTGCAAAACTTGTTTTTACTACTATTAACAGTCGCAGTGGATTGTGTATGTAGTATAATGAATTAACCTATCTGGTTCTCAATATTTGATGGAAGAGCCTGCTTCTAACAAAATGAATGAAATGAGAAGGGTCACAAAATGGTGAGCTAATTGATTTGGTACCTTAAAGAGAAGGGATAATTCTACATGAAGTGTAGGGAAGAGAAATTTTTCTGACCTTATCACAGGTGAACTTGTGCAATAGGACAGATTTGCAGACTGACTTTAAGGTCTAAAGAACCAGCAAAAATGCTGTCAGAGGTTTTAGTAAAAATACAGAAATTGTGGCTGCATGACTGGGGAGACCTGCAGGGAATAAAAAGATTGTAATTGGGAAAAAAACCCTGAATGCTGAAAATGTCCTTACATAAAACATAAACTTGCATAGGAGTAATAGTTACCTCCTCCCCCTCTCTCTCCACATGCACATGTATACACACAAAAGTACTAACAGTGTTAATAGAACACCAAAAGAGTCATCAGAGTGCATTACAAAATCTGGAGCTACAACTGCTAATACTTGTACTAGTAGCACAGTTACCAATGCACAGCTGAAAACAACGAATTCAATCACATTTTTTCTTTATCTTTTTGGTTCATCTCTAATAACAAAAATAAATCCATTTATCGTTTATATGTGCCAGGTTTGGGGAAAAAATAACTAATGACAAACTCTCCTGAGGCTGAAAAATTACAGCTTTGCCCATTCAAACCTAAATCTCAGTATTCTTGCGTTACTGTAAGTGCCTAGGGTAAAAATACATGCAAGCTTCCTCAAAACGTGAACTTACACTTAGCAGCTTGTTTTGTTACCTTTGCATTTTTAAAACAACAAATACTAACTAGTATAAAATACCTAATGTCTTTTTTTGAACAAAAATCTGTTCTTAGAATATGAAAGTGATCAATGGTGCTGGCAATCTGCACAGTATGATGAACTTGTGAAGCCATCCTGACTAGGTTTTGTCACAGTACGACTCAATCTACATGGTCAAATTTGGCTTCTGTTTTAACAAGATTGACTAGACCCATGAACAAATATACATAGCGAATGCCAGCAGACTCCAGGCTTGGAACATGTGCATGTAGGGAGGAAATGAATCTTGAAGCACAGTGATACTGATCATGCTTCAGTATCCACTAGTAATACAGCACTGATGAGATCACATAAAATAGCTGAAAGTTACACTATTCAGCTTCATATCCTTACAAAGGTTTTCACCTGTAGATACTCACTTACAAGAAGAGTATGAACCACACACTAAATACTGAATTTTCCTCAGTAAACCTGTCTGTAGTGTTGGCAGTTAGGTATCTTGCTTGCAATGTTTTTAAATACATTATGTTTATTTACATCCTGTTCAAAACTGACTACAGGCGCATTTCAAAGCCCACTGAAGTCAACTAAAACACATATGGTAAATGGATCACATCCATAGCACTTGACAGGGTTTGGGTTTTGTTTTTTTTTGTCTTATTTTTCCCTTAAACAATGGCAGTGAGATTTATTTTGTTGAGGAAGAGCCATAAGTATTCTCACCCTGAAGTGTCGCTCAACGTAAGCTGCTGTTTCACCACAGCTGAAGTTTCCTGAGCTCAGATTGTAACCACATTTACTGCCATGTGGAAATGTTCTTGATCTCAGTGAAAAAACAAGATGAGTAAAAGGAAAAATCTAACATATTTAAGCAACTTGAACTCTCCAGAGCATAAGTGGTGAAAAACACACTGAGGATATTGCTAGAGATGCTTGCACTGCTGCTCTGTGTTCTCTGGATAAATTAGGCCTTCAGTCTTTTCAGAGGGTTAAACCTGCACCTCCTCTCACTTCATATGCAAGCAGCTTGCTCATTAAAAGGTGTTTTAAAGTCTGATGAAAGGAATTTAACCATTTCAGTGTTCTGTAAGGTTCGTTGTATGTTCAACATAGCAAGCTTCTCATATCCTCTAGTTAGGAGCCTCCAGGAAGCAACTTGGATCCTGCTGGCTGGTGGTGGTGGGTGTGTAACTGCAGTAACTGCAGCTGTAACGTAAGGGAGGTGTGATCTTCCCTCCAGAGATAGGGAATTGGAAAGGAGAGGCTGAAGAGAAATCCTAGTAGCTGCTAACCTTTGAAAAGGATGTTAGGTTCTTTATAGTGGCAGCAACTTGCAACTTATGTTCATTTTGGTTGGTTTTGGTAGTCGTTTTGTTTAGTTGTTTGTTTTTTTGAGGAGGGTATTGATCGAGGGGAAAATGGTAGCTAAAAAGTTGATTCATTGGGATACTGAGGCCTTTTGCTTTACTGTGAGTGAAAGAGCTTTTGAAAACAGAAGCTGATTAGCTATTGTACAGTGCTGTACTTAAACACTTCTGGTTGCAGAATTACTTAAGTATATCGGGGGTTTTTTTTGATTGGGCCCCTAAAAATTATATATCAAGACCAGAACATCAAATAACTTCTTTATATTCAGCTTATTAACAAAAAAGTTCCTTTGAATTAGTGAGTAAGTACGACAATGGCTCAGCCAGCTGAGATGTACCTGCTGAAGCTCCTGCATGCTGCAGGATCGTAAGACTGTCAAAGCTTCTGCATTTCATAAAGGAATAAGAATTGAGACCAGGCGTAGGCTGCAGCTGTAATCTGTGCTTGGTAGCATACAAGTCCTCTCCCATGAGTCACACTTCAGAGAACACTGTGGATTCTGTTTAGCCTCTTGGGATTTTTTTTTTTCTGAGTATCTTTTCTCCTCCCCTGGGCTGCAGTCTAATACTTTGTGCACTTCTCATCTCCCTTTCTATGCATAAACTCATGTTTAATGTGAGTTGTTAAGATGAAATCTAGGAAATCCACAGTTCTGATGTAGATACTTCCTGACACAGTTCATATGGTTAATTTCAGGGGTGGTCCAAGGCTGGAAATTGCTCTCTAGCCTACCAACCAAAGTCATCCCCAGTAGTATCCCTGCCTCAGGCTGTTATCCACACTCTTTCTTTCTTTCCTTCATACTAGGAGCAGCATTTTAATCCATGTTTATGTCTTGTTTTGAGGCTGACAAACCTGACAAACCTGCTGAAGATTCTTTGTCCTTCCTAAATTAGACCTTTGTGAGAATTATTTGCTTTATTCTTTCACAGTCCTGCTTTTCTCTCCTACTCTTTTCTGTTTTGACCAGCTCTTTAATGCTCTTCTTGCATCACGTTGCTCTTTTCCCTCATGCTTTTTTTGAGCTGCTGTCTCTGAACTCCCTTAGGCTGTTCTCTCTTCTCACAAATCTATATTCCTTTTCTGACTGTACCTCATGTTGATAACTTGCTGTTCCCGCATACTCATTCAACCTGTGTCTGTTTTTCTGTTTTTCCATTCACCAAGGTTCTTTTGATTTGTTCTGAGAAACATTACTCATTCTCTGTTGCTTAGTTTCCAACTTTAACTGTCACATCACCAGTCCATTCCTCCTATGCTCTCACTCAGCCTTTCTGTGAATTCAGTGTTCATTACTTCTAGTGAAATGATTTCCCATCTTTTACTTTCCTCCTTCCCAAACCTTTTGCTTTGCCTCTCATTGCAAGGTTTGTCTTGCCAGCTTCCAGCCCTGATTCCCTCTCAGCAATGTCTTTTCTCTAGCAAAACCGTTCTGGTGGAAATCTGATGACCCAAATGACTTTTTCCACCATGGATTTACACCCCTCCCACCCCAGTGTAATTAAATTCCATATGTGCAGACTCATCTTTACAGCTGAGTCAATCCTTTCCCACTGGCATTTTTTCTTCTTTATATAGGCTTCTGCCAATGTGATCTAGTAAGATGTGCCCGTCTTCTCGGCTCATCTTTCCTTCCTCTACTGCTATCCTTTCCATCTTGTTTTCATGAATACAGAAGTTTCTTAGTTCCTGTATTTCTATACTGTTTCAGTTTACCCTAGAAATCTTGCCTAGCTTCAGTGACTTTTTCATTCTTTTCCTGAATTTTTGCCTATCCTCTGGTTCTTTCCCCTAAGAAAATGCATAAGCAGAACTGCTGTGATTTATTTCTGTATAGAGTCTCTAGGATGCTTTCATCACAGATAAAACATGATCACAGATAAAACTTGTCTATTGTTTCCATGGTTCCCATTTGCCAGAGCATCTTTTCCTTGCCTCTTGTTTGGCCTTGAGCTTCAATCTCTGAATCTTCACTGGCTGCTTTTCCCTATTATATTAATCAGACTTCTTTTCTTCAGGACACTGCTGTCTATACCCAGGCTCTCAGGTTCTTACTACAGAGATTCTGATGTTGACCTCTGATTAGTTTATACCTGTGTCACTGGAACAGTCTAAACCAAGCATGTTTTTATTCTTTAATGTGACTTTATATGCACAGGAAGAGAAACTTCCTTTTACAAAGCTACAGTTTTATCCTGTTTCAAATCCCTCTTTAACTCTCTTTGGCTATAACTACCCAAATTTCCTTAAGCTTTCATAAGGCATTGTGTGCAATAAGGTTGAATGAGTGACAGGAAATATAACATTAAATTCTTAACCAAACCTCATGTTTACTAGCTTTTCTACATAATCATCTCCTTAATCTCAGTAAGACCCATGGAATGGCAGCCCTGTGATATGTGAGTCTTAGCTCATGAACACTCAACGTAAGAACTATAGTAACACCAATGATAAAAGCTAAACAGCAAGTCTAATGAAGACATAACCTGCCCTGCTGTCATCACCTGAGGTGCTTACAAAACACTGAGTGGGTCCTGCATTTTGTTTCTTGCTTTATTACAAATTTTTAAATGAGTCTGATGTTTATATGTCCCTAAAGCGGATGCTGGCTGTGGTGTTTCTCCTCACCCTCGTCTAGCAGCCAGGATTTTCTGCATACCCACTGTAATCTTGTAGTACTTCATTCTTTGTGGAAGTCTGAAGGTCACCTCTGAAATGACTGCTGTGGTGGATCCTGGTCTTAGTTAAAGCACTGTGAAGCACAGGCAAAGCTATGTGCAGTCACTGACACTACTCTGGATTTTCAGCAACACAACTCAGAATAGAATTGTTGTATTTTTGGCTCTATTCAAGAATCAGTCAGTATTATGTACTGGTTTGTGTTGATGCTGCTTCTCGCTGTTTCACACTAGTTTGTGGATGTGTTAAAGCAGGTCATGATTTAAATATCTACCAGGTATTTCGGTATTAATGCTTTACAGGATTTATGTGTCCAACTTCCTAAAGTGGGTGTGCATACATTAAAGAAAAAGAACTAATAGATTCCTGTGTTCTGCTGTGATCTGAATCTCACCTGAGCTGGTGCAAACTTTAATGCCACTAACTAAAGCTCAAAATCTGGATGGAAACCTCTAACTAGCCTAAGTGGTATTTTAGTACTGCTAAAGTATGTTGGATGCATTCCAAACAACAGAAAAGGATGTGATTTTTAAACCTATGAATATAATATCTCACTGCAGAAAACTATTCTGTTACATCTGTATTACGTATATAGATCTATGACTACATGTAATAGGAGCAAGTTTACTCTGGGTTCTCCACTATTTCCTTGTAAACCTTTCTTCTTCCATGTATCTGTAGGTGGACCAGGCAAGTCCAATTGCCCTTGCCTAGCAAGTGCTCTCTTGAAATGATATCTTTTTCTACTGTGTCTAAGCTTAAAATCTTCTGAAGTTTTGTGGGAATGGCAAATGCAGATCCACACCATAAAGCTCCTCTTCTGCTGAATTTTGCGTCCTTGGCTCAAAGTTTGCAGATATAGCAGTACAGTTCTCAATTTCTTTTAGCCTGGGTGAGCCATTTAGTTTTGCCCAAACACTCAGATATTTATTCATGGATGGATATCTGCTGAAGAGATTTTCAACCTAAGTACTTTCCCAAGGCTTTAAGAAATGGAAATCAACAACATCAGTAATACTGTCAGCCAACTGCAACAACAATTTCTACTATCAACTAGGAGGTTGCATTAGGAAAAAAATTCATCCTTTCTTGCTCTTATTTCAGATTTCAGTGGCTGTCTAAAGAGAATGTTGGTAATGTCTCTGGCCAGAGTTGTTTTAAAGCAACTTTTTTTCTGTAATAAATGCACTTTAATCACTATACATAGAAGTGCTTCAACCTTGCATTTGTTCTGCATGCATATCTGGGACTCCCTGGCTGCTTTCAAGTGGACACTTGAGTTCTTCCTCAGTAAAGTACCTTGGGTATTTCTTGCTACATCATACTCCCTCATGTCATCTTATCCTTTTCTAACAGTGTAAGAAGTGATTGAAAGTTTAAACCTGAAGAAATAAGGTTTTGTTAAACTACTGGAATTCTCTGTGGATGTGTCTAATTACTACAGACGGATGACATTAGATTAGCTTATGCCTGTAAGTCTGATGTGTGCTGTGCTACTTCTTGCTAGATTTCCTTGTATTTACTTTTTATGGGTAGGTGCTCAAACAGGCAGGTTTACCACCTCTAAACTTTCAGGGAAGTAAAGAGAAAGAAGTGATCAGAATCAATAACCTGGGGAAATATAGCTTGGGAATGGTTTTGGTTTCTTCCTCTGTTAACATATCACAGAATCACTAGGTTGTAAGGGACCTCTAAGATCATCAAGTCCAACCCATGCCCTACACCTCCACTAAACCATGTCATCAAGTTCTATATCCAGTCTCTTTTTAAACACATCCAGGAATGGTGACTCCACCACCTCTCTGGGCAGACTGTGCTGTAATACTGAATAGAGCATCAGTCCTGAATCAACAAAAGTTGCTGGCAACTGCAGCTAAAATGTTGTGAAAAGTTTGTTGCAACCGTTTGAACTTCACTTTACTTTCTTAAATTAGGTACTATTGGAGAAAATTTATACTTAACATCTGGCTACTAGGATGGAAGTATTGTAAAAAAGCTGAACAAGACTGGACTCCTAACACTCTGTGTGTGCATGTTGGGGTGATGAAGCTAAATTACTAGGCTACTGGTACTGCTTGCATTTGAGGGGGAATACAGCTTTGTGCCTACAATGCCAGCTGAAATTCCTACTGTTAGCAGTGTACTTTATGCACAGTTTACATTGACTGTGATAGTAACAGCCCTTAGCTTCTGAACTTAGAAGCCAGCTCCTTTCAATAAGATCTTGGAGGGGAGAGCATCTTTCAAGGCATGCCATGATAGTGTGCCAGTAGCTAATGCAACAAGATACGATACTCGGATCCTTCCTTAGGAAAATTTGCACAAATGAACTGTGATGTTGTAGTGCCCTCACTGTTACTTGGAAACATGGGCTAAGTGTTGGAAACATGGGCATGTTGGGAACATGGGCAAAGGGCTAAGTGTTTATGATTACAAACACAGAGGTCAGTTTGAACAAGACAAAAGTGATGGGTAGGGACAAAGAGCAAGACTAGATATGAAACCAACAGTAATAACTGGTTTTATTAGTTATAAAAGTATGGACAGAAGAATGTTATATAATAAACCAGTGCAGAATTTCTCTCAAATATTCTTCCCACTCTAAAAACTGTTTAGGCATTACATCTTTGGTAATTGAAATAGATCACTGTAAGCTCAGGAATCAGGGCATGTTAATTTTATCTCATGTGAAAAACTACCCATTTCAATCATTACAAGGTAGTTTATATATGACATAAGATTGAACAAATATGTTAACATTTTGAGCAGCTTCAGTTGTGATGAGAAGGCAGGTGTATTGGTTTCAATACATGCAGAATCAGGATGCATTGGAAGGGACCTTAAAGATCATCCAGTTTCAAACCCTGCCATGGGCAGGGACACCTTCCACTAGAACAGGTTGCTCTAAGCCCCATCCACCCTGGCCTTGAACACTGGCAGGGATGGGGCAGCCACAGCTTCTCTGAGCACCCTGTTCTACATGCGCAGTGTAATCTGATCATTCAAAGAATAAGATTTTTTTTGTTGTTTAAACTACGTTTAGAGAGAAGTGTACACAGTGCAAGGAAGCAATAGGACTTTCCATTACAGTAACTGAAAATACTTTTATCTAATTAGGAACTTACAGCCATGAGACACTTCCAGTTTCAATACAAAAAACTGATCTGAAAAAGACCTTCAGAACAATTTCTAGACCGCCTTGTTTTCTGAGTATGTTTCAAGGAAAAGTAAACCTGGTGAGAGGAAGTTGAGCTATACAAATTATTATGTTACTGCTACTGCATTACTGTTCTGGCTCCATAAAGTTATTCTTTTTCTTAACTTGAAAAAGCAGTGACTGTGAACTTGGAAGATGCTTCTTAGTGTAAACTTAAATAAATCAATTTTCTTACTTGGGAAATAGTATCTATTACTCTACTTTACAAAGCAATAATATAATTGCTCCATTGTATTCCTACTTGAAATAGTGATCTCCAAATATGTTATAAAAATATGCAATAGAAATGAATGACAAGCAGAATAATTGAAAGGTAAACCACTGTGGGATGTGAATGATCCACGTGAATGTCTGTGGAAATGTGCAGTAGGAAGCAAAACACAGTGTACAAGCGGTCTGAAAAGAGTTATTTTTTCTTGAAAGTGTCTTTCTACCAAACTGTTTGTCGTGATTGTTGAGGCGAATAACAAAAGTTTAATAAAAATTCTATTTATATGGCCATAAAATCTCCAGATTTATCAGGAGTGCTGATGCATTTTGGGAGGAATATGTATCCTCTTGCTGCTTGTCTCTAGTGAGCCTTTTTGTTTTCCCAGGATGAAGCTTGACTAAAGAGAGGAGGGGGAGTCTCATATGTGCTGCATGCAAAATGGTTCATCTTTAGTCACAGACATGCACAGAAAATGTCACAAAGAATTCAACTGGGTCTTAATGACATGACAGTGAATGTCATGTCATTAGATAATGATGAGGACTTAAATGTTCTGAGCATGTCAGAATAAACATGATTAATGCAGCCCAATCTAATTTTTATGCAATGAAAACAAGAATTTGGCCTGATATCTGATACAGTAATTCCATTCTTTCTGTGTGGCTGAAAAGCTACTCAATAAGAAACAGCTTCCTCAACTTTTACTTTTCATATTCTATGACCACTGGAAAAAGCCAGTTATTTGAAGAAAGCATAACTCCTCGTTTTGGAGGGTTTTCCTTCTTATGTCTTTGATGTATTAACTCTGTGCTGATTACCCTTCTATTAAAGTGTATGCTGTTATTTTAACTTTCTGCTGATTAATCTGTTCTTCATGTGCTAATGTCTTTCTGATGTGCAAAAGGAAAGATAAAAGTAGCTGCTATTAAGACTCTTCTTGTAGAATTTTAGACTAGGTATTAGCATTTGGGGCAAAGGATTCAGACATTTTTATATTTAAGGTATCTGAAGTGCTTACATTACAAGCCTGTTCATACATTGTGGTCCATACTGGCAAAGACAACAGCTAAGCACTCCATACTGCCATGTAGAGGTCACTTGATGTACTGACTGGATAGCTAGTTCAGAACAACTGAGAGTCATACTGCTGTGGTTAGTTTTTGGAATTGGTCACTGCAGAAGTCCTGTTTTAGTTAATTAATTTCATGCCTGTGTATTTGGGGTTGCTGTACAGGCAGTAGTTGGAGCATGAACGTTCAAAGAACATAGTGAGAAGGTGGGTTTAAATAGGAGCAAGAAAGAAGATGGGAAGTTGAAATACTGTACAGGAGATCTTCAGAACTGAGTAAAACCTGCTGTACTGAAAATGCATATGTTAACAGTATTCTGGGACACTAGGGAAAGACAGGAATGAGCGGGATATCCAAGTATATCAATATACTTCATATGCTGATTTTTTGACCACCTTTTTGTGGTTGTAGTTCTAGTTGTGGAATCTTGCAGTTGTCTGCAACACTCATCTATTCATCTTATTCTACAAAAAATATAAAGCTCTCCTCAGTGCACTTGCACCAGTGCTGACCTATACTGACTCATTGTGGTAGTCATGAATCCAGGTCTACATTGGTTCAACTATGTATCTCCCTTAAGAAGGGTTAGAGTTAGGAAGGGATTTAAAGATATATATAGAATCAGTAAAAGTATCTCAGAGTGAGTGATTGTAAGTTCAAATGTCCCAGGCTAACATCCCAGTAAACTTCAGGAATGAGTATGTAGAACTGTCGTCCATTGACTCTGTCCTTTTTCTCTGATGTTAAGGGATTAACAGTGATTGCTGAAACTGTTTGTCCTTCCATACATGCACGTTTCGTGTTCCCAGATATCTTGATATTTAGATACTGGAAACTGCTGAAAAGGTATCCAGTGTATTGCAAGAACCTGGCAAATACCAAGATGCTGTTAAAGAACTGTAGATCCCACAGATGCATAACAGTGGGTACTTGGATTTGAAAGCAGATGGATAGACTCTACGTTTCTACTTGTCAGACAATCATAAATTAAAAGAGATCTGTAAGTGTTTTTAAGCATGTTCAGAGACAAAGCTATACAAAGTATAGAAACTAAGATTAGGATAGCCCACTCTGACAAAGAACATATGCACAACGGAAGAATAGTAATACATCTTGCAAAACAGTAAAGATTGAGATCGTTACACTTGTTTCTACTACCTCAGGAATGAAATCCTAGATATATAACTTATAACCCTCCCAAATAAATGTTCTAAGAATGTTTTTTCTTGTAAATGTGAGATTGGAACTCACACAGTTAGGTTTATCCTTTCTTTTAACCATTTAAACCAGCTTCAGTACTGCAGCTGATGTAATCTTCCTTATCTATATGTGAGAAGCTCCTATCTTGAAGTCTTTATACTGTGCTATATCTCAGTTAACTGTACTTAAAGGTTAGCTAAAACTATTATTTGACATAATTAATTACTACTATAATTAATTTCCACTATAGTGACAACTACTGGGAGGACAAGGCAAGATCTTGCTGAAATCCCTAGCTGATAAGGATTTTTGGCAAGACAAAAAGCAAGAGTTGAAATTCTCAATAGTAAAACAGTATCTTACACACCATCTACTAGCAAATGTATATGCATTTAGAAATATGTTACACATTAAAATAGAAGCCAGGTAAACGTAACTTCATATTTTTCAACCCGAGCAGTGTGGCCAAGTAAGAATGAGAATCACCATGTCCTGCTGTATATCTATGTAAGTGACTCATATCCTATGATGTAGGTGATGTGGAGAAAGGAAAAATACTTATTGGTAAATCCACTGCTATGTTTAAAATACTTAATTACAGATCAGCATTTTGGAGTGCCAAGGATATCTTTTGTTCACTAAAACTTCTGCTGTGATGCTTAAGAAATAAAGAAAGCAAGCAACATACATGAGGTTGCAAGCAGCTGTAGTTCAGTTTCTTTTCTCACAAAAGCTTTTGTTCAGCATCTGGCTTGGATCATTCTGTCCCTTTTGTACTAGTGTGGAATCATCCACTTCAATATGTATTTTAATGCTTTGTGACATCTACACTGAAATGCTAGGAAGTTAATGCAGGAAAACTTCCAAAGACTTCTACAGCAACTTTGAAAACTGGAAGATTCAGTCTTCTTATAAGACTGAATATAGTAGAATTTATATTTCTGTAGTAGGCTTTGAACTCAACCTTATCTCTGAGAATATCGTGGTGGCATGTAGTTCAGTTTGTAAAAGTACTCACTGAAAACCCCATAGGCACAAGTAAGCAGACAGCAAGATAAGTGCCAAAGTGGGCTGGGGCCAGCTTACAATGTGGGAGCTATGACATTTGTGATTCTGCTGCCCACTGTACTCGAAGCTTAGTGGGAGCAGTAAGCCCTTCCTAGGAAAGAGGCAAACTATCACCAATCAGCTGTTAGTAATGTGTTTTCCCTCTGTGAGAGGTAACTGCTTCCTGCTGTTGCCTCCTGCAGCATTCCAAATAGGAGGCTTAACCCCTAATTTGGGAAAGACTAATTGCTCTGACGGTCACTGCAAAGTTGTCAGCCCTTGCTTGGGACGGCATTTCCTGTACTTTTTGTATGAAATAATAATTCACTTATTCTTACTTCTAGTAAACATACATAGTAAGTATAGTACTTACAGTCACTATTCACTTTTACTGTACCTCAGAATTTTCTGTTTTAAAAATGGAAGAGAGGAGGCTTAATAACACTCAGCTTGGCTATGGAAGGAAGCTTACAAAGTTTGTTGTAGTAATGCATCACCTTATTGATTAAGCAGGATGCACGTAGTACGTTGAATAGTACCGGTCTCCAGAGGGAGAAATGATCTGTTACTGTATTCTGCAAAGATGAGTAATTCTGTCTTTTGCAAAATCATGAAGCAAAGTTGATCACCTCCTTTTGCTTCCTAATTTAGTTATTTAAATGTTCCATGCATTCAGAAGAGATGAAAGAAAACTCAGGCGGACATCTGTCTGAGTACAAGATACTGACATAAATAGAGAGACTGGGGAAAGTAGTTGTGAGTCTGTTTCATTTTCTCCTTCAGGAAAACCAGTCAGAACAGGACTGTGCAGGAAAAACACTGCCATAAGCTCTCGCTGAGGGAGAAATTGGGGCACAGCTCAGCACTGTTTTCATGTAGGTTTAGATAATAAAACTCAGAAGGCTGAAAAGGAGATTTGATTTACTGTTGTTCAGAAACCACATTTTCTTCAGCCTGCAAGCTTCAGCTGTCCCTACATTTTGCTATGGTTTTAGATTTTTGCTTTTCTTTACATATTTTTCCATCTGTATTTTCTGATCCACTATTGGGAAACTTAAAGGTTTAGAAGTCTAGAAGAGGAGAAAGTGAGTGGTTCACAGCAAGGAAGCAGTCTCTCATTTCATTCATTTCTTTTCTCATTGTTTGGCAGGTGGAAAGCTGAACTGGATCAGCTGAAGAAGTGGGGGAAGAGAAACAAAACAAGTAGAGCACCATTGAAAAGAACTTCAGCTTTATCTAGCAACATCACCACAGCAACCAGAAAATACAATTAAAAGACAAGAGCTAGAGCAGAGAAGGTGAAAGTGCAGCTCCTTACTTTTGGACAGAAGGCAGCAAAATAATTATGCAGAACAGAAAAGAGTATTTCATGGATCTGGCCAAACAGTGGCAAAGGGAAGTGTGCCTTCAGTAACAGGAATGTGCCACTGTTTATGCACTGGAAAGGGGAGTGCCATGAGATCTGCTGAAGAGACTATTTCTGTGGTTGCATATCTACATGGGTTTGCACCCCTGCTGGGACTGAATTAGGTGGTACAGGCATCTCGGACCATCAGGTATTGGAGAGCAACTTTTTTTTCTTGTTCAAGGTGTACCTGGCACGGGAACTGAAAGACACCACAGATCTTTTTTCAGAGACACAGAGTGGAACAATCTCCAAGCCTCCCCCTCTGTAACCACCTGGTATACCATGGGATGTCGGCAAAGCTCTGAGGAGAAAGAGGCAGCGCGGCGGTCCCGTAGGATTGACCGCCACCTGCGCTCTGAAAGTCAGCGACAGCGAAGAGAGATTAAGCTCCTACTCCTGGGTACCAGCAATTCTGGGAAGAGCACTATTGTAAAGCAGATGAAAATCATTCATAGTGGTGGCTTTAACTTGGAGGCCTGTAAGGAATACAAACCTCTGATTATCTATAATGCAATTGACTCTCTCACACGTATTATTCGGGCTCTAGCCACCCTTAAAATAGAATTTCACAATCCTGACAGAGCATATGATGCTGTACAGCTTTTTGCCCTTACAGGCCCAGCTGAGAGCAAAGGTGAGATTACCCCTGAGCTCCTGGGAGTCATGAAACGGCTCTGGGCAGACCCTGGTGTGCAGGAATGTTTTTGTCGTTCCAATGAGTACCATCTAGAGGATAATGCTGCATACTACTTAAATGACCTAGAAAGGATTGCAGCACTGGACTACATCCCTACTGTGGAAGATATTCTGCGTTCTCGGGACATGACCACAGGGATTGTAGAAAATAAGTTCACCTTCAAAGAGCTGACTTTCAAAATGGTGGATGTGGGTGGACAGAGATCTGAACGCAAAAAATGGATCCACTGTTTTGAGGGGGTTACAGCAATAATTTTCTGTGTGGAGCTGAGTGGATATGACTTGAAGCTGTACGAAGATAACCAAACAGTAAGCGTACCTTCTGCTCCTTATTCTCTTGCCTTCTCTTCCTTTCTTCCCAGTGTTTGGCCTCTTTTCCTTCCACCTTCCTACCCTCCCAAGGCAGTAATCCCCAAGTTCTTAGCCCCAGATATGATTTCCTTTGCCTTGCCCCCAATCTATAGCAAAAAGCCAGAAGCTAAGACTCCTTTATTTGGATATTTTTTCCCACTGGACAGATTTATTTGATTAATGATACTTTTGGGAAATGGAGGTGTTCTTCACATGACTGCAGTATTTTTTGTGGGGGTGTGTGTGCCTTTTTGCTAAATGTTTATCTGGTTACTGTTACTCCAAACATCCTTAGTATGTGTAGTGATCAGTAGTGCTGTACAAAGGTGGTTAATTTGGATGCCATGTTTTGTGAGTCTTGGGAAATTCTGAAGCTAAAATACTATTGAGTAACAGTTTTCTCCCCATTTATTTCCCCAGGATCTTCAATAAGAATCTGGGATTAAATTAATTAAAAAAAAAAAGTTTTTAATGTGTATGGAGATTTTAAATTTAATTTTTTTTCTTTGAGTTTTTGTCAGTATGGCTGATTCATCTGGTGCAATGAATAACTGTTCCTGTATAATTCCCTTTAATTCTATTAGCTTCTGCTAAAACACATTCTGGAAAACCCCATGAATATTAAGGCATATGGAACCATGTATTTGCTATCACATTTAGTTGCCTGAGTTAACCTTTAAAGGGTTTCATTTGAACCTATTTTTTTGACAGCTTTGTAAAATGTGATGCTTAAGAGAGGGGTTTGTGGGTAGGAACACATAATGATTCTGTCATCTAGTGGTTCTTAAATGTGCTGTTTCTATGTTTGAAAACAGCTGCTTTTCGGGAAGAATTAATCTATATTGTAAAATCAGAAAGTTAACCTTAAAGTGCTTCTGCTTTTCTTGTATTCCTTTACATATCTTCAGTTGTTTTACATGAATTTTTTACAGGACTAGTTGCATACCTGATTTTATTACTAAAAGTTGTTTCTTGAGAGCTTCTGTGCTCTTCAAAGATGCCAAATAGCTGGTCTTGGTTTTGCTAATGACTGGAAGGGCTTCAGTGGCTTCAATGGCTAAATGTGAAATCCTCCCAGAAATTACTCGTATTTTATGTAACACATGCCTTTCAGCAGATCCCTGAGACAAGGTGAACTATATCAGTACCTGAAGCAACTTCAGTGCCTTCTATCTAGTCTGCTGTTTATACAGTATAACTTATCATAGAATCACAGTGCAGGTGATTGGAATTGACAGCAGTTGAGGTGGTGAAAGTCCTTGAAATAGTAGTGACTAAAGAAAAGACTTTTATAGGTGATACTTCGAAAATATTTTTCAGTTTGCATAGTAGTGTTGGAGTAAGATGCTAGTATGTCCTTCTGCAACTCCTATGCTCCAAACCATAATAGGGCTAGATCATCACTGAAGAAAGCAAGTGTAACTATTCAGTCCACATCCCATGCATGTAGGAAAGGGGTTCTTTATGTATTGTATACAGTCTGTTGTTGTTACTGGTATAGAAATGTGAAATCACTTCAACTCATCTTCACTTCTAATTCCTTTGTCAGTATTTTTGGTTGCTAATACAGTTTTTACAAGGAGTTTTCTTATTAGGAGGGAGCTAAGTGATAATTTTGAGATGCAATTAGACTACAAAATCATTTTCGAAAATATTCCCTACGTTTTACAAGCTTTTCTTAAATGCTTGAATCCCTTTTGCATTTTCTTTCTATGATTCTTTAAGGGAAAACAACTGCTTATGGTCAAGAACATTCACCTGAGCTGAATTTTGATAAAACTCTTCTGAAATACTTGATTTTTACTGCAAATGAAATATACATTGTGAGTGCTGAATCTGTTACGAAGATTTTCTGTATTAGAAGGCAGCTAAGTGACAGCTTTGAGAAGCAGTTCCACTGGGTCATGAGAAATAATCAGACCAGAAATAATTATTTTAAGAAAAAAGTTACCTAATTTTTTAGTAGCTTTGTTGACTTTGTCTGCATCTTTCTGTCTTATCTCTGTCATTGTCTCCATGTGTCTGACGCATTCTATGAGTATGAAATTGTCTCTTACATGATTTTGGCAAAGATCTGATATTTCCAATAATCCTTGTCAGCACTGTCTAAATTGGCCCTTTTTCTGTTGGTAAAGCTTATCACATATATAATATTTCTTTATTCTTATCTTCTGTAGTGATTTTAGAGCTTATTCACTGCACTTCCATTTTCTTCCCTGTACTATGGTAACTAATTAATCATTTACTGTCCTACATATGGACTTAGGCTTTATTACCTGGAGATTCTTGCCTTGGCATTAGTGCCTTCCTATTGTAACAGATTTCTGTAGTTGATTTATTTAGTAACCTCCTCTTGACATGAGAGAAGCATCATTTGTGTTAATTCTCAGAGATATTAGGAAAAACATCTATTATTTGTATCTAGACCCTGACTTGGAGTTAGTTGGGCTTCTTGCAATTCCTTAGACTTTTCCTGCCATGCTTTTCAGATTTAAAAATCAAAAAGAATTAGCCCAAATGGGAAATCAAAATTTGATTCTAAATACTGGAATCAAAATCCTTATGGATGTTGATTTTGATTTCAGTATGTAGAATGAAATGAATTAAGTGTCTGGGTTATTTCAGAGTGAAATTGAAGCCCACATACACATAGTGTTTTAACAGCCTGGAGGCCTAAGCTCCTATGATCTCTTTTTATCCCTTTTGTACAAGCTGATGTTCCTTGGTGCTACTGCTTATAGAATGTACTCATCATTGAAATTCAGACTTTTATTACCCCTCAGCTTCTGTGTATATGCAGCCACTGTCCAAGTATTTGCCCATCTATAAAATTAAATCCTGCACACATATTCTCATGATCTGTGGAGAAATTGGAACACAGATGGGTGAGAACAGTCATCATCCTGTAACTCCCTCTTACGTTGCAAAAAGGAGAGGGATACTAGTAGCATTTCAGGGGGAACCTGGCTGTATAATCATAAAGAACAGGTTACTTTTGCCCCATCTTTCTTTGGCTGTTATGTTTTATCCAAACACACATCCATAATTTTACTATAGAGATGGCATGTTTCAGGTGTGCTGAATACACAGCATAGTATTAAACAGCTCTGGCAGCAGAACTATGAGAAGGTACATCAATTGAACTGCAACACTGAGACTGCCACTCCTGAGAAAAGCCCTATGAATAATAGTGTTGCTGAGTTTAAAATGCTTCCTGGTGTAATTTCTATGCCAAAACCAACTATTAAATAAAACTAGTTGTAACTTGCCACTTGATAGAGTGTGTAAGAATCTGGGTGATACATAAACTGCAAATTAAGCAAACAGTCTGTATGAATATGAGAACTTCTGGGCTTCCTGTTGACAGAAATGGATAAATGCTATGCATGAGCTCTGTCTTTACTGAAGATGTATTAAAATAATGATTGACAAATATGGTGAAAATTGAGTGGAAAATGAGCTAGTTTGGCATACTGGTAGGTCCTGAATATAGCTCACTCATAGAGTCTGTTCAGGGCAAGATTATTGTAGTGACACCACTATACAGAAGGGAGAACAAAAATAATGCCCAAATTACCAGTTGCCTGGACAGTTTTTCCCTTTGTCTGTGATTTTGAGGGACAAAATAAGTTAAAATTTATCCTGCCAGGAAAAAAATGAGAAAAGGCTTTTTATCTTTCTACTACTATGCTTTATTCTGGGTAATTTCATAGAATCATAGAATAGTTAGGGTTGGAAGGGACCTTAAGATCATCCAGTTCCAACCCCCCCTGCCATAAGCAGGGACACCTCACACTAAACCGTGAGACCCAAGGCTTCATCCAACCTGGCCTTGAACACCGCCAGGGATGGAGCACTCACAACGTCCCTGGCCAACCCATTCCAGCATCTCACCACCCTAACAGGAAAGAATTTCTTCCTTATGTCCAATCTAAACCTCCCCTGTTTAAGTTTGAACCCGTTATCCCTTGTCCTGTCACTACAGTCCCTAATGAAGAGCCCCTCTCCAGCATCCCTATAGGCCCCCTTCAGATACTGGAAGGCTGCTATGCGGTCTCCACGCAGCCTTCTCTTCCCCAGGCTGAACAGCCCCAACTCTCTCAGCCTGTCTTCATATGGTAGGTGCTCCAGTCCCCCTATCATCTTCATGGCCCTCCTCTTGACTTGTTCCAAAAGCTCCATGTCCTTTTTATGTTGAGGCAAAAATCACCTGCATGAACAGTTTATAGGTCTGGCCAAACTCATATTTTGACTTATCTGTTCAATATTTAGCTGCTTACTAAAGAGCAAAATAGTGAACAATAGAATTCTTCACTTTTTTCTTCCTCCACCTTGTGTGTGCTTTCTTTCATCATTCTCAATAACAATATTTTTCTTGCTTATCTAAAGTTATCTGCAAATATGATCTGAGTCTGTTTTCATTTCCACAGTGTTATGCGTTGTCTTCTACCCAAGATGTGATAAATAGAGCTGTATCTTTGTATGCATCATACCTACTTAGTATGACTCAGCTAGGTAACAGCTGCCTCTTCTTGTGACACAGTTGCAAAATTGGTTTGTACAATACCTTTGGAATGCTATTGCTTTATTGCAAGATCATTATTCCTGACCAGCACTCTGAGAAGGTTGCCATTGGTTTTTATATTCCCATTGTGATTTCTTCTCTATAGCATCAAATTGCTTGTCTTAGTTTTCACGGTTCTTAGCAGCTTACTGACCCATTCTGTCTTCTATTATGTACTAAGATGTCACCTCTGGCCTTCGATAATGTAAAATTATCTTTTTTTTTTCTTCCCCCTCCCTTCTTACCTGTTGCATCCTGCACTTAGGAATTTCCTGTTAATATCTGAGTGTCTCATGTTGATTTAAATTTCTCTTTAAATGAATGTGTGGTAGAGAATGTTAAATAGTCTGTACTCTCATGTCAGTACTCCTGCCTCTTTGCAGTTTCTTTGCAGGTCCCCTATCTGTATGCACGCAGTTTGGTGTTTCATACCTCCTATACATCCTGATGAATAGTTTTCAATTTTCTTCTACAGTGTTTAGCTGCAGTAGGGTTCCAGACAATTAGAAAGGGTCTTCAGAGATAAAATAATGAAGTAATGAAATTAATTAAACATGGATGTAAGATTGAGAGTTCCTGAGGTCAGTAGTTCTAACAGATTCACATGGTGCAGGAGATACCAGGCAAAGGTGGTATGTCTGCTTTTTCTAAAAATACTGCTAGTTCAATAACTTTATCAGTGTGAATGCTACTTGCAGGTGACTCAGATTTAGAGAATTTTTCTACTTTTTTATAGCCATTACTAGCAGTGAAGGGAAAAATAAAATTTGAGGTAATTCTGAGGCTTTTTTTTAGTGAGTAACTTGTTAAAAGTAAGGTGCACATGAAAAATCAAAATTAGTTCAGGCTGCAGTAGGCCTCATGCAAATCTTTGGGGTCACAATGGAACCTCTCAATTATCTAATAATAATTTACCTGGAAAGCTCTTTGTCACATGTTAATTGTATGAATTCTGAACAGAAATCCTGTTTCTGCCAGGAATTTTTTTATTGAATAAACAAATTCTTAAGGAGCTTATTTGCCTTTCCTAATACTTCAGATTTTTGTGACCATTTAAACTCCTTCCTGGCATGCGGCTGTTGTTCTGCAATACTAACAGCCAGAACAGAGGGAAAATTGTGCTACATGTAATACATAGCCCTTTTAGCACCTGGAGTTACCACTGGAAATAAAACATGGCAGCAAACATCTTTCTGACAAAATAAGTCTCCTGGGAATCTGCAAAAAAGATTGACCTAAGCCATTCAGGTGCTCTCATTTTTTATGAAGACTTTCCATTTCATGATATTTCATAGTGAAGTTTGTGTGGGAGCAAAGCCTGGATGACTTCAGCATTCATGTGTGCAGTCTTTCAGCTCTGCAAATGGAATTCTAGCCTTGGTTTTTTTCACTTAAGAATGTAAAATATATACTCCCTTACCAAAGTTTAACTTTAAATGGTGATATATCAAGATTCCAGCCTTAAAGCTTGTACCCAAGCACGTATCTTCTAAAATACAAAAATAGCAGTAAAATAATAAAAAAATTGAATACCCAAAGCCCTGTGAGGTTTGACAGGATTGGAACAAAGGAAAATCAAAACAGTTCAGTAGTACAGCAAGCAAAATCATGTATATGTGAAATATAAAAATACTAGGTACCGGCTATTGAAAAGCATTACGAATCTTGAAGGTGTTGCTACTAACATCATATTATTTGTGGTCATGTTTTACACAGTTTTCAAGCTTTTGTTGTTAATCTGATGCATGCACAGGTCGAAAAACTGGGTGAAACTAGTAACTTAGACTATGCAGACACATGAAAAAACATATAGCAGGAATAAATACGGTTCTTGCAAATGGAAGTCATGCCTTCTGAAGTTGCTAATTCTGGGTTCATTGGTTGTCAGTTTTGGTGTGGTGGTGTGGGTTTTAGTTTTGTGTGATTTTGTGTTGAGGTTTTTTTTAGGCATGAGTAAGTACGCAGGGGATGAATTCAGATGCTGAAAGCATTTTACTCTGGCAAAAAGATTTTTGACAGAGGCTTTCTGAAAGGAACTAGGCTGCTGTGGCTTTCCCCTGTCCCAGAGGGGAAGGCTTGTCCTGAACAAAAAGCTGATTAAAGGTAGCAGGAGGAGTAGGAGCTGGTGGACAATTCTTGCAGTGTAAAGAGGTAGCAGAGAAGCAGGAGGTGCTCTCAGCAGCTTCCATTGTTTAAAATATTCCCAAATGATATTAAAAAGTTGCTGTTCAGTCTGACCTACTACTGAAGAATAGAAATCTGATTTATCATAGAAAAATAATTGGAAGAGCTCTCAATATTACTAATAAGGAATCTGGTTTTTAGAGAAATGTAATCAAATGAGGCTTCTGATCTTTTCCTAAGAATTTCTAAGAATTTATTATTGTGGTAAGATTAATAAGAATATATGTATTCTTACAAAAATATACATGTTTTCAATCTTTTTGTCACTTCTGTTCTATAAAATAGGTATTCATGTTCTTGAAAATCTTTTAGATAAATATTTAATCATTGCTTGAATACTTTTGACTTTCTCACTACTCCCTAATGTCTTCCAGTGTGGTATTTAAGAACCTTGTATCTGCTATCACTTTGAACAAAAGGTTAATATATTCTGACTTATGTTTAAGCTGTTTTATTTCATGTGGTAGCACAGAAACTTCTCAATTGCATAAAGCAAAAAGACTTCCCTATGGTCGATGCATTCTCCTTTCTTTTGTGGTTCTCAGTGCAGACTGTAGCTATGTCTCAAGCCACACTGCCATCTTCTACTACTGCATAATGGATCCAGTGCATGTATAGTGTGCTCTGGCATGGTAGTGGCAGCAGCCAGTGTCCTTCCTCTCTTCTTACAGATGACAATTCTGTGCTGAAGACTTTTACTATGTATTTATGGTAAGGTGTATGTGCTCCCAGGATTGACTGACTTTACCAGTCACCTGCAGCATAGGTATTCTCTTTGTGCACAGTGCCATGTCTGGACAGATGAGGTGAGACTAGAAGACAAACTAAAGCTCAAGGTAGTTGGCTGCTGCAACCTCAGAAAGATTTGGGGCTGAGGAGTCACATGAATTGTCGTGTTAGGTCAACATTGTCCATGGACAATGGATCACTGAACATTCTTGTTCTCTAGCGTGTTACAGGGTTGTTCTGATGCCTTTACTCCTCTTGATCATATTATCTTTTTAAAAAATTCACCATTCACTCTGTCTACTGCCCTTTATATTAATATCCTTATAGGATATTTTTATACTGATAATCTTTTATCCAAAGCACTTCAGAATGAACAGCATGAATACAATTAAATTCATTGTTGTCTCTGTATTAGTTTCCAAAACTGTTTGGCGGTTATACTAGTAGACTATTCTAGCTAAATTGGACAGCACCAGTGAAAGGAGACCATTCTAGTCTGACAGTAACTTTGTATCTTAAAAAAAATAGAAGTATTTGTTGTACATGGTGGAAAGGTGGTAGGATGGGGATTTTTAGGCTATAAAGTTTTGCAGATGCAAATACCTGACCACTGAAACATACCTAGCAATATTCTCGTAGTGGCACTCAGTCTGGACTGAGGCCTTTTCAAGAGTAACTTTTTGGTGGTATTATTTGCATTGAAAATGTTCTGTGGATGCCAAAAATATTATCCCAACTAGAACCTCATTTTGCTTACATTTCCTTTGCAACAATCGTAAGTGGATCCCATCTCTGTCAATCCTGCAGAATCCCTGAATTCAGTTACTTATATAATTGAAAAACCTCAGTGACTTGGCATACAGTTGTAATCAGTTCTCATTCTGCTATGTTATTGTCTTTGTCCTGGCTGTGGTTTAAGGTATGTTTTAATACAGTGTTTTCTGTAAGTATAGTTACTCTTTCTGTCATTAACTAACATATTAAATAAGTTTGGACATTAAACAGATTCATATAGAATCTGCCTATACACTTGCATGTATTTAGTAACTTGCATTTGTTGCTGCTGTTTTACTGCTCTTTCAGCCATTTTCAATAGGCAGACTAATTTTGATAGCCAGGAGCTTCATCTCTATGGAAGTTCTCCATGTAATAAGGGAGTAAAAGCAGCATAAAAACTGAAGAATTTGGCAGACATGCATATGGGTAAATATAGTACCTGTAACACTTGCAAATGCCTTGCTAATAATTATGTCACACACTGGTCACAGAAAGAAGAATGCACAGTTCTCCTGATTCAGAGGTGAAGAGCCAGGATGTAGAGACTTTGTGCATAGTAATTCCTAAAAAGAATTCTGTATATACTAGGTGGAGTTTGTAAACTCTGTCAGAGTTCAGGCACTATTATTTGGCTGCCAGTAAGTGAGCTTCAGCACACTGGATCATAGGAATTCTGCCACATTATCTGCCCTGTTCTACTAGCTCCTGTAGCTTATTGAACAAACCTACTACCTGGTTACCCAGGGAATGTTCTGGGGATCCTAGATACTGGCAGAGTGTTCTGCTGTCTCTATCTTAAGTATTATCACATCTGTGTATGTTTCTACATATCTGTAGAAATTATGTACTACTGTATTACTAGCAACTGTAAGACTACACTTCTACAAACCAGAGTTAAGGTAAAAACACATAGTTAGATGTAAAACTGGAAAATAGACAATACTTTGAACATGTTAATAGACTCCAACCAAACACAGGTTTGGGCCGGAAGGAACCTTAAAGCTCATCCAGTTCCAACCCCCTGCCAGGGGCAGGGATACCTTCCACTAAAGCAGGTTGCTGCAAGCCCCTGTGTCCAACCAGGTGATGAACACTGCTGGGGGTGGGGCACCCACAGCTTCACTGGGCACCCTGTGCCAGTACCTCAGCACCCTCACAAGGAAGAACTGAGATCTAATGTAAATTTACACTTAGTTTAAAGGTATTCTCCCTTGTACTATGTTACTGACCCCTGTTTGATACTAAGACTAATGTGAAGTAAATTGGTTATTGCCTAATTTCAAGCCCTTCTATGACCTGATATTTATTACATACAATAAAAAGTTTTAACTCATCAAGAGAGATGACAGGTGGTTTGTCAAAGATTATAATGTGATCACAGTTTTATATATTCAGATGATGCCACAAAATGAGAACTTGCTCAAACAAATAAGCCATCAAACCATAACAAGATAATAGTATGAACTCAAATCTTAAACTTAAGAAACCACTTAAGCTTTGGGCTACATAAAATTAAAAGAAGTGTTTCTTTAATATCATGAATTGAAAGGTGTATGTCAGGCTTAGATGTAACAATACACAGGAAGAACAACATTTTCATGATTAGATGAAAGTTAAGAGCAAGGAGAACTGCAAATCAGCTAACCTAGATTATTGCAGCATAAATTTTCAGGGGTTTACTAAGACCTGTGTCACCTTGCAGTTGTTGACATGCATATAAGCCACTTGCGTACTCATTCCAGTTGCAAGTGGTACTGCCATAAAACCAGAGTAATACAATGAGTAGTGTTAGTGCTTTTGTTCATGTGAACTCAAAATTTCTTACACTTCTTATGGTATCATCACTGTTTTGTTCTGATGTATGTGCTATTCCTACACAGGCTTTTCAAGAGTAGGTTCTTTTGAACAGAAGTTGGGTGCTTGGTTGACAGTGTTGCTATTCCAGCAGGTTTTTAGCTAAAACTGATGGTGTCTAATACTGAGAGCTCTTGGGTAACTGCCATTTTTCTGGCAGTGTGACAAGGCTGTTATGGGAAGTTTGATTTCTTTAAAGATACTGTTAAGACATTTGAGTATCCTGTTTACTCATTATCATACAGTGCACATAGCAGAAAGAGATTCTGGAGTTATAACAGCTTTGAAAATATCAACTCAATGTTCAATAGCAGTCAAAAAAGGCGAAACATTATGAAAAGGCTAAGAAAAAAAATCAGAGCACAGTATGAAATGCAAAGGATGTCTGCTTTCAGAATGCTATTTAAATTTGCTTCTTCCATTTTGAAGAAAATATATTAGAATTAGAGCAAGCATGACCTAAAATACAAAATATTTTCCATTAAAATAACAAATAATAGATGGGGACATTTTCTCCTAGGAAAAAAATAAGATTTATAAGGCAGGGCAATATGGTGGGCTAATAAAATGGCAACAGGCATAGAGAGAATTAATTTCTAATCATTATCTGCTTTCTCTTCTAAGAATCAAGAATATTGAATAATTTTTTTTTTTAGCTTACATGTTTAGAATGAAGTACAGGCACTGCAGGTCCACTGAACATAAGAGTGAAATTATGGAACTTGTTGCCTGAGAGTGTCATGCACAAACTCTGCACAAGTTTAGAAGGAATAGAAAAATGTATACAAGAAATACAGCAAAACCCATTAAATGTCAAGATAGAGCTTTTGACTCGAAGTTCTGAGTTCAGATCTGGAGAAGCAGGGATAAAATTCTAGAAATGGTTTGGGTTTTTTTCCCCCAGATCTTAATTTCTTTTCGTCTCCCCAAATTATCTATTTCATGTTTTTTTTTTTTTTTCTTCTTGTGAAGAGTAATGGATGAGACAATATATGCAAATGCCATGGATTTTTTTTTGCTGCCAAGACTGAATCCATAAACCTGTATCTTGGGATACATTTCTGAGTTTCAAAATGTATTTTTTAAAANTATTTTTTTTTGTCTCCCCAAATTATTTATTTCATGTTTTTTTTTTTTTTTCTTCTTGTGAAGAGTAATGGATGAGACAATATATGCAAATGCCATGGATTTTTTTTTGCTGCCAAGACTGAATCCATAAACCTGTATCTTGGGATACATTTCTGAGTTTCAAAATGTATTTTTTAAAAGCTATTAATAGGCTTTGTTGAATTTTGAACCTGTCAAATAATGACCGTGTCCCCTGATTATACTTCAAAATTAGCAGGTAATGAATAACTCCCCTACTCCAACTAACTCAGTTCTCTTAACTCCTGTCACTTGCTTTCTAGATATTTGGTCTTGATACTGTCCTTTCTTACCACTACTAAACTAATTGAAAAAATTTAAAACATACACATCCAGTCATCCTTTGTGTACTTTACCTCATTATTTATTGATTTGTCATATTTTACTTTACAAAAAGTAACTATCACCCAACCATTATATGGAATCACAGAATGGTTTGGATTGGAAAGGACCTTAAGATCATCCAGTTCCAACCCCCTGCTAAGGGCACAGACAGCAGACAAGGATCACTAGACAAGGATCATCAGTAGAAATAAAGTAAGTGATAATAGTTGCATGCAATTTATCAAATCCATGTAATGGAAGTAGCATCTTCAGAAGCAAGAATCTTTCAGCCCATCAGTTATGGGGAGGAAGGTTATGACTATTTCTGTAGAATAACATGATGGTAGATAGAATTCCTTCAGGTCAGCCTTGCCCTGAGCATTTTTCGGTTTAATTTCTTTTTTTTTAGAACCTCTCCAGTTTAACAACCTTCTGTTCTGCTGCTGTTTCCCTGGCAACATGGCATGGTAGTGTCATATCAGCCGACAATGAGCTTTGCTTCAGTTGTGTCCTGCCAAAGCTAGCAATGTTTCTAGCAATCTCAGCCTTCTCACTGCAGTGAGGGTTTTTTCCATTAATATTTGCCAAAATCAGTTGGAATTCCACTGGTGTAAATGCTTATGCAGTAGTGCCCTAATAATACTGGCTAAAGATGTCATTGGACTTAGCAGAGTAGAATAATTTTTGCAATGCCTTTTAGTATTAGGTGTAGTCCAACAGTATGAATTCTCCTGGCAGTGATACAGAGAGGGATGGTTCTAACAGCAGCTTTCATTGTGCCTTTGCTGTTCTTCAAAGATCAAATGAAAGCAGTAATTAGAAATAAATAAAAAACCCAACAAGTCATAAATGGAAAAAGGAAAGCAATCAAAATGAATTGGAAATGTGAAAGGTTAATAAAGGAGGTAAGAGACATGTTAAGAAAAATAAAATGAAAGGCTGACAAACAGTAAATACAGCATGGTTGTGTCTAAAATGTCCTGGAGGCAGTGTTCTGCAGAGCATCTGGCTGTCATTGCTATATACAAATCCAGACTGAGACTTAGAGCATTTAGAAAGGTTTCAAAAGGTTAATTTGTTTTGTTTAGCTAAAAAGATTGCAAAGTCCCTGCTCAATGTATAAATACCCAAAAAAGAGGAAAAATGCTCAGTGTTTAAAGAAATACGTAATCTAATGGATAATTAATCCCTAACCTGTACTGTCACCATTGTGTCACTTTCTTTAGTTGACACAAGTCTGTAATAGTCCCTGCAAATTGTCAAGTAAGGTGAAGATATCCAGTAAAATGAACATGGGACATAAGATTTAGCCTTGGCTCATCAAAATGATTATGTATTGAACTTGTAGGTCATGCATATGGTAGACTGCTAATATTTTTCCACTCTGTTGCCAGCTATCTTAGCTCTTTGCCCTGGCATTTTGCCTTTGAAAGAATGTTGGGTTTTTTCCTTGGCTTTTCTCTCATTTTTAAAAATTGTTATTGACTTTAAAGTTAGGTCACATAAATTGGCTTTCAATTTTGCACCAGAGGCAGAAAGATTCATAAATATTCTGAGTTTAACATTTAAACAGGAGAGGCTTAGATTGGACATAAGGAAGAAATTATTTCCTGTTAGGGTGGTGAGGCATTGGAATGGGTTGCCCAGGGAGGTTGTGAGTGCTCCATCCCTGGCAGTGTTCAAGGCCAGATTGGAAGAAGCATTGGGTGACATGGTTTAGTGTGAGGTGTCCCTGCTTATGGCAAGGGGGTTGGAACTGGATGATCTTAAGGTCCCTTCCAACCCTAACTATTCTATGATTCTACGATTTATGCAGTTAAAATTTTGCTGAAACAGTTCTGTCCCATGGTTTTAGGTTTTTTGCTCCAAAGCTGACAGAATCTAGCTTCACTGGAATGTAACTGTGAGTGATTAGTCAGAAATTTAGTTGAAAACTACTTTGACTGGAGATTTTACAAATAGCATGATTTCAGTCAGTTGCAAATTCAACTTAATCTGAAGATTTTCCAGAAATTACAATCCATTCTTTATAGAGGGCTTTTGTGAGGTGCCTTTTCAGTTTACCTTATATGCAGAGTTCTAGGACATTAACAAATTATGGGTGATTTTAGAACAGCTTGACCAATGCTTTTTTAATTCTGTTTCCCTGTTATGATTTTTGAGGTAATAAATCCTGAACATAAATACCTTTACTGTTCTTAAAATAAAGAGGTAAAGTGGTATCTGTGTCATCTTCCCCATACAGATATGATAGGGGCATGTGGCATTTCTGGTGTCACAAAGAAAACGAAATTTAGATAAACAGTCAGCCTTTGCAAAGAGCTGTGTAATGCAACTGCCATCGACAAAAATGCACCTTCCAGAAAGATCCATTGCTGTCTCAACCCTTGAACATGTTTTCTCAAAGTATCTTATCTTCAGCAGTTGCTTCATGTCCTGCTGTTCTGTCTCTTTGTTCATCAGGCCTATATGCATAAACCATACCTCCTCTAAACCCTCCGTGTTCCTATTGACATTATCCTCTTGATTCAGTGTATTTGTCATACATTTCCATTACAGAGCCCATTTCCTAGAGGCCTGATTTGCAATGTTATAGTACAGGACTGTATATGAAAGGATATGTATTATTTTTTAAATGTTAATTATTAAATTTCACAGCTGCTGTCAATATATGTTATCTGTACTGATTGTACAACAACAATTCTTAAACTTTTCTATTATAATGTTCCTTCTCTGTGTTATAAAAGCCTTCTCTTAACAGCTCTTTCTTGATTGTTCTATCATCTTGTGTCAGTAGCTTAATATTCCTTGTTCTGTCTTGCTTGGCCCAGTTGCAGATGTGTATGGCTTATAAAAAAATTTTCTTGAAGGAGATATTTACTTAAACACTCTTTGTAGCATAAAAATATCGCAGGGTATTTGTTGCATGTACAGCTGAGATAATAGGTTTAACAGGCTGCTATATTACCATAATGCCCTTGTTCTGAATGTCTTTCAAAAAAGGATTTACTGATAAACATGCTGAAACCCAGGCTGATTTTATAGATACAAATAACCATCCTGGTGGGCCTTCAGTCATATGCACTGGTCATCAGCCTTATGATTTGCAGAGTTTTTTGAGAAAATCTCCCTGCAGACAAGTCAATACAACATTCTTGGCTTTTACTGTTGTTATTTTGACACACTGAAGTGTTTATTTTTACATACATCTATTTTAAAAATACCTTTATTCATGTAAAATGAAAGCCGAAGTCTTTACATAGTAAATACTCTGGTAACAAGGCTTAAAATATTTGGTTTTCATGCATATATTTTTTTTGTCTTTCATATTACATACCAGTTCTATAATATAAATGTGTATTACATTCTCCTCAGGGGTCAAAGTATGATAGTGGAAGCTGCTTATGGAATGGTCTTTTAAGGACTGGAGCATATATTTTTGTTCAGATAAACTGATTGCCTAGGATATAAAAGCTTGTTTATACTATTAAAATAATTTCAGTAATGCTCAGGATTCAAATATCTGTAATGAATAAAATAAGTAACTCTGAGTAAGAGTCATTAATAAAACTATATATAAGTCAGTGTATTTCCTGCTTCTCATTAGAATTTATATGATTAAAAGAATGTTGGGTTTATGGCTATTTTAGAACATTAAATGTACTCAGGTTTGAAATATATGAGAGTCTTTCGGAAGGGGTGAAATTTTAATTGCATTTTGTAGCAGATGTTCCGTTTGCAGTAAGTGAAAGGTAGGGCAAGTTTTATACAGGTGAGACTTCAAAATTTCATTAAATATTTTGAAATTGTGAAACAGTTTTTCAGGTTTGAAAGATAACTCTAAAGTACTTCTAGCTTTGTATTTTTTCAGTCTTGTCCTAATTTTGTTTCATTTGCCTATCCACTGAGATAGACACAGTTATTCCATAACTGCTGCCAAGTATTGTAACAGAATTATCAAAAGGAGTGTGGATGCTAAAGGAGGAGAAAAAATCTGGCTGGTTATAGGACCCATTATGCAGACTTTATAGAGATGTTGAAGGCAGGAGGGTAGGGGAAGGAGAAGGGAAGCCTGCCCCTGCCAGCTAACACACAACCCCAGCTGGGTGATCTCAGGACCCATTTAGTTTTAAATAGGTACTATGTACTGGTGCAAGGGAGGGTGGGAATACAGGCAGCTTCTTCCCCAGATAGTATTTTCAGAAGCATGAAGAAATGCTGTTGGGTTGTGTAGGTGGAAGGAAAGAAAGGCAAGATGATTTCTTTTTTATCAGTGCTCTTTGCTGACTATTTACATAATACAGTTATCACCACACTGTACAAACATAGCAGAGACCTGATTTTAATCCTATGATAGTTTTACTATGTATTGATCTGTTTGAAGCATTGCTTAGAGGTAGCCTGATGTCATCATAGCCTTGGCAACCAGTCTAATTTAGACTTCCAAACCTTCTTTCTTTTATTTTCCTATGCTGCTTGCTTGCATTCTCTGAAATGTGCTATATTTTTGCTGGAGGAGTTTGACTGATTGCATTTACAGTGTGACCTCACAGAAAGATGTGACAGTGTAACAGAGGAGTGTTCCACTGCACTGTAGGATTAGGATCGTTCCTTTTTCAGCTTCACTGGCAAGGTCAATTTATCAGAGGCTATAGCTTAATACAGGTGTTAGAATTTCTCACTGGTCAGCATATGAAACACATCCAAAGAAGTTTTGCAGTACCTTTGCTACAAGTTTAGTTTTTATCATCCTAAGAAAACAAGGATGTTGAATGAAAGCCATGTGTATTTCATATGGAGCAGCTCTGATTGGACCTAGAAGACATCTGCATTGAGAAGTTGAATGTCATGGATCTGTATTGCCACATTATGATGATAGATTTAATCCCCAAAGATTATAAAATGAAGTAAAATTCCACAAAATAAAAACAAAAAAAGAGGAAAATTCAGAATATAGCTAAGAAAATTTGCTTAAGTAGCAAATTTAATATTAAGAATGAATGAGAAGTGGAAATACAGGAAGTATGTTTGTTTCCAGGGGTGTTTAGATGTAGATTAGATTAATATATCTCTATTCACTTCTAAGAGAGGAAATGGTGTAGTAAACTTTAATAACAAAATTAAATACAGCATAAAAAGGAATTAATTATACCTTCTGCTAGTAGAGGAAGGAGAGAACCTGTAGGTTACTGAGCATTCATGTTTACAAACTACATGGTTATAAAATAAGCTGTATACTTCGGTAACTATTGTGTACCAGCAGCTCCCCTCTCTTCAATATTAATGCAAAAGATAGGACATCTATTTTAATAAAACAAGCAAGAAATCCCCTGACACCACATTAGTACTCCAGAACACAAGCATTACTATGATTTTCGTTGGCTACTGTCTGTTAAACTAGCTAATCCATGGGTGTCAAAGTGTGTCCTTCCCATTCAGACTTTAAATTCCACAATATATCCTGTGATCCACCCTAAGACAAGATTTAAGCTGCATGATAGTTGTAAAGAAGTCCTTTAATAAATTCTCTTTGGAGTGACAGTCAACTAGAAGTGAGGTGGAGGCGTCTTGACTAAAAGGGAGTAATGCAGCTTTTCTAAGACGTTACCACTGACGTTCTGCTCAAGGAGAAACTTTAAAAGGCCAGAGGGAGTCAAAGAGATGTCACCTTGTTCAGAGAATACAAAAGCCATACTCAAGTCATTCAATGTCTTCATCAAAACATGAATATTTAAAATAGAAAAATGCATTGATAAGGAATGCTGATGTGAACAAGTGAAGAAAGCAATCAAGGAAATCAATTCTTTTAAAGGGTACCCTTCTTGATGGGAATAAAAATAAGTTCTGTTGCTGCAGACATATGTATGTCTATCTACATAGTTTTTAATCAAAGTCTGCTTCTGTCTCTTTTTAAATACATACAATTAATTGTAACTTGCCTATTCTAAATTGGAAAACCTAAAATGCTGTTAATGTGATTTTCATGGGTCTGCTCAAACATCAGGTTTATAAACTGATGTTTATAAAACCAGAACTTTCTCTACAGACTTTTCTATGAAGAAGATAGATTTTACTTTGGGTTTAAAGGTTTTAATATTGGTTGTTGACACAGTTTTTTATCAGAAAAGACATTTTGGTTGAAATATGTGATCATTAGCACAACACGTGGCTCTGTAGTAAGTTTAAGTCATCTTCTGTTCTCTTGAGAAAGATTTCAACTTCAAATGGTAAAATCTTAGAAGCATTTTATTTTATGTTACTCTGGGAACTCTTGCACTTCAGGTAGAAATCCATGCTTTCTCTGCAGGTCAATTAGACTACCTATTCCTCCTCCTGTCCATATGAAGAATATATTCTGGGGCTGTTCACCCCAGAATACATTCACTTATGCATATGATCCTTTACACACAAAGAGCTTAAGTTTTTGATGGCCTACTTCAGCAATTCAGTATCTACCATACAAACCATCTCCTTCTCTCTTTTTATGAATATTTTAATGCCAAGAATATAAGCACACTTCTCTGCTATTTCCATGGAAACCTGAAGAGAAACTTAAAATTAATGCAATGTAAAACAGGTTGGAGGAGAAGGCATCCTGAATTGTTGCTCTGTAATTAGGCAAAGTTCAAGACTCAATGGATCAAAATTATTCTGTTTTATTGTCTTCTGAGGGCAGGAGAGACCCATGAGACACTTCCTTGTGAGCAGGCCCTCACAGTGTGTAGCTCAATCAGTCCTGAGGCATCAGTTATTGACTTAAGTTGGAATTATTAGGTGGCAAAGTAATATGATATCCCATAATTTAGAAAAAACCCCTCCAGTGTACATAAATTCACATATATAATGAATGATTAAAATTTGGTGATGGATGTAGAAAAGGAACAGCCTTATCTTCTAGCATTGTGAATTCCAGGATTAGTGTAAAGCACCACAAGAACTTGACCCCAGTGTAGGAGAGAAGGAATTTCAGAATAGTAGAGTAGGATCAATTTAGAAATAGTTACAGCCAAGATCCTTTATCAGATGCAGATGCATTTACACACACCAAGATGACTAAGGAGTCTTATTGTACCAGTTTACAGATGAGAAAGCTGGGGAGAGAAGACACTAATTCTGCCCTTCAAATGGTGCGCTGTATGCTGAGTGTTCAAAGGTTATCTGTTTGCAAGTGGAAAAATATTTTCACCCATTATTAGAAAAGAAAAAAAATAAAAATCTGACAATTTTAACAAGATCTCCTTAATATTTGGCACAGCCCCTGCATCACACTTGGGTTTTCTCCTCATTCCCTTGTAAGTCTGAATTAATTTGAACTGTGTAAATTCCTGTGCTTATCTGAATGGAATAGATCCTCTTTAGGGATATCTGTTCAGCCTCTAATAGTACAAATTCCATAGCCATTGTTTCTCATCTGGAATGTACAAGTGTGAGGAGGAACAACTGAAACAGTGAGAAAGTTGGGAGTAAGTTTGGATTGTGGATGGAGGATGCGATGGCATGGGGTTTAAGTGATCTGGTGAAATCAAGTAATTGAGTTAGGAAATGGGAGAAGATTGTTGGTGTAGCCTTATTTTGAGTATCTTATTTCTCTGTGTTTTGATTCAGGCTTTATAGCGATGATGGGTTCTTTCCATGGATTTTCTGCTTCATTCAATGAATATAATGGGGTTGCTACGATTAATGAGGGCTTATGTGATAAATAAGTGGCAACTGCAGGAACACTGCCATCATCTGTTGCAGAAGGAGGAAAATGTCAAATTAATGGAACATGGGATTACAGGAAAACAGAGAAAGCTCATATGGCTACTCTGAATAACTGTAGTGGGTCCTGGCATAGGTCCACATTCCTTCCTTTTTGGTTCCAAATCAGTTTCTTAAGTTGAAACATTACATAGGTAATCCCACAATCTTTCTTACTTTTCTCCAAGGGATGTCATTTGAGATCCTGTGATTTCGTTTCTAGTAAGTCTGATTACTCAGAGCTACAGCAGATATCAATGATAGCTTGAAAGAACTATTAAACTTCGTTACATAAATACATGTACTGAAAAATTAGGTTCCTAAAAATTAGGTTGTGTGTCTAGAATTACTGGGTTCTTTCTAACTGTAATTTCTCATTGTAGAGATTGCATTATTCCCTATTTATAAATTGCTTTTAATAGTAGGTCTTGATCTGACAACGTGATGTGGAAATAAAATGTAGCCAATGAAATATTCAGAGACAATAATTATAAGCTTGAGAAGAAACTAGTAATTCTTTCTTTTGAGCAGTTCATAAATAGTAAGTTTATAGTAAAGCATGAGTATGTAACTTGAGTTGTGACACTAAAGAAAAATATTGACTAGCACATGACATTGTGCATCCTGCAAGATGAATTAGATAGGGTTCAATGAATTAACCCTATGTGTTCCTGTAATACAAGATTTACATGAGTAGTACTACATAAGCAGCTCTGATTTCACCATTCATCAGTTGATCCCAGCAAGAGCTGAGACACCAGAAGCATCAGAGTAGTAGAGAACAGAAAAAAGATTTCATGGAAATTATCTCTCCAAACTGATTTAATCTAGATTCCACTAATGCTGCTTAAAACCAGAAGAATTTACAGAAAATGAAGGCAGGATTCTTTTTTATTCTGTGCTGCTATACATGCTGCTTTTGCATGCAGTACACCTCTCATCTTATGCAAAAAAAAGATGCCAAGATCAGACTCAGATTTAGAACCTCTGCTGGATGTTGCTTTGCATGTTTTCATTTAGCTTGCTTTTCCTGTTCTTTCATCCTTGACTCTGAACAATGACCTGTGTGCCCCAAAGCCTTTATGATTCTTCCAGGTTAGTAGGAGGCAACCTAAAACCAAGCACAATGGCAAGAACTATGATAGAATTATAGGCAAGGCTGCTAACAGATCTGAAATAACCACTTCCTTCTGAAGTATGCTACATAAATCTTGCACCATAGATGGGATAAAAAGGGACAATAGTCATTGTTCCCACAAGAGCTGTAGAGGTATCAGACTCCATAAGCATTCCAGCTAAAATATCTTCAAAGATGCAATAAAATGAAAAGCCAGTACTCCTGTTTCAGTTGCTTAAGCTGTGAGGGCAAAATGTGTTCTCCAGATGTCAAAAAATCTGAGAAATAGCAGTAGTCTGTGTCCAGCTGTGGGCAGCAGTAGATATTTGGAAAAGAATATGGGAACAGATCAAACATACACTGAGACTTCCTGCAGTATACCCTACCAGATAACTGAACTGAAGATTGCATCAACATCTTTCTGTTTAAGTGGCCTTTTAATTTAATTGCTTTTTGAACCCAATTACACTTTTATGACTTATACTATGATTATTCTCTAACACCTCATGACAGAGTTTTACATTTAATTATGCACTGCATAGAAGAATACTTGTCTGCTGTCAGATGACTGAATTTGAGATTTCTTCTTGCATTGTAAGAAATGGTTGAAAAACCATTCACTAGTCACCATCTCAATACCATTCATGACTTTATGAGCTCTACTGGTTGGTTTTGATTTTTTGTGGGTTTCTGTTTGTTTGTTAGTTGTTTTTTGGTATGATAGTCATTCCGTACCTATGATAATTCCTGATGGTGTTCTTTATATTTTCTAATTCTACTGTTGGAAATACTCCCTTATCTTACTTACACGTATGAGCTTTCATAAATATGCAGGAAGTCCTGTTTTAAAGCTGGGCTTGTCTGTATTGAAATGAAAACCTACTTAACTGAGAAATCCTCTTTTCTTTCCATAATAGTTTATCAGGTTGGACTCTTCTCCAGTCCAATGTTTCAGATTTCAAATGTGCTTTATCCAAAGAAAAGGGCATTCACAGGCACTGAATTTTGCAATCTGTCCCCCTGCCATTATTTTGTTACACCAAATTATTAAACTTGCCAGTGTATTCTAGTGGTAAAAAGTAATGCAGTTATTTCATTAAAAAAAATGATAAATTCACTCATATATGCAATTAAGGCACACAGTTGTCTGGGTGACAGGAACCAATACTGACCCTGTTAACACTCATTCCCACCCACTCCTGAGATACTAGAAAAGAAGGTGCAATAAGAAAAATTGTTTCTTTACACATAATCTATCAGCTGGAGCTGGGTTAGGTAAACAATATAAAAGCTCAGTTAGCCAACAGTCTGCAACAGTGAATGAACACTTTTGTTTTCTTGCATATTTTCATGTAGTTCTCATGCAGATTTCTGCAGTATTTTAATAGCTTGAAAGAGCAGAAAACAATACAAAATGGGTATTCCACAAAGGCCACTGCTCCATTCTTTGACTATTTCCTTTTCTTTCTGTCTCACCAACAGGATATTGAGCGTAGTGTAACTCTTTCCATCAAAAGGGTAGTCCTTATGCTTGAATTTGCCTCTTCAGGATGAAAAGTTTGAGATTTTCTCAGAACTGCATGCATTTAATTGACTTCTCCTGTATGTATTCAGTTATAACTCTATTTTTACAATTCATGGCATTATAGAAACAGGCTGGATGTGATCTCTGCAGGTCTGGACTATTGCCAACAGTAAATCAGGCCAGCTATGGCTTTGTCTAGTTGAATGAGGAAAACCTTTCTGGATGGAAATTTCACAACATTTCTAGGCAAATTATCCTAGTACTATGCTAATCTAATAGTGAAATTTTTTCCCTGACATCAAATCTGGACATTCCAAGCTGCAATTAGTGCTCATTGCCACTAACTCTTTAATCTGATATTGCTTGGATGGGTTTAGCAACATCATCTTTGCAACTATGCCTCAAGTAATTGTAGGCTGTTAGATCACCCTTTAGCTTTCTCTTCAGCCCAACCAAGCCCAGTTCCCTCAGCCTCTCCTTGCAGGTCAGTGCATTAAGTTACTTATTGCCTAGACACAGAAGGCTGATATTAGGCTTAAAGGTCTCAGATGAGGACAGATAAGCCCTGGACCACTTTTTTTGTTTGTTTGTTTTTGTAACTAAGCAACATTTCAGCTATGTTGGATATGTGCTTCAAATGCTGCTTTTCCCTTAAACTAAGCAAATAATCTAAAGGCCTGAAAGAAAATAAAAAAAAAAACAAAACACCACACTTGAAAACAGTGAGAAAGCATTTAAATAAAATGAACTATGTTATCAGAAATAAAGTCCCTGGCCTGCATTACTATATATAAAACTCAGTCTAAGGCTAAAACATCCAGATATTTTTAATTAAAGTATTGATGTTCATGCGACTGGATATCAAGAATGGGGAAATTTTAAATTAATAGGGTTTTAACAAGAAAATGTTTTTAAACTAGATATTTTCTAAACTCCAGAAATATGCAGTTTGCTTGGAATATTGTACAATGCTTAAAAGAAGAGCAAGCATAGGTGTTACATGCTGCTAATTTGTTTCTTAGAACTAAATTAACAACTATCTTAATTTGTGCTCTGGAAATCTTAGTTTTCTGGCACTATTGTAGACACCGAATATTTAGTCTTATATTCTTTTTATGGCACATTTGCTTTCTTAAAACTGCTTGCCCCTCAAAATAATACACAGAGAAAAACTGTGCAATCTCTCCTAACTCTTAACATCAAGAGACTTATGTAATATAAAGCTTTGTTGACCTTAGAGGTGGTAAAAGGAGAGTGGCAACAGCTGTTTGCTGAGCACCTGAACCAGCAAGCTTTCCTTGAAGGAGAAAAACAAGCTACCTGCCCACTTAAATGATTAAATGGAGTCCTGTGAAAGGAGGTATATCCTTGATACTATGTATGTTGTATACTTTTACTATAGCCCTGGCAGTGCTGCCCTATGGACACTATCTGTGTAATTTTGAGGTTTAAATATGTTGGGCTATTGTCACTTTAGCTTTCATTGGCATACATCAGCTGAAGTAGCATTTCTTTTGCCAGTCTATCCCGATTTCTCATTCCCAGAAATGTTGACTTGTGTTGCTGTTCTGAGATGCACAGGACCAGTAGTGACTGCACTATATTTCTATTCTCCTGAACAGAGCTTTTTCCAGAACTTTTATCTGGACTTGTAATTCTCCTATGAGAAGTCATAAATATATGTATAAAGTGACACCTATCACAAGCACATATTATAACTTCTAAATATATATATCTTTTTTTTTTTGTACCTCAGTTTGCTTAGAAGCTATGTACAGCTACTCACAAGCAATAACTCAATCTACATGTATTTCTCCACTTCTGTGTCTGCCTCCTTCCTTGTAGTGGAACAGCCTTTAATACCTTGGCCAGAGGTACTCCAGTAGCCTTTACCAGGATCTTCTAGCATTCCTATTAAATTATGAATGCCACAGTCTTTCTGATCCTTGAACACAGTAACCTTTTCTTCTGTACTTCCAGGAGTTTTCTATATATCCTTTCTTTAGGTTCACTTCAGTTTTTAAGTCCTAGCAGCAGTGCCTGTTATTCTGTTCCTTTACTTGGAAATCCCCAGGATCAAAATCTAATCCTGCTGTCAGAAAAATTAATCAAACTTCTTTCTTAGCTCAGGCACTCTCCTTGGTATAATCATAGCTTGGTGTCAGACTGTACTCACTAGGATTAACAAATCTGTATTGTTCCTGATCTAGGAATATAAAACAGTTTTGATAGATAGTACTAAAGAGCGATTTACCCCAGTCTGTCACTGGCACCCATATGTATCTAATACATAACAATGCTTAACTTATCACATACTCCTACAGACATGACTTGCTGTTTCAGTGCACACCTAAAAAATTGCAGGAATCAGTTTTCAAAGACAAACGTTCAGGACTCCGTTAAAGTAATATTCCCAATTAAATCTGCTTTATGTAGTCTAGTCCACAGTAAGCCTTAGTAGCTCTACAATTATTTTCTAGTCACAGAGGTTATATGTGATAAAATATTCATAATGGTTTCATTGTCATCCTGTACAATAGCCAAGACTAAAGGTCCCCGTGTAATTCTCATTCATGCTGCCAGATTCAGTTATCTGCAGAATTTGCTGTGAAGACAGTAGTAATACTCCACAGGAAATCATCAAGGGACACAGTATGCTGCAGGACTGCTTTCTCAGTTTTCTCTTTTTCATCTCTGAAAAAGAGCTATCAATATTGACTACTGCCTCCTCTACCTCTTCTACATTTTCACCTACAAACTGTAAGTAGAAACAATTACAGGACATTACCTTTAACATAATGAAGAGTTCATTTGGTAGTTTACAGATTTTGTTTGCTAATATAATTTTTCCTCCTAATTTGAGGATGAATCTGTTTAAAAAAACTAAAAGCAAACTTTTTTTTGCCCTCACCATATAAATAGGTATCTTCCTATCCAAAATCATATGAGATTTCTTCAGGGCTCCACTTCATAACATCAGTGGTTCTTAGCCTTCTATATATTCATTTCATAGTAGATTTGCCTCTACTATAAAACATTCTTTTATCATCCCCTTCATTTTCCCTGTATTGCATAAAGTATATGTATATACATGAGAGGTTTAGATTGGATATAAGGAAGAAATTCTTTCCTGTTAGGGTGGTGAGATGCTGGAATGGGTTGGCCAGGGACGTTGTGAGTGCTCCATCCCTGGCGGTGTTCAAGGCCAGGTTGGATGAAGCCTTGGGTCTCACGGTTTAGTGTGAGGTGTCCCTGCTTATGGCAGGGGGGGTTGGAACTGGATGATCTTAAGGTCCCTTCCAACCCTAACTATTCTATGATTCTATGTTATGTTGTTTTCCACCTTTCTGCATCCTCTTAAATGTGCAAGACAGTAAAAGGAATTTTGGTAGGAAGGACAGAAATAGATGACACATGCATGCACATATCCCTATGACAGGTGCTATATTGACATAGCTGTTATCCTGTCCTCCTTCCTGTTTTGCTTACCATGTAACTTGTCAGGAATTCCTGCAGTGGTTTTAGACATGTTACCTTGGTGATGGGGTAATGAGTTTGTCTGCTTGTAGAATAAGTTAAGATGCTGCGTGACTTAAGAACACTTCTGGATGAATCCACAAAAGGACTTACCCTTATATTTCACCCTAATTTTGACATTTTAGAATTCACAGCACTTTCTAGGACAACTTTGGGATCATAGGATTGGAAAGAAAGAGTTTAGAAAGGCAAAATAATTTTATCTAGTCAAGCACCTGGTTATCCTGTCCCCTCTGGGAGGAGCCGAAGCTGGAAACAGGTATATACAGGACAACACAGGAAGAGTGTTGTATCCCAGTTTATCCCTACCTCAGTGAGGTTCTTCATTTTTTTATTTGAGAGTTATATAGAGTGAAATAGATTGTCTATTTATTTCTCTCCAAATGTTTCTTTTCATTTTTGATGAAAGTAATTTTTTGTAACTCATGAAATTATCATTTTTCCCAATTTAGACCCGTAGCTATCTGATCCTGTGCATTCTTGTAGGAGTCTTCTTTCTTTGAACAAAAAATGCAATAGTCTTTTTCCTTTTAAATCAAGTCTTTCTTACCCAACACTCAATCAGGACTGTCTAACTGCTATACAGAAAGGACCTTTCATCTGGCACTCAATCTAGGCTTTTTTTTAAAACAAAAAAAGTGTTTCTTTCTATTTAGCCAAGCTATTCCTTGTTTCATGCATCTATCTGTATTTTCTTGTGCAAAATTCTTCTGCTTTTCCTCTGCCTTCTTATTACATATTTCTTCAAACATGGTGTGAATTTCTGAATTGCTTTGACAGTGACTGCCTTGGGCAGTGGTATTTCCTTAGATTTATTTTGTAGACTGTGATTATTGCAGAACAAATTCTTTTTCTTTTTTTTTTTTTTTTGGTAACTTCTTTAATTTTTGCAGTCTAACACAGCACACAAGAGACAGTGTTTGCCTCCCTGCCCGTGCACCTTGAACAGGTGGAATTTTTTANCTTTGATTTTTTTTGTTGTTTTTTTTTTTTGCAGAACAAATTCTTTTTTTTTTTTTTTTTTTTTGTATAGTAATCTTAAGGAAAGCCCAGTGTTTGCATCCAACAGATTCAACTACCTCTTTACCCCCTTGCCCCTTCTTCAAATACTTTAACTTCGCCTACTTTCTTTAGAAGATCTTAAGTTGCAGGTCTCAAAATAACACATTTGAAATGGAAAGAAAAGCTTCATGGCATTTTGTGAAATAGCTTATAGCTACCAGCGTATGCTAAATGCCAGCCACTACCATAAGGAAAAGTCTCTACAGGAAAATAGCAACAGCTTCCACTGCTTCCAAGATTTGCTGACATTTAAAGATATTCTAACTTTTCTGGAAAGCAAACACTATTCCTGATGAATTTTATTCATCTTTGTTTATGGTTTACTTAAGATAAATTTTATTTAGTTTAGTTAATGCTTTCACAATCCTGAAGTGCCAACCAGGTTTAAAATAATGATGAAAGACAAATAATGATGGAAAGAAAGTACTTGGTATTTAATACAAATAGCAGTTAATTCTCTTATTTGTGATAGTTTCTCTATTCATAGTTCTTAATTTTTAAGTTCAGAGCTCTCCCAACTGTGACCAGAAAGTTTTAATGTGAAAGCTGTGAGAAGATGCTACATTCAACTTGGCTTCACTTACCAAGTGATTTTTCTATTTACTGACTAAGAGGGTCTTCCTTCTCGAAAACTCTTAGTTGTCCTGGAACTCTTTCCTGCTAAGCACACCTCTGCTGTTCCAGAGCATGACCAGGGATGTTTGTATGTTTGCAAATTATTGGAAGAACAGAAGCAGCCATCTGCTCCTTAGCATGTTCTTTCCCTTAAGCAACCAATTCCTTGTTCTCATGCTCAGAGAAGAATTTGCAATTACCTCCCAACAAGGCCATCTGGATAAGGCATTGACATTATCTTGCTTATACCCCAGCTTGTGTATGACTATGGAATTACAGCAGCACATCTTTTCTAACCACCTGGCTAGCTTCTCCATTCAGGATTCCTGAACTGGAAATGACACTGTAAATAAGAACAATGCCTTTTCCTACCATTAATTTTCCTCTATGTTAATAGAAAATTTGTGTAATTCCTTTAGGAATTGTACAATAATTTATTCTGTCATTTTTATTATTATAATAAACCTTAACCCTCTCTAATTCACTTACCCTATAATATGTACAGTAGTTTTAAAAAAACAGGAATGAGCCTGTTATGTTAGGATAGGACTATATGAGTGGATACAACATGTATCTTTAGGCTCAGTTTCAGCCTTCATCTTAGACCTGTGGATATATCACTTGTTATTTAAGATTTTCAGCTATATAAGGATGTCATCTGGCTATAAAAACCTGAGACACATCATGCATTGCTGTTTGAAATGTGATTCATGCATTGCACAAATCACAAGCCACTAAAAATTTATACAGGCCTTGTCTTGCCATGTGTACTATTTTCTCTTGGGTTTGGATTTATATGTTTGTCATATAATTCCATGTGGAAAGTGATATTGAACACAGTTTCATGTCTCCATGTTAACAGGTTAAAAAAAATTTGAAGCAACTACAGGTAGTTTTCTCATATGCTCTTCATATGAAATAGATGCTATTTCTCTTTCCCTAAAGTTTTAATAACTACATGGATGACATCCTACTGAGAGTAAGAGTTGGATTTTCCTTTCTGATGTATTTATTTCCTCATTGCTCAGTGATACATTTTTCCATTTTTGCTATTATAGTTAAATCATTAAATGGAATTGGGGGGTTCATTTTTGAAGGTATATCAAGCATTTATAACATACAACCATAGTCTTGCACTGGTGTAATACAGCATGCATCTGCGTAGGAAATTATTCCTGATCAACTTGTTTGCATTTTAACTAAAAGAAATTCTATTTGGTTTAGTTAAGATTTGTATAGCTTTCAGATATTCAACCAATATTATAAAAATTGAAGAAGAAATTTCTTACGTGGCAGGTGCCACAGTTTACAAATTCTTTCTTTACATCGTGATAACCAAGTTTCCAATAACTGAAAACTGTTGGTCCTCTTGTACACAGTCATTGCATTTCACAATTTATGGAAAGGTTTAAACTCTCTGACTTTGTCCTTTGATTAGAGTCCAGCTGAGGACAGTAGAGGGACATTATTATGATTCACTACAGAATACAGTAATAAACACAAACATCTTAAAATGCAATACCCTGTTGGAATGAATGTTCAGAGAGTTGGCTTAACCCCTAGATTTAGCTCTAAACCATTTTTTTCCCAAACAATTAGTAGGAAAAGCATTTCAACAGAACTAAAAATGTTTTGTGTGATTTTATTATCAGCTACAAATTCAGGGAAGGAAAGAAAAAAATTATTATTTGGAAACAGATCTATGATGTTTTGGGGTGGGTTATTTGTTGTGACAGGATTTTCATAGTGATACTAAAATATAAACCCTCAAACAGATTTTTAAAGCCATGTTTTTACACCTATAAATCTTTCTGTACACAAAGTAGGCTCAAGTGTTAGACAACCCCACCTTTACAAAGGAAGAAGTAAACAAACAGAAAAATCCCAACCAAATATAGGTATTGAGTCAATTTGTTTATATTTCAGTATGCCTTAAGAAGCTCTATGGTAGATTTTAACATGGCTACATACTGCTGGTGTGGGAGTGCCAACCATCATGGTGTGTCCCTGTGCTCCTGCAGCTTTTGAAGCTGCCAGTGGTCCTGGTTTTAATCGGTAAACAGAATTAGTCACTAAAATCACTAAATCAATGCCTTTGTGGAACTCTGAAAACAGATGATGCGGTTCTGAGGAAGTCAGTCCATAGCAAATGGAAAGGAATAGCAACACAAATAAAATGACGAAAGCATAGGAAGTAATTTGAAAAGTTTAGGTAAAAGTTCAGCAACTGTGCATTTTTAAGGGGTAACTTTTTCAGGATACTGTTTTAGTGTAATAATCATGATCAATACTGTTGCAAATTTCTTCTGAATTAATAACAATACAAGATAGTTTCATTTTCTATTAAAACTAATATGTAGAGTTTAAGCACATTATATTTTCATATTACTTTTTGGGTAATGAAACAGTGAATAATTCTTCTTTCTTCATCTCACGAACTGAAATATAGACTGACTCTAATGAAGTAAAGGGAGATACACTAGACACAACTGATACACATTTCAGGAGAACTAGTCCCTTCTATTGAAGGGGAAAATCATCCTCTCTGCTTTCCAAATAGGAAAACTGGACAGAATCCTTCACAGTCAAACATCAACAAAAATACCCAGCCTCTGTAGATTACTTTAATTCTCTCTGAACACAAGCCAGACAAATGGAATATTTGCAAATAATCTTCTAAGCAAAATGTACTCTTTTTTTTTTTTTTTTTTT
>NDXB01006182.1:798755-821371 GCA_002631895.1 Agapornis roseicollis | reverse complement strand
TAGTTGACCCCCCAAGTTTTTTTTTTTTTTTTTTTTTTTTTTTTTTTTTTTTGGTTGTTTTTTAAAATAATTTTTAAAATGTGCTGTATTATTAGAAGGTTAAAGATGAGCGATATGAACAATAACTAAATGTCTTGGTATTTCAATTTAATAATTTAAATTATTTACAGTTTAGTGAAGTTAAGGAAACTGAAGAGATGCATTCCTCAGCTGCAGGTTTCATCTCATAAAGAAACACTACTGGATGGATTAACATTCCAGCAAAAGTTTGAATGCATAAGAAGCTCTGTGGGACTATACTGGAAAATCTCAAAAGGACCATATAGACCTCAGTATTTGGTCAGTTGATTCTTTCCCCTGCCATAGAAAAGACTTCTTAAAGACTTCAGTGTAAAGTTGGTGTGTAAATATATGTTTGATAATTGTAAAGCACATATGTACACAGAGACACAGACACACATGCACACTGGAAAATAACCTACTTTTGTTCCCCCTATGTATTATGATTAGGGCAAGAAATCTCAGCCAAGGGCTCTAAGAAATTTCAAACAAAATGGTTAATAATATCAACATTTAAATTGTCCACTTAAAAAAAATAAATAATTCAAATGACACTGAATGTGCCTCTAGTGTGGTTATTAATGAGTGCTATGACAGTTACTTACCTGGATAATGCTTGTGAAGTTTTGTTTATTTGCTCCAGATCATCTTCTCCAGCTTATTCATCAACATTCAGATACTTCCGTCTTTAGCGATTACAACTGAGCAACTCAGTAAGAGTTAAGGGAATTGCATTCCCATTTATTATCTTCATAAAATCTGAATGTTATTATTATCAATACAAAAATCTGTCTGGCTTATGCTTGTAAAAAATTAGGCTCTGTGAAAAATCTAAGTCTTTTTTAAAATTATCGTATCAGGTGATCTATCAGCATAATTCTTACTGATGGTTTTTCACTGTTTTGGTGAAAAGCCCATCCATTCAGAGTATAACAAGGTTCTAGAAAATCTTCTTGCTGAAATCTTTAAAATTTAGGATGTATATTAAGAAAAGGGACAACTCATGTACAAACAGCATAAACTCATAAAAATCACTTCTTAGAGGATGCTTGATAAATAACATCCCTGAAGTTTAAGCAGAGTTTGACTTAGAACCCTTCACCCCATTAATCATTTCTGAGACCAGCTGAAAATATTTGATAGTGTTTGGATTGCTTTGTTTGCTTCTCAGCGTTTCTACAAAATGCATCAGAAAGTCCTAATCTTTCTTACTTTATGCATAAGAGTCCTTCTTTTGACCTGTTTGAGGACATCTAAATTCAAGCTAGGATTTTTCTAAGTGACCTTCAGACTTAAGCTAATGATGAGCTGGGTGGGACTGCTAAGAGAACTACAACACTCTTGAAGGCAATGGTTTAAGCAATAATAATTTTCAACCTTGCTATTTCATCTAAAATATTCTCTGAGGCTCATGTCATGAGTTAAGATTATCAAAACTCTTCAGTGTGGACATAATAATGGGGGGAGAAATCTGTCTAATTTTGAACAAGATATTTTATCCCTGCACTGAAGACAGGGGCCCTTTAAGAATTCCCTGTCAACTGTTACACCTGAATAGAGTCAAGAGAGCCAATGAAGCTGCACCTTGAAGGGATAAAAGATTTGTCGTGCCCAGTACGGAGTATATAGGTTTTGCTTGTAAGGAGAAGATATTATTGCCTGCTTGTGCTATCTGCAGTTGTGCTGTTTGACTTGGTGAGTTTACTAAAAGCTATCCATGGTAATTGCCAGTACTGTCCATATAGCTAGTACCGGATCCTCCAAACTTTGTTTACCATTAAAATGTTTTTACTTGAGAGTTTGCACAGTATTTCTATCTGAATTGCTTTCTATAGTGTAATATTCTATTATGAGCCAATTGAATTGTGAATAAGGTATACAATGAGTCAGGGCTTCCTTTCTGAATGCGTGGATTATTAAATGTATTGCCTCCTTCACTTCTACCTTTTGTGGTACTGTGACCATTTCAGACTTGTGAGAGAAGTGACAAGAAAACACTGCTGTTCATTGCAGCATAGTTTCAAGGTGAGAAAGCTTGATAGGAAAATTAAAACCAAAAGTATAGTCAGTCGTGAGGAGTGTAAAAAACATTTTATATGAAAAAATAATTCTTTATTCAACTAAGAAGGTCATTAAGTACTACAAGCAAACTGCAATAGAAATAGAGAACCTAGGGTATTTTAACAAAGGCCCAAGGGTATTTCTAAAGAAAAGGAGTCACACTGCTCATTGAATGAAGCTATTTTGGGAAGAAGAAAAGAATTTGAAGCTATGTCATGTGTTCCTACTTGGCATTGGTATGGGGAGGAATAAAGCTGTAAATAATTAAATAAATCACATAATCATGTGCTCTGACTAGCAATTCCTTGCTGTAAACTCTAACCAACTAATTCCTATGATGTTTTTGATCTTGGTATTCTGAGGAGCTCATACTTTCTTTTCTATCTGAAAGAATTCAAGATGTTAAAAGTAAAATAACCCTATTTTCTGATTGTGTAAGAAAACTGAGACACAGGGAAGTTAAAACTAAAAAGGCTAGGGCAAAGACTGGTACTGAAGTGAAATCACTTGACTCTTAGTCATCTGTCTGGATAAATCATGCAATTAAATTTGCATCTATTTTCTCAGTTCTCAGGTTTATCAGTGATGCAGTGCACTGCTACCCGAAAGAGCTGCATTAATACAGCTGGGATTTCACTTCACCTGGGCAACAACGACATTCACAGAAGAGATGTTCCATCTGCTGCAGTAAGAATGCCATCTGTCCTTTCATCATTCACACTCCATACAGCAAAACATATTTCAAAGGGAATAAAGTATCCTTAAACAGTCCTTATCCACACATCTGATTGGTTATGATTCTCCAAGGATGGAATAGTGGACACACTTTGGGTCAGTAAAGTACAAGAATTAGCTCTTGGACTCTTCCCAAATATAGGTTCTGGGAAGCTTAAAAATCCATTGCCCCATCCAGTCTACCTCCATCTTTGTCTAAAAGGATTAAGTACCCATAAAAGACAGGCTAGATAATGGTAAGAATTATTAAACTTCTCCAGTATTAACCATATCCAAGTGAAATATTCTTTTCCTAGAACTATTTTTGCTGTTGCTATTGCCATTTATCATTGCATAGCACCCTTTTGCTTATATTGTTAAGTATTGTGTGTCAAGTTTTGCTATTTGTTTTTCCAATGTTCTTAAGTTTTCCCCCACTGCTGGTTCTTCTTCTATCCTCATATGTATCTATTTTATTTTACTGTTCTTCTGCTGTTAATTCTTGCCACTAAGTTTTTGTTCCTTCTGGAAATGCTACTCCTTGGTGTTCTCCCAGTCTTTGTGGATTTTCCCACCTTTTGGTTTTTAATGATCGCACTGTTCCTGAAAGATACTGGTATACATCCTTAAATTACAGTCTGCAAATGGATTTGATTAAAATAACCACATTTTCCTAAATTACTCCTGTTTGGAGAAATACCAGGTGGTCTGGCATAGAGCTAACTGGAGTCACTGACCCCATCTCTGCTAACAAAAGCAACTACATTTCATGCCACATACATGTACAGCTTATGTTCCTTTTTGTCTAGTGTGGAACATACTGCATTCTTGCCCCTGTAAATTACCTCAGCTCTAGAAAACATCAGAAATTTAGCTGGGGAATAGTATATTATTGCTTACTTCCTCAAGCTGACACAAGGTACACCCTATCTCATTATCTGGATGTGAGGTGTAGAAGTAAATGCAGAGAGGAAGACAGTTTTTTGGCTAGCTGAGGAAGTCTAAATTACCAGGTAGAGACTATTTCTGTATCTGTAACATGTCAAATGGAATATGTCAAGCCTTGTGACTCTTACTACCTATTGAAAATATTTGATGTTCTCCCGATAATTCCCCAAATTGTCTCATAGCAAAGAAAACAGTTTTACCACGTTTCTATTTTTCTTGTAAACAGCATTCTGTATGTGAGTCCATTCTGTGTTAACTCAACTCTTCTCAAGGCGTTATCTTCCAACTCTTAAATGCAGGCATGTATATTTTTGTATATAGGTTATATTTTTATCTAAATTAAAAAATACATTGCCCATAAAACCTTTTTTTCTAGGGTAATTACTCAGAGATGCTTTCAGACAATGTGCTACCTCAGCTTCTACACCACTGATCTTATAGACTGCATATACATGACAGGCTGAGAATTGCAGGTTTTCACATATATCCCCCCTCCCAAACTGTCAACAAGGACATTGTATAAAAATCTGGTCTGAAGAAAGCTATGCAAGACTATTTGACTATTTTAAACTAGTCAAGGACCTCTATCCTGAACAAATCTTGGAGGATTTTAATAGCACAAACATTGACAGATGAAATGGCCAAAATTTGGCATGATTTTGTAGCTGAAGAAATTAAGTTTTGGAAGAGAATTTCACCTAGAACGGTATGACTCAAGCAAGCTATAAAGAGACTGCTAGACACATCATGCTCTCTGAGAGATTTGAATATAGGATCAGATAAATTCCGCTTGCTTCACAGATGTAAACAGTTCCTCTATGTTCAGTTTTAATTTCTTATAAATAGAAGAGAGGGAGGGAAAAATAGGGAAGAAGTTGGCCTACATGCATATAGCACATGATCATGGCAAAACGCTGAGAATTAATGAAGGGGCAAAAAGTTACTCGAAACAGACATAAATACCAGGTGTCAAATAAAGTAACCCTCTTTAAGTTTAAAAGGAAACTGCAATTAAGGCACTGATGCACTGAATTTACCAAATAACTAATTTTACAGTTATTTAAATGCTCTCTTTTCATACTACTAATTACCCTTTTTTGCTTTTTGGAGGCAAAAATCCAGAACCATTCCCTGAAACAAGTCTTGGTGTTAGTTTGATTTGGAAAATCTGATACTTATCTGCCATCAGTACCTGAAGTGGGAGATGTAAAAGAAAGGAACTGGTATCAGTCTTAGCTCAAGAGAAGCCTTGTTGAAAAGCAACTACCACTCAGAGAACTGTAGCTTTTCTTGTAAGTGTAGGTAACTTCTGCCAAGCTGGGACTGTTACAAGATTTGGAAGCTGCTTTTTGTTTGGCAGAGGCTACTGCTCACTTCAGAGCTGTTGTGAATCCTTTGCCTTCAAAGGCAAGGTTTTGAGGAGAGAAACTGCTGAAGCTGGCTCTCAGCTTCAGCTTGGCAGTTGGATAATCCTTCCACTGCAGGAGGCAACTTGTTTTCTCCTTGTATAGTATAATCTCACACTTCCTGATTATCACCATACTGGTTTTACAGTTGTGACAGTTCCCATCAGTGGCTCCTGACCCAAGAGGATATATTCAGATGCCTGAAGGGACAAAGATGGAGCAATGGGTGTAGACCTGCATGGCAGTATGGTCTACCATTGCATATCCTCTGGTTTGGGCAATGTATTTTGATTTATGTAGAATTCTTAATATGCAATACCTTATGTTTTGGCACACTAACAGCTAGCATTGCTTACTGATACAGTAAGTCTCTAAGTAGAAAAAATGGTTCTAATAAAATGCTTTTTTATATAACCCTCGATTTAGTTCCTACTTTTTAGAAAGCGTTTTTTTAGAACTGCAAACACGGGAAAAAAAAAAAAAAAAAAGCTGTCACGTCGACTCAGAGCCACACGGATAGTTTCCATAAAGATTGTTTCCTCCAACTCCTCACCCCAACATTTTAGTAATCCTCCAGTGAATATTTTCTGATTATGTAGCTAAACTTCCAACCTACTTAGTAAATGCTCTGAGTTTTGTGAGATAGAACCTAAAAGCAGGCAGGTGTTTACATGTAATATTAGTTGTAATTTACATTAAATTCATATATAAAATGGTACAGCAGCCACCAAAATCTACGGCAGTTTCCCTGTTAGTAGTATCTGCAAAGATTTGGCATCATTTATTTACTTCTATTATGTTTTCTTCTCCCATAAGATTCTGTTGTGATCCACATGTTCACAGGAATGTATCTATCTGCCTACACAGGTAAGGGACAGAACTGTTTAAAGGCAGTCATGTCAAAATGTACGCAAGCCAAGTCCTGGCCTCATTTTATTTGAAAATCTGTAAAATCGCTATAGAACTTAACTGGTTTTCCATAGTGATGGTCACAAAGTTGTTCAGTCCACCATATTTACATCCTTCATAATTCGGTTATTTAGAACTTTAGAAAGAGTTGTATACAAGTGAGAATGCATCTCTTTATTTTTTGAATTCATGTATATTCACTCAACAAGGCTTTAAGTATTCATTAATTCTTTTTTTAAGCTCCAGGAATTTATCAGACAAGATACTTCCCCATGAATTCCCACAAGATAATTCCCCATGAATTTCCTCTACTGAAATTTTAAATTTTAAAATTATAATTTTCATCAACTGGAAAAATTTAAGACTAATGCTCAAATTGGAAAACTATTGAAATTATAGTAATAAAATCTGGAAATAGAAGTAACAAACCAGCATAATTTCCCTTAGTGCATAAAATATTTTGAAAACTATAAATACACATAATAAAGAAAATATGTAAACAGTACAACAACCTATTCTTCTGACAAGTCAAAGACAAGTTCTCAGCTTGGATTCCTCTATTTAGACTGAAGCATTTAAAAGCTAGATGCCTAATTCTGATGTAATTAATTCTTCTGGTTATCTCACCAGAGATAAATGGACATTACCAGAGCAGAACTCATCCTAAGCACCTGTAAATCAGACTTTTTGTGCCTTTAGATACTGATTTTACCCCTGTTATGCAGGGAGTGTAGGATGACTAGCTCCATTTGACATCCAAAGTTAATTGTAATTGATCACATTTTTAGTTTTGTACCTTACCAAGATAATTTATATTATAATAAAGATAAACAATATTTGAATAATCAGATAAAGCAAACTTCTTCATTGTTCCCTGCATCATCCACAAGTGTGTGTTGTGGTTTTTTGTTGTTTTGAGGGGGTTTGGATTGTTTTATTAATTCACCACTTGAAAGCAATGTCAAAGTGTACATTTAAGAAATGGTGCCTATGAGCCTAAGGTCAAAGACACATGAATACATTATCTGTGGAATATATAGTGCAATGGATTGTGCACTTACTTGCTCATTTGCATCCTCCTATAGCAGTGGTTGCAAGCATCAGGGAAGGCATTCCAGAAAATTTGTACGTTCTAACACCAGAAAAACATCTTACAAACCCTGTGTACTGTGAAATTAGTATGCCATGAAGAACAGCTGATCCTCATTTTGAACAAAAGGGGAAAAAGTGATTTTTTTTTTATGCCATATTCTGAAATATGAATTCAAGCCTGCAGTCCTCACAACCTGTATCTTGAGCAGGTAGCCTTAGCTTGCATAAGACCTAAGAAAATTAACAGATCTAGCAGGATCAATTCCCCCAGTACATACACAAGACTGTTTGCAGATGTATTATGTTGACATGCAGCATTTAATTTATTATCTATATAAAGCATTTTCTGTATTTTGGCTAAGCAGTCACACTATTTTTACATAATTTTAAAATATAGCTCTAGAAAATATAGTCATCTCCACCAATAAAAGAGATGACCGTAATACTTTTTAAAGTTTTCAGACAGAACCCAAAGAAAAATTCTCATAGGAAACTAACTAAAGAAAATTTAGACAAGCAAAACCAGAAAAGATACTGTTTTAAAATATGTTTTTCAAATAAAATAGAATAAAATTTATCTGGAAGATATTGCATAAGGAATCAGGTAAATTTACATATTAGCTTTGCCTATTTAAATACTTGAATGCTGAAAAATATCCCTACCTTCAGTTAATTTTGACGTATATTCAAAAATGAGATGCATGTTCTTCCGACAGATATCTACTGGATCATCCAAGAGCTCAGCGAGGGCAGAAATCACTCCATTTTGTATCAGCCCATGCCTGCAAACAGCATTGGAGAAAAGCTTTAACTAAGCACAATAAAACTCATAATATTTGTGAAATGCTAAGTCTTTTATACATTGCATCTATCTTGTAAAAACTTAGACATTCTGTTCTTATTTCACACTGTGAAAATTATAATTTCCCTCACTGTTCAGTAAACTCTGGAACTGCACCTACCTGCCAACATTATGCATTGTCATTATATGGAGGATTTCTGTTGTTTTTTGTCGTACAGTGCTGTCCTGATGTACCAGCAAACTCTTCAGGTTATTCAAAACTCCTATGAGACACAATAGTTCATTTTAACATTTCTTACCTTCAGCATTAATTTTAAATAGCAATAACGATTTTTATATCACAGTTTGAAGTGCAACTAATCAGAGTTTTTTCATCTTATTCTGACAATGAAACTCTTGTTGTTTTATCTCAAGTTGGAAGCAAACTTCGGAGTGTCAAGGCCTACTGTCAACAATGCTATGCTGCAAACAAGCTGCTGACTTCTCTATCAAGTTAAATTCTAATCTTACAAATATTTATGAAGCAATAGAACTCTAAAAATAAGTGGAGATACTCATGAAATACGACTGTGCTTCTCAAAGATTATGTGTTTGCAGGATCAATGCCTACATTTCTTTAAAGGTTTCTTTAGGTGTACCGTGTGCTATATATAAACACACAGCATTGCTTTTCACATGTGGAAAGAAACTGGGTGAACCATTAATGATTATATATATATACATAGCAGTGACGAAAGGAAAAGAAAAACAACTGAACCAACAATCTCACATTGCTTCAGCAGGTACTGTTGATCAATAAATAACTTAATACATTTTGAACATGATTACTGGTATCTTTTATGAGGAAAAAAATATTAAGTAAATGGAGAAAAAAGCAGTGGCAAACTGGAAGGCTTCTGCAGTGTTACATACTAGCAATAGACTGCTAAAAATTGCAAAAATAAGCTGTGTGGGGTTTTTTTTTTGGGGGGGGTTGTTTTGGTTCTTTTCCCCCCAAAATCCACAGTTAGGACTCTTCCAAGTGCTCAGATAAAGCCCTCTGAATATAGTGGTGGCCAGATATAATTCTGATGAGTGTAATAGAGTTGGTCATATTCTTTTGTATCTTAAATTCTCATGAAGTTCCAGGGTTGTTTTTTGTTATAGACTCATTCTACAGTCACTAAGAGATTTCTGAGAAGGAGTTCTGCATTAAAATGTCCGGTATTTTCTGTCTCTGGTAGAGTTATACCTGGATGTGCCATGTTATTCACTGCTGAAGTAATGAATGACAAAACAGAATTTAGTGGATTTTGCAAATGAACTTGTAAAGCTTATTTAAATATTATTTTATTAATTATTAATTTAAAGGTTCATCAAAGATTTTTTTGCCTTTTATTATTATGGGATCTGAGATATGAGTATTTTGAGCACCTCAAGTATGAAAATTCCAGTGAAGTACCACTCTCCTGAGTCATATGTGGTAAAAAGTGTCAAATGAAGGGGGGAAAAAAAAGGGTGATTCTGTGTTGTTTTTTTTCTTGCTCTAGGATAACTAAAAGCTTTTTATTTTCCACATTCTGAATAAAATGTATTCAGGGTTTTCATAAGATCACTTTTTTTTTTTTTTCTGAAAGGTTCATGGGAAACAGGATTAGAGAAGATTCCAGGTAAATAAAATTTAACTAAGCAACAAGGGGGTGGTGTTTCTAACTTTGGACTGATTAATCTTTTTTTATAGACTGCATTTAGAGCTAAATTCAGTGTAAACAAAAGGAAAAAAAAGATTCTGCACTACTTTTGTATTTAGGAAGTGCTAAAACGTATAGTGGGCCATTGATAAATCCTAAAGTGAGGATATTCTTTAAATGATTGTTATGCATATGGCATTATAATATTTTTTACATTTTTAAAAGAGATTAAAATACGAAAAACTTCATGGCCATTTTGTGTCATCAAAGATAGTACAAGGAGAAAAGTAGTGCACAAAAGTGCTTTCCCCTTTCCCCGTGTCAAAGCTTACAACAGATCACTTACCTAATTCTAGTGCCTGGTAGACATTTTGTGGGTCATGGACCAGATCGCAGAGCGCCATCAGTGCCCGCTGCTGAGTCAGCAGCTCAGGAGACTGTAACTCCTCATTTAGTTTAGGAAGGGCCCTCCTTCCAAATGCAATAGGAGCTTTTGTGGGATCTATATTAGGGGGGAGGTTGGCTGATATATGAGCATTTGCCATCCTGAAGTTTCCTGGGAAAGATTCTCCCTCTCCCTAAAAATACTCCAAAATGACTGTACGTGGTGACTGGAGATATAATGTACCAAAAGGACTACTACTGACTTTTGACGGTGCTCTATGTCCCAGAAGAGCCACTTTAGCATATGTTCATTGTTAGGAAGCTATGAAAGAGGTGGAAATGGTTTATGGTTTTCAGCATTAATGTCTGTTCATCAGCTGAATTGTCTTCTCTGGTTTAATTCTCTACCAAACACTGTAAAAAAAGAGGGGAGGGAGAAGAGAGAGAGAAAGCAAGCTTAATATTGCAAGGTGAGAGAGAGAATGTTTTTCAAAGCATCAAAGTGAAGTAGTTCAATGTCCTGAACCGGACAAGGGGCTCAAAAAAATAAAGCAAAAGCAAGCAAAATGTCATTTTTTTTTTAAAAAAAATCAACCAAACAAAAAACCCAACAAACATTCTTTTAAACCCGCCCTCAGAATTCGTTAACTTTTGACAGAATCTGTAACGGCTTCCCTCCCCCTTCTCTCAGTAAGGAAAACGGCGCAGCTGACAAGCAGCACACAACCGCCAGCGCTTGGAACTGCTCTGCCAAAACAACAAAGAGAAACCCAGCTGCAAAGTTCAAAAAACTGCTAAAAACCTACACTTCTCTCTTCAAAACAAAAGAAACAGACTAAAGAATCAAAGGCGCCCTGTCCCACCAACATGTCACCGCCTCAGTCCGTCCCGCTTCCCGCTCCGCAGCTCCTGCCTCTGCGCTTTCTCTCCCGCGTGCTCTAGTTACCACAGCAACAAGCACTAGCTACCACGCACGCCGCTCCGTGAATAAGAATAACGTAGGCAAATATACTGAGTCTTATCCTACGTCAACAGCGTAAATACCGCGTTTGACGGTAGCTGCTGTAAGAGCGTAGTTGCGTAGAGCGTCAGCGGCGTAGTTGGTGAATTGGAAGCCGGGGCCGCTGCTGGCGTGGGCCGGGGAGCACCGTGCGCGGGAAGGCACGGGACTGGCCTGAAGCGCGGCCGCTTAGGGGAGAGAGCGAGTGAGGATAAAGGGGGAACGCTTAGGCAGGGATTGCAGCGTGGAGGCCGTTTTACGTCCCCGCTCTGCAAAAATGTGGAGGGAGGCTCTCTTCTCACCCGCCGTTTTAAAAGTCATCTCAGTTGGACACAATTGGAAAAGAAATCAGATTGAACAAAATGGTGGTCGAGTTAATGCAGAGTATGTAATATAATGTAATGTAGCAGGTGAGAGTGCCTTTAGGTACAATGGCTGAAGGGAGCTCAGTAGCTTTCGACTAGGTTTTCTTTCTGAGTTTTCTCCTGACTGTCACCATAAATAGCTAAAATGTGTAGCAGGGGTTTCCATTATCATGAGGTAGTTTCATGTAACTCTCTTCAAGACTTGGCCATCTTTGTCAATATCCTTCTGCTAGAAGGTATAGTCTGAGGGGTACACAGGGAGAACATATTGTAATGCTGCCATTACACCTTAAACGTGCTCTGGATGGTCAGATGTGACCTGGCATGAGGAATAAACCAACTCCGAACAGCTGTAAAAGGTTAGTTCTCAGCATAAATAGGCAAATTATTGAGATGTTTTTCATTATGTTTGAGTAACAATTATAATAAAGATCTTAAACTGGATTTTACAAAGCCAAAGTCATTCAGATCAGTTGGATTAAAATGCAACACAGGACTAGATTATGGTTTGTTGATCTTCAAAATCCATAAAAGAAAAACTATTAGTTTAAAAAGTATTTTGGGGAGAGGATTCATTTTTTCTGCAGCATTTTAGAGGAGATTATTTAAAGTAGAGGTTATTTTCCTGAATTAGGTTAGACTTTCACTAGCCATATATTTGTAATGTTTCGCCCTATTTCAATAGGAGGAGCATGAACATTTCTCAGTGTAGAAGGGGCAGAAGATCAGGGAGCTCTCTTGTCCTTCAGTGTTAACTCTGCTGTCATCCTTTTGGCATGAGTTGTTCTGTCTTGTTCTTCACTGTAGCTTGGGATACTGATTTTGGTTAGTGGTCATGATGTTAACTTATTTTATGTACAGCTACTGAATGCCTTCCTCAAATCCTTTGGCTAACTACAGAATCTGCTGGTGCTCCTGTTCTTGCAAAATTGATGTAAGGCGTGTTGTGATGCTATAGACACTGTATTCCAGTCTCTCCTGGTGACTGAATCTCCTTCAGCTTTAGAAGAGAAAATCTGGATCTCAGTACTGATAATTCTCAGTATTTTTAGCAGCTTTGTATTTCTAAAATAATTGATCCCTTGAAATGATTGATTTCCCTCTAGTGGTGTGCCCGATTTGGGATATGTTTATGTGTTAAATACACTGAGTGTAAGTGAAGATGTTTCTGTTTGGTTGCCCTGGTCTCACCTATACTTTGGATTCACTAAGATCATTGAATTGATTTTATTTACTTTTCTTCTGTAGCTTAGTTTATGACAGAGCTCCAGGAGACAGGAAGTGAGTCAGCCTATGGATACATGGCACGTTTATATGTGTCCAGGATGTGTTGAACTAGGAGAATATGGAGAAAGGAAGTTAGTGTTTGAAACTCTTACCAAGTGGTAGAGTTTTTGTTTTCAGAACTATTATTTTAAGACACTGCCTTAAAATCACTCAAGTTTGCCAAAGGGCAGGAGCACAGCATAAAATGGGCCTAGATCTCTCTAGTTTTATACAACCACAAGTAGCATGATAAGCAGAACTATGCATATGGTGATAAATAAATACTGTGATGTCACCTTCTTTGAGGAATAACCCATTAGCTGCAAATCTGGATTGCTTGGGGGGGAATAGGGTGTTTCAGTATGGTTGAGATCACATGGGTGTCTGAAGTGATTTATAAGCAATTCCTCACAAAAGAGAGTAAAACATCAATCCTAAGTAGTTGACTGGCAGTTTTGTTGAAATTAGTGGTGTTGTAAAACACAGCTGTAGGGGTTTTGTTATATATTTACAATTGTTTAAAATTGCTTGTCCATGTTGATTTGCCCTTTTGACATTTTTAGTCTGCTGCAAGAATGGGAGAGGCTTATCTCTTGAATGTTAAGAGGTCCAAGCCTGTTCAAGCATTATCAAATATTAGAATGTGAGAGCTTTCTTTTGTCTTGAAATTTGGAAATTTAAATAATAATAAATAAATAGGAAAATCTTTTGGCATCTTAAATTACAGTCTAGCATACTAAGTGCTGTCTAAACTTATGATTTCATTAGCAACACTTAGCCAGTACAAAAGAGCTGTGTGATTTCTTATTCCTTGTTTTTAGTGTTTGGTACATTAGAAAGCAAGATTACTATTGACTAGAAGGACATCTATATAATTCAGAATGTCTCAGTGGCATGAGTCTGCTGGTGCTAAAGCTAAGATGAAACAAAGTTGAAATTCTGAAACTCCCTCAGGAGTTTCTTTATAATTGCTACTATGCTTAATATTAGCACTGTAACATTTCCCCACTCCATTAGTTCCTTGTCCACTGAGTTAATCCTGCTCTTTCTATCCATATATACAATTATCTTTGAAGAAAACAGAATTATTGTCTTACACAGAATTAGATACCACTGGGTTTATTAAGGAGCAGTTTCTGATCACAGGAATCTATGTGGCCACTAAAATCAGTTTGTCCTTTTAAAACTAGGGCCCTACATATACTTAAATTACTCCAACCCCACCTTCCCAATCTGTAAAAGAAAGGAAGGAAGGGAACTGTTGAGAGCCTGTTGCTATGGCCACACAGCAGCAGGTTGAGCTGTTTGTGTGGCTGGAATCCTGCTGCATCAGTTGCTGCACTGTGAGTCCTTCCTTATACTTGGACACATGGTGAATGTTCTTAGAAACATTCTTTTGAATGCCAGTAAGAAATTGTTATGCTATTAAGGGTCCCCTCCCCCAACAACCCACGAGGTATCATTGCATAACCAAATTGATATATCTCAAGTGAGTTATCTAAATGCATGTATGATTTTCATATGAACATTATTCTTTTTCCAAGTTAGCCTATCTACTGATTCCATTCTTTCTGAGCTGATCTTGGATGAAAGTTCAATGCTGTGCCAAGAAAAGTGACAGCTTCATCTTTCCTCCCTTCTTCTGACCAAATAAAATCTGGTATCCGTAACATTTATTAATGTCCTTTGTGCAGATGTATTTCAAATAATGATGAGCAAGATTTTTAAATTAAACTCTGCAAAATCCTTTGAGGGCTAAACAGCAAGCACTTATGTTGAATTAATTATCTGCTCTCCCACAGAAATTACAGTTGATGCCTTGTAGTTTCAGAAAGCCACTGTTTGTTACTACAGCTATGCACCCTGAAGTGGTCCCTTTTACATAAGAAACAGGTTTTATTTAACACAAACCAGTTGTACTGCAGTGAGAAAAGATTATAAGTCTGTAAGAAATTTTGTAGTTTTTTTTTTTTAATCAAGATTTCCCTGTATTGGAGCAATTCCTGAAAACTATGTTTCTCTTTACGTATTTCCTGTCTGGTAGAGTTGACTTGAATTTGGAGGATGAAGTCCAACCTAATGCATTTGGTCCCCCCAGTAAGTAGGGACAGAATACTCTCCTAGTTTCCCAAGGTAAGTATTCTTTATCCCTCTTGTCACAGTATGTAGCACCTGCCACATTGTTTCCCTCCTGCTAATAGTATTTTAATTTAATGTACATTTATCATCTGCTAAAATTAGGAATTGTTTAAGGATTTCTTTTAAAGATGAATGTGGCCTCATGTTGCCATTTGGTGCTGATATATTAATGATAAAGTGTTATGTTCTAATACCTATCTTGTTATTTCAGCCAAACATTGAGTACATGCTTAAAGAGTTCCTATGCCAATGGGAAATAGGAACCACAGCTGGTATCAAATATGCAAAGAATCTAATTAGATCTATATGGAGGGTTTGGTTGAAAAATTGAGGCAATTTTAATTTTCTCTTTGTATAGGAAACTTAGTCATACAGTAGATCAAATGATCCTTGTAAGGGAGTTAGCAATTTTTTTCCATGCCTGATGTTAGCCACATATTTTGCTTTTAATTTCAGGAAAACTATCATAGTTATTTTAAGCAAATATAAAATAAGTTTTCCTCATTTTAAACAAATGTCCAATTAAAAGCTAGCCATAAAGACAGTGCTTCACACATGTAAGGCATCTAAAAGATTTCACTATGACTTGCTGGTGGCATGCTCCCAGAGGAGGTTTATACAAACATAGCTGTGGGAAGGCTTTACTGCTTTCTAACCCAAGCTATCCCTTCTCTTATGCCAGGATATCCCTGTGCTTGACAAACTCTTTGAATTAATCTTCTTATCTATTTTTTCCTTGCTGATAGGACTTTTGCAAAGTAGGCGTCACACCGTTTATCCCAACAGCTGTTCTCTCCGATTTTCAATGGTACACACCTGAGGCCTCTTTGCAGTTCAAAGAGCACTTCCATGCTGCGGTCAGAACCGCTTATCTGCAGAGCACTGGGTAAGATTGTAACACATTATCTCTCTCCAAGAACTGTTACTAATACTGATTTAATTGTTGAAGCAAGGGTAGAAAGCTTAACTGCGTTAGAAATTATCACTACTAATTTAAAATAAATAGCTGTATGTTTTAGTGATAAATGCTTCTGTGTTCCAGTGTGCAGGATCTTTTGTAAAGTGGAGCTCCTATGAATACTGACAATTAACTCACTATTCTTTCAAATCTAGAATTTTTGATTATTACAAAATTTGTCAGTTATGATATCAGTCTTTGGATAGAACTTCTTATTCATTTCACTGGGGGGAGGGGGGGCGGCGACGGAGGGGGTAGGGGTACAGGGAAAAGGCCAAAATATGTCTCCCTGAGAGACATCAGTGAGCTTATTGCTTTTTAGAAGCATAGACACTGTCATGTAAATTTGTTATAAGTGTCCACACAATTTTGCTAGCAAGACACACTTTAGTGAATTGAGGCATTGCCCTATCTGTAAGCAGTGTAAACCAGTTCTTCAGTTCATTTATTCTGATATCAGAGCTTTACATTTTGGCTTTGTGAATACAATGGAATCACTTGCCTGTCATTGCTCTCTAGGTATGATTATTCGGTCACTTTTTTGGTGGAGCCAGGATAGAAGGGACAGACAAGTGAGTACTTTGTGCAGTAAATGTAAAGCTTGACAGCAATAGCCATTTTCTTAATTTTCCATTATCCCAGTTCCTTTGTCATTTGGAAAGGTAGTCTGATAAATTCAGTAGCTAATGGATGTATTTTAAGACTCTCTTGATATTCCATCAGTGTGTTAAATTGCCTAATCCAGGGAGCTTTTTTCCCCAGTATGAATTAATGGAACACACACCTCTAAACCATCAGTTACCTTTTTGCTTTTCCCTTAAGGTTGTTGATTTTTTTCAGTATTTCATCAGTAACAGTTAATCAGCAGAGACATGTCAGCTGCTTAGAGGCCTGTGGCCACCCAGTTAATATTGAGTGGCACACAATATTAGCTGTGTAACTTCCAGTCAAGATTTGGACTATTTAGAATAGGTAACTTGGAATCAGTATCACATAGAAGCCAAATATAACCAGATATAGTGTTCAGTAAATTAACTGATTTGTTTAAAAAAGCCATTCCTGTATACAAAAGAACATTAAACCTCTTGAGCCATTTTTGTCACATGTGCACAGGAGATATCAATCCAAGTTTATGCCAACAAATATATTCATTTAGCCACCTATATCTCTTAAAAGATACACTATGCTTCAATTTTAAGAATGCAGCTGAGTCACCTAAAGCCCATCTGCTATATTCTGTGGGAGGACCCAGAGCAAAGCAGATTATTTGCATGAAGCCAACTTCAGATTAATATTATTCCACATACTCAGAAAATGTATTGGCTCAAACCATGTGGTTTTTTTTTTTTTCCCCCAGAGACAAATTCTGCAGTAGGTATTTTAGTATCAGCAGTTTCTTGTTTCTGCACTTCGGACTTAAATTGTACTATTAAAGTCAATGAAAAATTTGTGATTAGTTGTAATGAAAAGGATGTAGACACGTTATGGTCTTCTTTATAAATGTATATACTTGAATAGAATAGAATTTAGATCCCACTGATTATATTTAAGAAAAAATATGCAGTCTAAGAAACTGACTATTTCAACTCCAGAGGGGTTTGGCTTTTTTGGTGATGACCTTTTTCTTTAAAACCAATTTTAAAACCAACTTTAAAACCAATTCTACAACACAGTGTCATTTAGGTAAATTGGAGTCACAGGTAAATGTGCTCATTGCTTGCAATTTAAGGATTGAAATTAGAATTTTTAGAGAGACAATGTTGAAATTTCTACTAAAAATGTGTAATGTTTTCAAATATTTATATCAGGCTGGATAGGTAGGAGACCACATGTATGTTGGGAAAACCAGCCTTATCCACAGGTACAGTGTATCTCAGCAGATAGTTTGATTCTGCTTTATCTCAGATAAATGTTGTAATGTTTCTATTCCTGTTCATTCAAGGTACTGGGTCATGGTTCTGTTTTGAATCATGATTTTGTTATTAAATAAAAAACAAAACAAAGGTATGTGACAGGCTTGATATGCCAATGCAGAAAGCCGAGCTCTGGCACTTCAATCAAAATATGCTATATTTTGAACTATTTTTATCCAGTCAAATATGGTACAGTGTTTTCTTAAGAAATCCAGTCCAAAGGCTAAATGATTAGAAGGTACAAAAAGAAATAAATAAGAATCTTCCCAGTTTCTAAGTCTTGGCTTCATGTTTTCTCCTTACTTATAGGGTGGTTCACCAAAATATTTTTAAGTCATTGTTGTGTGTGTGTCTGAACTCATTTCTACACATGCAAGACTGCAGAGGAAGCTTCAGGTTTTTTTGTAGTTTATGAAATAAGATAAAATTCAGAATGCTTTGGAGAACAGTCATTTGATTCTTTACTGGATGTTAAACCCAGCTCTTACTGGTTTTGTATTTAAGTCCAATAAACAGATCACTGAATTTCTGTATGTTATAATCATCATGACAACTTTCTGTCTATGTTTGTGTTTTATTTCTGTCTGTTTTATTTTATTATTATTTCTTCCATGTTTTTACATAGATATGGTAAGTTTTTAATTTCATTGATTAATCTTTTCAGTAATTATTTACTAGACATGTATGCTTTCTAGTTTGTTATCCAGTATCTCCTTTTTCAAAATCAGTTTCTTGGTGTCTTTGTATATGCTTCTGCAATATTTTGTAAATCCACAGTTAGGTAATTCTTTTCTTCATAATTTACCTGAGAGAGTGTTAGCTTTGGCCTTATGTGTAGCTGGGTGTTACTAGTATTTCATCCTTGGTTTTAATTGCAGATTTTGTAAAGATAAGTTTGCCTGAGAATACAAGGCTACCAATGGAGTGGATTTTGAAATGAAACATTTTGAAGTAATTGGAATATAGTCTGCTGTCCAGATATAAGTCAACACAGCATGGTCAAGCACTGCACAAAGTACAATCTCAGCAGAGCTTGAACTGCTGCAGGATCTAGTGGAATGAAGATTTTTTTTTTTTAATAATATAATTGCACAGAGAAAAATGTGATCTGAAAACCAGTTTCTGTACCTGGTTTTTACTTGCAGTTTTAGTAAAAAAATTTACTCTCTTGAATTTCTTATCTGTAAAAAATGAAATGTCATTTGTCAATTAAAATCTTGGATGCCATGCACCATTTTAGAGTAGTTCTGCCTTTTTTACTCAAGTTCCTTGAAGCAAAAGTGGAAGCTTTTGCCACAGACTTTGTCCACTGTTACACCGTTCTGTCATTTGATTTTAGTAGGTACAATGAGCACTGAACTTGACTTTACAGGGAATTTAATTCTTGCAGTCATTGAAATTAATGGTAAGGTGTTCAGTGATTTCAGCATCTCTTTCTTAGTCATAGAAAGACTGAATTTTTACTAGAATGTGGATTTAAAATCTTTGATTTTCAGCTTTGTTTATCCGACTAGCAGGAATCCTGTCCTCTCACCTACCTTGGCTCTGCTGAAGGGATGTCCTTTGCTATTTTCAGTGGCTACCAGTAATGTTCTGTAGAGGGCATTTCTGAATCATCAATGCTGTACTGTGACCTAGAGCAGAAATAAAATGCTTTGCAGGAAATATTTTAGTGCATGTGTTTACTTAGAAGCACATATTTTTCTGAGATCATTAATGTAGATGGATGTTAATGGGATTTATTGAAACACACTTAGAAGTCCAGGTTGGACACAGCTTGGAGCAACCTGGTCTATTGGAAGGTGACCCTGCCTGTGGCAGGGGGCTGGAACTTAGTGAGCTATAAGATCCCTTCCAATGCAAACCATTCTGTGAAACCATTTCCAACTGATTTCAGTGTCACTGTGTTTCTGAAAATTCCAGCAGGCACTATCTTTTTGGAACTTCAGTGCCTCTAAAGATCTAGACTGATGTATCAGTATTTTGCAAGCTGAAGGAATAAAGTTTATGAGCTATTAAATGTCAGGTTGTGTTCTCCGCAGAATCTTCAGTGGCTGGGGAGAGCATTTCCATATGATAAGCACTAGTGCCCCCTCTTGCTGAGAGATCTCTATACAAGATAAATTTGCAAGTGTCCATGACTGGCAGCACTAGTCTGTAATAAAATCATAAGCCTCTGTAGTGCCATCAGTAGCTGAGAGTACTGCATATCATTAGTACCTGGTCGACTGAGTTATAGGTCTATAATTTGTAGTATATGGACAGATGTCATATCTAGCAAAAGCAAGATTCTATGAGCTAATATATGATCTAGGTGGTATTAGCACTGAAAATTCTCAAAATTAGATTGCCCTAAAAATACATACAAATACATACAAATTACATAGATGAGGAAAAAGTTTTTAAGAAAAGGGTATTACCAGGCAGAATAAAAATATAAATACAAATATTTGAACTGTACCTCCAAAATGACAAATACATATATAAAAAAAAGAGGTAAAAACAGAGTTCAAATGTCTTCATTAAATAATAGAGTTTTACTGTATTTTTAATCAGTAGCTAATGAATAACATGTTCCAGATGGTAGCACTTCTCTGGTACCACATACTTCTCCAACCTGTACCAGTCTGCTGCATGTTTACTCAGGTTACACTGGGTTTCATTAACCTGAAATTTCTTTTTTTTTCCTTCATTGCACAGATGGGACACAGCAGGTCAGGAGAAGTTCAAGTGCCTTGCATCTGTTTACTACTGAGGAGCAGTGGGTAGAACAATATTACTTTGATCCTGGCTGTGATAGGAGGTTGTAATTTATACAGAAACATGTATGCGTATGTGCTCGTTGGGAGGGTGCCTGTAGACACAGTGGAATGGATTGTCCTTTATTGGAGAGAAGGGACTAAAAAGTTTGTGACTTGATATGTTGTTGGACCTGCAAGCTCTGAATGTTCTGATGGTTAGTTATAAAAATTTCACTTGTGTCTAAGGGAAAAGAATTTGGGTTTGGGTAAGACTATTGCTGAAAATAAAATATAGAATACTTCTGGCATTCCCTTTGGTAAGAGATTAATTCCTGCAGAAATTAAGTGATCCCTTTATAAAAGATAAAAGGAACAATAGCACTATAGACTGCAGGCAAAGACTAAACAAGGTGGACGACTGATGAATGCAGTCTCACTGGGTGCTAGAGAAGGACGAGGAAGGAGCAAATGAGTAGTTTTCCACCTACTCTGTGTTGAATTTGCTCTTGCACCCTATATGTAAGTATCCTCTCTGTTTAACACAATGAGTTGGAGAGAATTCTGACACACTTTCTAAATTATTTTTTCTCTGTTCTTGTCTTTTATTGCATTTATAATAACAGTGTTTGATCTGGCTGATATCTAGGCTTTGGATCACATTAAATAAGTTTCTATATTTTGGCTTAGGCTTTAGAGCATTTGCAGCAGGTTTAAACACCTTGGATAGTCTGTAGTTGCTAAGAACTAGCTGGATCATGAGTGTTTTTTCTACTGAAATAAGAAATGAAGAATGACAGTCACTTGTTTGGATTACATAGCATGGGATTTTTGTAGAGAAAATGCAGAGCATAAATTTAAACTACTTATCCTTGACTTCCTTTATGGTCAGTGGAGAATAAGGTGAATAGTGAAATGGATGAGATAGATACATCAGATGCATAATGTCTCAAGAGCCTGTCTTTAGATAAACTGCTAGCCCAGAATTTTTTTCCTCTAGTTTCTGGAGTGATTCTTTTGGGAGATAGGCTGTCAAAAAGAGGAGAGGAAATTAAAACCTCAAAGTACATGTAGGTCTAGCTGAACTTATCGGTTCAGACACTTCTAATGGTTTGCTTACACAGTAATTGTTTTAAGTAAATTTGTTCTGCTTTTAGTGCAGGCTGCAAACCCCAGCTTGGCTCTATGATCCATATTGTTATCATCAGCTAAGAGCCTGTATCTTTCTAACGTACTGTTGTGACTGCAAGGCAGGTACATATTTCTTTACAACGTGTACTTTGATTTGAATATGTAACTATTTTCTTAGACTACTGCTGTTGTACTTAGCTCATTTGCATACAACTTTGTAAAATAATATATATATTAGTGTCTCTGCTTGGCTGAAAATAATTGAAGCCTGTGAACCTGATTTCCCACACACGCACATACTCTCTTCCCTCTTTGATTTGTGTTGGATGACTCAAGAGGAACTTGATTGCCAGAGTAGCAGAAATATAAAAGCTTAGAAGAATCATGCAGCCTTCACAGGGACCTGTTTTATAACACTGAATAGATTATTTCACTCTTCTTTATTCCTGTTCGTATCTAATGTGCTTTGTTGTTCATACCTTTTCCTCTGCTTCTTGTTCTTTTTATGATATAAACCAAAGTTTGCCCTCTCCCCTATACTGATAAATACCCTCTCTGAGTGCTGAAATCATTGTTGAATTTGTGCTCTTTGGTGGGCATGTTTGAACTTTTCATTAATGGAAGATGTGTATTCAAAGGAGTTGGAACAGCTCCTGGTCTATTTCTGCCTAGAAAAAAAGGTTTTTGATCCTCTCATATAGGTTCATTCTCTCACTTTTCTTGTGACCTGTATTCCTCAGTCCCTCTGACTGATTCCCTCATTACTCTTTTGTATTTCAGACAGTGGCTAGAAGATGCACTGAGGGAGAATGAGCCAGATTCCAGCTTCATCTTTCTAGTTGGAACAAAAAGAAAAAAAGATTTGCTGGTAAGTAAATTTAATGCAGATAAGGAAATCAGGTTTCCTGTAGTTCCTCAATTGATTTCCCTTACAAGTTGTACACAGTGTTGTTGAGATAAAGACCTTCAGGGAAAAAATAAACAGAAAGAAAGCTCACAGGTAACTAGACCAGCACTTGGAACTAATTTAAGAAGTTTTCTAAAAAAAAAAAAAAAAAAA
>NDXB01006182.1:760284-798648 GCA_002631895.1 Agapornis roseicollis | reverse complement strand
GAAAAAATTAAAAAATTTTAAAAAAAAAAAAAAAAAAAACCCTAAGAAGTGAAATATCCCTATTTCAGTTCTTTGCGTAACATTTTTCAAGCACATACAAACAACTAAAAAGGCAGAAAAAAGCTGGGAGTACCTAATGGTCTTGAAGGTTGGTTTTTTTAGGTACAGTGTATTCATTATTCAGGAAGAAGGAAGAATTCTGAGTTGAATACGACATCATTTTCAGAAGAATGGGATATAATGCACTCACTCTATACCATTCTGAGTCTTGTGTTTGTCTTTCTGTAGCTAGCAATGCTGAATTCCCAAAGATTTCAAACCAAACTTCCTTCTTCTGCTGTTTATTTTGATTTTTTTATTCCCCATCCCCAGCTGTCATAGTATCACTTACACAGTTTGTTTCTTACCCTTCACTGAAATAAATCCCAGAAAACTGCACATCTGTCTGATTTTTTCTGGTACTTTCTGTTGCTTATGCTGCTTTTTCTGAGTTGCAGTGAAATGTGGCAGACCTCTGAAGTTCTGGCAATCTTAGGCAGATCTGAAGTCTTGTCTGAGCTATAATTCCTTAACTGTAAGTTAGTTTCTGGTTTTAGAAGACAGCACTTTCCATTGAAAGGGAGACAAAAGCAAAGCAAAGGATTGTGGGTTCTATGTATTACTCCAGTATAAAGCCAGTATCTTCCCAACAGATTCACTTCATATTTCATCTTGATGTCACATAATCCTTTCCAAATCTTCAGAATTTTCAATTGTGCACGGGTTCCCCATTGTAAGACAAAGTACAGAATACTGTGCAAAGATGACCTGTCCATCACAAATGGGCTAGAAATTGAAAGTGAAGAGCAGGATACTGATATGGTTGATCACAAAGAACAAATGAGGGGGGAACAGAACTAAAAGTACAAAAAAGCAAAATCTATTGAAAGGGCAAGTCTTCAGAATAGACAAAAAGAGTAAAAACTAAAAAGGGGGGAAGGCCATTGCATTACAATGTAGTAAAAATAGATGGAGTTAAAAAAGGAATCTAAGATAGAGATAAGAAAGATTAAACCCAAAGAACTGTTGTGATTAGTTCATCCTGAAATTCATTCTTCCAAGAATGATGGTGTGACAAGAATTTAGAGACCAGTAGCTGTGCTGTCATAGCTCCCTACCATGCTATATAGTTAGATCCAGTGGTCACACTTGGTAAGTGTTGTGTGGGAGGTGAATGCAGACTTGCATTTTAAAAGCAATGTCTGATTGCACAAGTTAGAAGGCAAGGCCAGTAAGGCCCCACAACAGAATGCCCAGCAGTCTTTGGAGGCTTTGCCAGAGCCCAGTATGGAGCAGTGATCTGCTCATAAAAATGCTTGTTATGCTGGTTCATGTATTGATGTGCAATTTTAATACCACATAATTTCTGCCCTTTTTCCTAGGGGAGATTTTCAAAGAATTCTTTTCCCAAGTTTATACCTTGGCCTCTGAACAGTCTGTCATAACATAGCTGGAGAAAATTTCTGGGCACATCACCCAGATTGGGTCACAAAACCTCATCAGTATGTTGAGTTTTGCTTTCTGTGTGTATTTCCTCCATGTACAGTCTGAAGGATTGGGAAGGTTTTTCAAGCATTACAGCCTGTTTCAGACACCTCAAGCATATTCATGTCATTATCCACGTGAGTTTTAGCAGATAGGAGTGACTGGTGCTGCATTCAGCTTTTGTTACCCTTTATAATGGATGGTATAATTTCTTGTGAATTAATTGTATAAATCCTCTATTTCTACAGAAGTGGAAAAAACCATGATGGAAATCCCAGAACACAACTATCAAGTAAGCCTGAGCTGTTGCTGACTGTCAAGTGTTTCTGCAAACACTATGATGCTCTGTAGTCTACCATACTGTTCCAGAGTTTGAAAATTTCAAGTTGAGAGGAAAACAACACAATAAAGAATCATAACTAGTTTATTAATACAGGGAAAATATAGAGGTAACAAAAGATACAGTAAAGGATATCTCTGATGTTTGGTTATCTTACCAAACCCAAGGACCATGTAATGACAATCAGGAAACCAGCTCCAAGAAACATCATCGCAGTGCAAGGTGGCAGGCTTCAACCTTAGAGGGCATCCCCGCAGGGGCAACATTGACCTGGGTTGTGTGAGACTCTGCCTCCTCACATTGCCTGAGGCTTGGGCTTTTATACTAGCAAAAATGCACACTCATTCTGACATAAGTGGCCAGCCTACATCAGAGGAAGTGGCCAGCTGTATCTAGAAAGGTCTTCAAGGGTCAGGAGTTTTCCAGGGCTGGGCCAAAGCAGGACCTTCTGAGGAGGAGCTACCATGGACAAATAGTACTTTTGTCTTTTTTGTGTGTTCCACCACGGACCATTATCTAGTGTCACTGACACACATACCTACAACACCTGCAACATGGAAAATACTCAAAGCAGTAACTGAAAGTTTTATTTTGGAAATGAAGGAGGAAAACTTCTCCAAACTTTTTAGAGTTCCTTTGCTGCTGCAGGCTAACTTGTGCAGGATGGTAGTTTTACATAAACCTTTCTCACTGAGTGGAAACAAAACATCCTTGTCTTAATGTGAGAAGACCTTGCCAGTGCCATGCACTCACCTGTCTGCCAGAAACACTTGTAGTGAAAAATACATAATTTTAGTGTATTATTCTTTGATAATTCTCTACAACTTTTAGATAGTGAGGTTGTATTGTCAAGGGAGCAGAAAACAAATGGCAGTTCAGAATAAAGGGTGCTAGCTATATGGTTTTGGCTTTCAAGATCATAGTATAAAATAATTTGGACTTGCTTTTATGCATTTCAAATATTCTACAACTGTTCCAAAATAAATCTGTTTTAATTACAGGTATGGAAGTATGCAAATGCAGCTGCATAATTTTCACTGTGGTTTCTCCATCCAGGAAAAATATGTATTATTTTTCATTTTCCACTTGAGAATCAGAGCCCAGTGTTTAAATATTTCCAAGCCTCAGAGAAGCCCAGATCCCAGCTATCTAACATATTGAAAATGTTGCCAGATAAGAATGCTATTCTTTTCACTCTCTAATAAGAGAGTATTATAATATAGGTGCATAGCATGGAAGACATAAAATCTAGTTTTTCTGTCTTCAGAAGATGCAGAGTCCTTCTCTGGATTGATCTTCATTAATATTATCTATGCTGCAGTTCTGTTGTGTTGCTAAGAGTAATGACTTTCATTTTATTCTAACTGGAATTTTTGTTTCTAGTAATGTAACATGATTCTGGAACCATACATGGTCTCTGTCATGGACTTGTTCACCCCTCTCTGAGGTAGGAACTCTAAGCTGGTAAGGTTAGTTTTGATACTGCTGCTAAATTCCTAGTCACTCTTTCTGTTTTCACTGGACAAGGTAATTTGATCACTACATGCTGGAAGCAATTTGCTCCACTGCTCAGTATAAGCAGCTACGTAGAGAAATGGTTATGCCATTTTGTGAAAAGACTTAGAAGTGTGTGTGGGTTTAGAGGGATGGGAAAAGATGGAGTTCTCCAAACTAGGCACATACTTGTTAGGCCATAAGGCACTTGCTTTTTGAAGATGTCGTTACTGACTGCTTCTTGTAAAGCCTGCTATCTAGACATGTTGTGACTTAGTGTACTGGCTGGATCAAAAACCACTGCACTGGTTTTGCCTTTTTAAATATCCTTTGACATAATCTTGTGCAATTAGTAATTAGAAGTTACATACATTTTTTAATGAAGAAAGATTAGCTCTGGGTACCACTGAATTTCATCGAAGTAAAGCAGCTCTATAATGCTCTTCTGCTCTTTGGGACACAATGACTGATGCCAAAAGATATTTCTGCTTTAAAAGTCATCCCTGCTGACAGATGACATTGCCAGAAATATAAATGACAAATAATGTTGTCAGTATTTGTGAAATTGTATTAGTGTGATTGATTATGATAACTAGGTTTAAGATTCAGAAGTACGAAAGAAGTGAAAGGGAGATAGATACACTTGTCTTAATTTCTCCCTTATTTTTCCAGTAGCTTGCTGAATTTGAATATTCAGTTCTGGGTATCTATTCAGTGATATTCTTGTAATATAGATAAGATACTGTAAATCTTTACCTTGCACTAAACCAGACACATTTATGGTCCTTAAATTACTGTGAGCGCTCATTTGGAAGAATTAGCAAAGAAATCAAAGTGAGACAGCAGAAAGACTCTTTCTCTAGAAGCAGCTTATAACTCCATACCTCTAAGATTCAAATCAAGTATTATATGTTCTGCTGGCATAAAAAAAAAAATGTAAAGAAAGAAGAAAACCTATGGACAGTTACATTTTTCTTAAGACACTCATTCAGTCATTACAGAAATAACAGTATCTGGGAAACTGATGATGACCAGACCTTTCAGATTTGAGCTGCTGAGAAAATCAAGACATTTGTTAATAAACCTATGCATCAAACAGAAAATATTGTAGATCCTCTGCTGGTTTCCCCCTCCCCCAGTTGTTTGATGAGAAATAGGAAAAAGTAAAAAACAGGAGACTTTAACATCCTTTTTATTACTTTTATTTTCTTATGATGTAAGTTAGAGCAGCTTTATGGAATATCACAGAATTGTGAGGCTTGGAAGGGTCCTCTGAAAATGAATAGAGATCTAGGAACTCCATGTCTCTTTTTATTCACTTTGGCAATAGTGCCAGTTCTGTTGGCCAAGACAGAAATGTAGCATTTGGTGGAGAAAATGAGTTTGTGTGAGTATGTATGGAGCTATTTATCCAAATGTGTAATGTTTGACCTTATGATGATCTATGTATTTGTTCATCTCCCAAATCTGTTTTACAAGGATGATGAATACACTGAGTTTGAATTAGAGTAGAAGAGCTGGTTCACTGTGCTGCAGTAAATCTTCTTGTCCAGGCTAGGTGCTAGGTTTCTGTGCAGATATGTTAGTGTTTACAGCTACAAAATTACTCAGTATCAAGTATAAGAAACTATAGGGATTCCATTTTTAGTTCCTCCCAAAATCTCTCTCCTCTTGTTTTGCTGCTGAGCTCAATTTATTATACATAATCAGAGATGCAATCACTTCAACAATACAGTTGTATTGCTCAGAAAATCAGCTGGCACAGTTTTTTCTAGTGATTTGTTACACTGCTTGGTGTCATTACTGGTTTGTGCCTTCCGGAGCTCCAAAAACTTCACATACAAATGCAGTACTCTGTCAGTCATTAACCATCACTTGACAATAGTCTGACTCCATTTATTCTATGATGGATGCTTTCAGACTTTTTGGTTTTGTTTTTTTGGTTTTTGTTGCTGTTGGTTGGTTGGTATTGGTGTGTGTTTTGTAGCCTCACTGAGACTTCCCATGCAAAGAACTCAGTATTAATAGTTGATCATCTAAAATGAAATCTTGGACCATGTTGTGAATGGTGAATTGCTTAAGAAAGTACAAAGGAAACTAACTTTGGAAATAAACATAAACTGTCAAGTTCTTAGATGTTTTCATCTGGTCTATGTTTTATCTATGCATGTTAACCCATTCTATCAGCAATTTAATTGGCTTTGAAGGTGCCTTAATATTGTGGGAAACAGTGCTGGAACAACTGTATTAACTCTAAACACAAGTAAGCTTAACTATGATTTTTGTACTAGTTGAAGACCTCACAGTGGTTGTGGCACAGTTGTAGTGCCAGCTTCCTTTTGTGGAAGTTGCAGCTGAGGAATTGGAGAAGTGAAATGTGGAGTCAGTCTGAAGCAATGTTAAAGAGCAATTGTAGGAATCAGTTTCCCAAAAGAAGTACTAATGTTGTGCTGTTTCTTGAACAGTAAGTAGAAGCTAATGTGTTACTGAGTTCCTTTTGAAGTAAGTATGCAGATATCTGAGCAAAACAACTGGTAATGGATCAAAAGCCATTTAAGAAAGTCACCTGATGGGCAAAATTAATTTCTTATTCAAAAGCCTTTCCTTTTTAATGATGTTGTTTCTGCCTTTTGAATGATTATTCAACCCCTATATTAATATTAATGTAATATTAATATTTTTATTCTTACAGGTAATTTGATTCACATCTTTCTGAATCCTACTGGTTTCCAGTTCAGGCTCATCCTGTTGTTTTATGACTGGAATCCATTCTGCATTAATAAATCTGTCCCTCTGCGTCTTTTTGGGTTTTCATCAATTGAAGGTTGGTCCATGGAATACAATATAATGCACTGGTGAATGAATGCTATGAACTCCTCTATGTATTGCATCCTCTAAGTATATGAGTTAGAATGAAGTCTTTGGCAAGTTGAAGTTAAAGCAGAATCTGCATTTGGTAGTAGAGATGGTTGCGTAGTTTCTCATATTTTTGGCCAGCAGTTTGTTCTGGCAGCAAGAGATTGCCAGTCTCTGAATTCTAAGAAGGGGAGTTCCAATTTTTCTAGGTTTATAGAATGTTATAGGTCAGATTGGACTTCTCAAGACTTACTGGCCATATCAAACTCTACTGCTTTGTGCTACAAAAATGTGGTTTCTCAATTTCAGCCACAGCTTAATCAGAAATTATGTTTTGGTTTTCTTTAAAAAGACTCATTTCCTACCTTTTGGTTTTGTTTGGTTGGTTGATTTTGGTTTATTACTTGCAAAATCTCTGCTTCTCTTGTCTGGGAACATGCTGAAGAAAGAGTTCGTAAGTGACAGCTCGAGATTTTCAGATTTAGCCGTTTGGCTCTTTCCCACAAGAGGGAGCTCGATAGCCACTGTAATACTGCTTACGGTTCGACGAAGGCCTTTGCAATCTCTTGAAGGCCGGCAGAGGGTATGTGCTGGGCACTCTCTCTGTAGTTCAGGCTCCTCATCACAGAATTTTCAGTCTCAAATCACAGATATGTGTTTACTACCATAGTCTTAATGAAATTTTGTCTCCTATTAAAATAATACTCTGTTGACTGCATAAAGCATTCAACAAAAATTCAGAGATCCCTTTGATTCGCATTGAAATTTCTGATGTTGTAGTATCTCAACAGATAAAGAGGGTACAGCTGTTTAATCGTCTAATTCACTAAGAGTTGTGTGCACATAAAAATCCTTCATCTGGCCCATCAGAATTCTTATTCCCTCCAGAAAGGGCACAAATCTCAAAATAGTGAACCCACATTGAAAAAAAAAAACAAACCTCTGTAGACATGAAAAATCACAACTGAGAGACTTCAGTAAGAGTGAGGTATGAATTCAGAACATAGCCCTGTGATATATTTGTCCTTAAGTACAGTACAATCTTAAACTTCACATTGCTGGGAATACTTTGCATGTCAAAATTTGGTCGTTCAAACTGGCACTAAGGCAAACAAATAGCAGAAAATATCCATGGTGAAAAGCCAATTAATTTTATTTCTTTGAAAACCTGAGTTTTCTTGAAAGATTTATAGAGGTATTTACTAAACATACAGATTTTATTATGAATGAGATTATAATCTGTTTTCCATATAGGTCAACCACTGCCTCTTATGTGTTAAAAGCTGAGGAATCAAGAGATTAAAATCAGAAAACAAAACCCAAGAGGGACGAACCCAAGAACGAATATATGATAAGCTATTTGTGATATGTCTGAAAACACCCAGAAGTATTTTGTTTGGCATATAAAAAAGGATGAAGAGAAAAACTGATTGATGGGTTCTGAAACATTACATGTCTCAAAGGTAAGACAACTGCTCATGTGGGCTTCTGCTTTTCATTCTTATAGGATTTTATTTGCTCTTGCTGGTCTATGTCCCACCTTCCTTTTTAGTAACACATTCCAGAAAAGATATACTTCACCATAGACATGAAAGAAGCAAGTTTATGGGGGATATGAGGTGTATATAGAACACTGTCTACCATCATTCAAACAGGGAAGATGGAACTTCAGGTGTAATTGTTACCACTTTTTCAGAGGTTGAATTAGTACAAGGAAAGGATGAAAGGCTGCGCTGTCATTTTAGGAGTGATACTCAGCAGGCAGACTTGTTAAAATCATATGCCAGCCTTCAGCCAGAGCTGAGGTGTAGGACTCACACCTCAGCTGTGGGACAAATTATTTGGGCTAGGATAATATACTGGGCAAAAGTGAGAAAATGCCTGAAAAAAAGGGAACAAAACAACCTGTATTGTTGATATCATGGTGATTTTGGAGTACCAGTTCCCCATCTCAGATATCCAGCTTGTCATTCATTGGCAAGAAAGGACTGAGGGAATGACAAGCCTACTACTAAACAGGACTTACATTAGTGAGGGAAACGTGACCTTTGAAGGTGAGCTGCATCAATGCCTGGGGGAGAATGTTGCTGTGAACACAAGACAGAGTAGAGATGTGCTGGTGTTACACATAATATATGGATGTATGGAGAGGAATGGATACTTCCCTGTGCACACATCCCTGTGTGCATGGTGTCTTCTTGCCCAGACTTAGGTGTAGCTACGTGGGGATGCTCGAGCCCGCGGCCGCAGGCACAGGGACAACACGTACAGCTCCTGCCATTGTCTCCGCGGCATCCGTAGGGAAAGGCGCAGGGCCGGGCCCCGCAATTCAGCGAGGTCCTGCGGGCACAGCCTCCTGCTGCCGGCCCGGGCTGGCCCTTTAAGAGGCCGCAGCGCCGTGTCAGCCGCTGCGCCGGCCTCTTTCCTCCCTCCCCTTCCGCAGCGCTGCGATTCGGGGCGCCGCCGCCAGAGCCGGGCCGCGCAATGGGCAGCCGCGGGCAGCCGGTGTCGTGCCGCCAGCTGCAGAGCCGAGAGGGTTCCGGAGCCGCGGGGCGCCCGGGCACCGAGGGGTAGCGGCGGAGTTCGCCGCGGGACGCGCCGCCGCCTCTGCGCTCTGCGCGGGGGTTTCGGGGAGCGTGTGCGCCCGGAGCACAGCACAATAGCCGGGAGGAGGAGACAGGGAAAGGGGCAGGGGGAAAGGAGGAGAGAAAGAGAAAGCACAACACGGGGGCTGGCGAGGGGAGGACGGAGCAGAGGACTCCCCAGCGTGGCTGCGCTGAGCACCGTACCCGGACGGTAGCGGCAGGAGGTGGGTGGGTGGCTGGGGGGAAGATATTTACCTTCCTTCCACCGCCCTGAGCCTGCTCCTTTGTCCATCCACTTTGAAGTGCTTCTGGGATCGCCGGGGTGGGAGCATTGTTGAACGTTAGCAAAGGATCAGGCATGCCGGGGAGAGAGTAGCGAGTGTACGGAGGGACACGGGCCGGCAAAAGCTGCAAGGAGACGGGGAGGAGAGACTGCTGCGGGGATTGCTGTTTGTCTCCCTGTTTCCCTGCATGGACCGTGGAAGAGACGCGTTGAGTTGACGCTGCCGGAGCTGTTTTTACCTCTACATGTGAGATCCGGTTGGTTTGTTCTCTCCAGCTATCTCTCTCTAGCCTCCTTCCCGTATTCTCCACATACTCCTGTATGCAAAATGGTGGACCCTGTGGGGTTTGTGGAGGCTTGGAAAGCACAATTTGCAGACTCCGAGCCTCCTAAAATGGAGCTGAAATCTGTGGGAGACATTGAACAGGAGCTGGAGATGTGCAAAGCATCTATCCGGAGACTGGAGATGGAGGTCAACAAGGAGAGGTTCCGCATGATCTACCTGCAGACTCTTTTGGCAAAGGAGAAAAAAAGCTATGATAGACAGAGATGGGGTTTTAAACGTGTTTCTCAGTTGCCTGAAGGGGGTGCAGAGCAGCAGATCCAAGACCTGCATCACCAGTCTGCTGACCAAGATGAATATGAAAAAAGCAAGTCACACCACGGGGAGGAAAAGTTCAAACCGAGGATACCCTCTCTGCGGAAGCTGTCTACCCAGAGTGATGGGTCAGACCTGTCACCTTTGGACAGCCCCCATCGTGTAGAGGGAGAGCAGGACAGGTGTAAGTACTATGGTGAAGAGAAACTGAAGAGAGTTGTAGAAGATGCTGAGAATCGCTGTGATACAGATGGCTCTCCTTCAAAACACAGGTCAGCTTCCACTCGCAGGCTAGTGGGATCTGCTGAGAAGGAGGCATCATTTGAACCTATCTCTAAGGAGAGAGGGAACAGCACAAGTGTGGCAGCCCTAAGGTCCAATTTTGAGAGGATTAAAAAGGTCAATTCGCATTCTTCTGGAGATAACAAGGATGTTGTTGAAAAGCCCTTTTATGTAAACATGGAGTATCATCATGAAAAGGGTCTAGTAAAGGTCAACGATAAAGATGTCTCTGATAAAATAAGCTCTCTTGGTAGCCAAGCCATGCAAATGGAACGCAAAAAGTCTTTGCACTCCCTCCCTTCTAATATGGTACCCAGCTTCACTGAGTTCCAGAGGCCTGCTTATAGGGGAAGGTCCTCGGAGAGCAGCTTTGGTTATGATGGAGAATATGAGGATGCCGAACTGAACCCCAGGTTTCTCAAAGATAACTTGATTAATGCCAATGGCAGCAACCGCTCACCTTGGCAGCCCATGGACTTTCAGCCCTATCAAAGTATCTATGTTGGTGGAATGATGGGGGAAGAAGGAAAAGGACCTATTCTGCGAAATCAGGGCACAACTGATCAGGAAAAACATCTCACGTGGCCCAGGAGATCTTACTCCCCCAGGAGTTTTGAAGATATTGGAGGAGGATATACTCCAGATTGTAGCTCTAATGAGAACCTCACCTCCAGTGAGGAAGACTTTTCCTCAGGGCAGTCCAGCCATGTCTCCCCCAGCCCCACCACTTACCGCATGTATCGGGACAAAAGCCGTTCCCCCTCGCAGAACTCTCAGCAGTCCTTTGACAGTAGCAGTCCACCAACCCCCCAGTCTCAGAAACGGCATAGGCAGCAGCAGGTCATTGTGTCTGAGGCTACTATTGTGGGTGTACGAAAAACAGGACAGATCTGGCCAAGTGATGGAGATTTGCCTTCTGGGAGATGTCACCAGGACAGCTGCTTCCACGGGGATACAGGTGGGTACTAGCTTTTTGTTTAGTCTTATAAATGATTTGCAATGGAGTGGAAAATAGCATGGTGGAGGTGAACGGAAGAGGTTTTTTTAAGTGACCCTTGGGGAATTGCTCTAAGGGGGCAATTGTTTAATGTGAGAAGTCTGTGTTGTGGCTGTCCTGTTCTGGGAAGGTCCTGCAGAAGTACCCATCAGAGTGCAGGAATGCAGGTTGGATTCCCAGAAGGGTTGATTCAGGCTTCTTTGAGAGTATCAGTGGAGTCCCGTGTTAATCAGTTCTTTAAAGTTTCAATGTGACCACTGAGGTAAAAAGGGCCCCAAACTGTTCAGCATTCACTACCAAATTGTTCCCTTCCTTGTATCCTTGCACTGAGTAGTTAAACTACCTCAGAGGTGACAGTGTGCCAACATGTTACAACTTGAGGGTTTTGCTGGAGCTTTACCAATAATGCTTCTGTTCCCACAATCTTGTTTTTTCCTGTCTGTATTAATTGGAATGCTCATTTCTCCCTCTGTCTCATGTCATCCTTCAATTAGAGCTGATTGGAGGTAATGATTGTGCAACCCTGTTCTTGAAGCTTTCTGCTGTCACTAAATGAAGGAAGAACTTGGAATATCTGGAAGCCCTGGGGGAAAGCTGTTGATTTAATTTCAGCAGAGTTAAAATCTTTGGAGAAGAATGGGCAGTGTTTGAACCCATGAGCTGTGCAGGTGTGTCTGGAGAATCACAGTGGTTTATAGTTGGTGGAAGAGGCAAGCAGTGAACTCTGTCGATTCAGATACATTCAGTAAATCTATGTGGTCATTTAAATTTATTTAGCAAGGCACATAATGTAAATAGGATCTTGTGCTAACACCAGAATTCTCCAATGCAGTGGAAAACTGTGTCTCCAATGCAGTGAAAACCAATCAAACCCAGGAATTAAAACAAAAAACCATGATTGTTTTGGTAGACTTCTAGAAGTGAGTTATCTCGTAAGTTTTCTTTGTCCCTTTGAATCTGTCATTTTAATAAGGGGTTAACATGTGATTTGTTAATGTGACTGAATACCTGAATAATAGGTGAATTGGGAGGTCTATTAGAGATGTCACTTTCTCAGGTTGTGTAAGTTTGGTCTGTTAGCACTCTGAAGAGGAACTTGCTGGAAGGAGATGCCTGGTTTTACTTTCCCTGTTTGTTGTTGGGGGGTGTGTGTGTGTGGTGGTTTTTTTGTGGGTTGTTTTTTTTTTTCCAGTGATACTTTGGAGAGCAGTGATGGAGGGAGAACTCTTCCCTGCCCCCCACCTCCATCCTTACATCCCATTGTATGATTGGAAGGCTGTACTGTTATAGTGGATGTTCACTGTACATGAAACCTCAGCACCCTGTCCTCACAATGACTTCTTCCTAACCAGATTGTATATACATAGTTGTTTTCTATCTGGGACTGTTGCATTCCTGTTTGGTTCTGTGCATGTATCTTGTATCTTATGGGTAGTACTTGCAATGCAGGGGAGAGGCTGGATCTTGTGCTGGTTTGAACTGAGCTGCAGCCATCTGTCTCTTCTCTTGTTTACAGATGCTCTTTAGATGACTGGGAAGCCTCCTGGCAGCTGCAGTTTTTGCAGAAGGAAACAAAGGGGCAAAAATAACAAAGGTTGATAAAGCTTTGAGGATAAATTCAGCTTTCAGAAAGGCAATAGGTAATTTTTATTTTAAATAATATAGGTGGGATGCAGCCATAAAGAAAAAAAAAACCGCTGCTGAAAAGTCCGAGCAGTTACAATTCCTGGTTGCATTGGAAATCTTTGTGTCTTGTTCCTAAGGATGACCACACAATTGCAGGCAGGGACAGAATGTAATTGAGCCACCTTCTGCTTTCCTCAACATAGTGGGTAAGATGGCAAGCTTAGCAGGAACTTTCACCAGATGGCTAATCATTACTGTCTTGAACATTAGCTGGTGGCAACTTTTTGCTTAACTAAAAAGGCTTATGCTTCCAGGACTGTGTTTCTGATTAATTCCTACTGAGCATCATATGACGTAAATTTGATTTCTTTCCTGATTAGGAAAAATTTAATTTGAAACTAGTTGGTAGAATCTCTTTTTCATGAAACAAGCAAAAGGCACAAGAGTTCACTGTGTGATTAGCTCCTGGCTACCATTCCCAACTAGAATGGTCTGATGTGGGCTGTTCTCCATCACCATGTGCTATGAAAGCAGTTCCCGGATCCAGACAGCTTTTCCTGCACCTGTGGTTCAGTTACTGGTCTTGCCAGGCTTCCCTCAAGTTTTGCTTGAACAGAGAGTGCAGGTTTGAATCACAGCAGGTTCTGGCCAGCCTTAATGTTAATTACCTGCATGTGGGCTTGTTCAGTAGTATTGGTCTTCTTTGCACATTCAGATTTTTATATGCTGCTGGCTTTGCTTTTCATGACTCTGGCCACAATAACACTGAGTGTGGTGTGGGTGGGTGCAATATGAATTTATCTGGATCTGCCATCCCAATGCAGCTTGAACTTGGCCAGTGGACACATGCTGTTTAGTCCAAGTTCTTTCCTGAGTTCATAGGCAAGTGATAATTTCCAACTTTCATATTACCAAAAAGGATTAGAGGAAGTCACTCAATACAACTGAATGGGATCAGGCCAAAAATGTGAACCTGGGTTCTTATTACATCAGAGTGAGGTAGCAGGTGTTCAGTTTTTTCCAAGGAGACCTTCAGGGCTGAGATCTGGTGATAACCGTACTTTCTATTAAATGTACTTAATGGAGCCCAGTTAAAGATACCTGTTAGGATTAATTATGTATCACTAATTTCCTGTAGTGGGAATAATAATTAATAAAGATCATGTCTGAACTGTGCATGAAGCTTGACTATTTTTACTATGGCTGTGGAGGAAGAGCAAGATTTTTTTAGATTTCTGTCAGCACTGTCAACACTGTTCAACACTGGTTGCAGAGACAGACACTAGAGAAGCCGTCTCTTGTGCATTTCTGCTTATAATCAAGAGGAGAGTTGCACAGGGCTCTTAGACAGTGATGAGGCCTCACAATGGTCTCAGTTGGGTCAGATTTTAAACTGGTAACAGTTAGTCGGTTTGCTCCTTGACGTTGTGTATGGCCTTGTAGCTTGCTTGATAAAACTGGGGCATGCTCTCTTACAGCTTTGTGTGAAATGAGTTTATCAATCTGCATAACAGCATGGAAACACTATCAGGAGTCCACCTAGATCATGTTTACCTGCAAAGCTGCTTCCTTAAAGGTGCTCCAGTAGTCACTTCTGTTCATTTGAGAGGACTTGATAGTGCTCTCCAGAGTTCTTTCAGGTTCTCCCTCTAGAAAGCTACCAAAAAACACTGTGTTTAAAATAAGGTCAGTTTGGGATACATGTCATTTAATTCCATAAGTTTTACTTATTTTAGCCTCTACTAAGTGTGGGAGTGCTCCCTTTTTGAAAAGCATGATCTGTTCTCTATATTATTGGTGAGTTTGATGTAGACAGAGGAAGGAGTACTGGAATTTATCTCTGCATGTGAACTGCAAAACTCAAAATTGCTGTTACCTCAGCTGACCAGAATGCCATTTTAAAGTGCAAACTTACTTAGAGCTGTAGATTCTTCAGTTTCTGTATGGCTTAAATGCTTGACCAGATAGGCAAGCAGCTGAATTTCCTGCCTTTAAGGTAATCCTTGACATAAATGAATTTAAAGCCTAAGAAATCATGCAGTAAGTCATCATGTAAGGACATTGTTCTGTCCCAGTTTCTGCAAGGGTCTGTTCCTGAGTAACTTGCATGTTCTGAGATCTTGGACAAGTTTCTTCATTCTGTACTTCTTTAACCCACTGTTGTATTCTGTGGATTTTACAGGACGCAGTTTGAAAAGTACTTTGCAAAGTTTCACTGGTACAGAGATAACTCATGAGGCACTATGCTAGTGCTGTTGCTGCTGTTTAGAAATACAACTTTCCTTTGAGCAACTAAGGCAGACTTCAGTCCACTGTGTAGTGAATCTTCCTTCAGAGGATCTGAAATGTAGGGATTTTCCTTATGTGCAGCTCACTTGTTAATTTAAGGACTGCTGGCCACAGATCCTGCCTTACAGGTTTGTGAATTACACTGGGGCAAGAATTTTCTCTGATGTTTGTTCATTTTGCCATTACTTCTTTAACATGTCCTAATCCTTTTCTGTGATGATCAGTAGATTTCCTGGGAGAACTGATGACAAGATGCTGTTTAAGTTTCGCCCCCCTTGCTTTCCAGAGATTTAGCATCGTTGAGATTATCAAGCTGCTTGTGCTGCTGGGGGGGTTAAGAGCTCACCCTCTTTCTCTGCCAGATTTCTGTTTCCCTCCACCTAGTTTAGTTAAATATGTGGAGCTTCTGCTCTATGGCCTCAGTGACTATAGTGGACTCTGCAGACCCGTTTGTTTTGTGCCTTCTTCCACAAATAGTTGCTGACTTTTACCTCAGGCCCACCATAAGTAATGGTATGCAGAGGGATTTTATTTTTGCTTTTCTTAGGTTCACCCTAGGTTATGGAGTTTCTGCACCCCAACATTCAGGTGCTTCTGCAGTCACAAAGCACCTGCCTTTGAAAAGAGAGGGTAAATCAACTCGTACTAGTTGTCTGATGCTGGCAGGTCCTGCAGAGTGCTGATGTCACCTGATCTGTGTAAAGCTTGTTTTCATGGTCCACAATAGGTCTTTCCTATGTAATAAGTAGACAGAGAGCTGTGAATTCTGCAAGTAATGGGCTAGGCAGAAAGCTGCTTGTCATCCCTGCAAGATTGCCAACAGTTTAAAGAGGTCTGTCTGGCACTAGAAATGAGCCCGCTCTGTGCAGCTCCATTGCTGTGTGAGGGTCTACCAGGCAGGAAGTGATCTGTGGCTGGGCAGGTGAAATGTAATGCCAGTGCACACTTAAGGTTTGAGAGTCTTGTAGGAACTCAAGACTAGGATGAAACTGCAACAGAGCCATATGCAGCATTCATATGGTGATGATCACAGACTAGAATGCTGTTTTGTATGCTAAAACAATTTGACCTAGGTGATTTCAGCATGCCAGTTTCACAGAGCCAGGGCTAGAGCACATAAGCATTGCAGTGATTGCCACACCAAAATGCTATAATGCCTTTCTTAAGAAGGAAATGTGTAGGCAAGTGGAACTACAGTATTAAGTCTGTGGTTCAGTGAGCTGCTCTTACGGTCCTTGCTGACTCTGTTCAAAGTACTGAAAAAGCACTGGTTTATGGCCAAAGCAGTTGAACTGACAGATGTGTATGAGCTATGCATCTATTCATAGTTGACAGCCTCTGTCCAAATGGTTACAGAGGAAAACCACAGAGAGGTTGCTGTTTTTACAACATTTTCATCCTACCCTGAGAAGTGGCAGGGGGAGCTGGGAGCATCCATGGACTTGCTGCCTGACCCTGTGCACTGCCTCGTTGAGTGTGGGGGCTTCTTTCTATGTGGCTGAAGAAAAGATAAGAGAAAGAAGGAGTAGAAAAACCTGATGTCTTGGTCCTTTTTGCACCGGCTTCCTCTCTGGATTAGAAAACTTTTCAGCTGTTTTTCTCTTGCAGAAGCAGAGGTGAGCAAGGGAGCAAAGAGCTGGGTATGGAGATGAGCATGGTAGAATTGGTTAGGCTTTGGAACTAACGGAGGGACTGGGCTGGTGAATAAAACTAATTGCTGTGTGAAGGAATAGGCAAACATGGGGAGAAGATGGATGTGTCTTTAGATTGGTATAAGCACTGACTATGGCTTGAAAACCTTCATGCATGGGTTAGGAAATGTTTATTTGAATTAGACAGCACACTATAGGTAATGGCATTGACTTAAACAGTTGTTTGGGGAGGGAAGGGTGATTTGTAATTCAAGTTTGGCTTTGCAGCCTACCTGAAAGGTGGGCCAGCAAAGGGAACAGAAGCATTTGAAGGTTTGGGCCGCAGTGACAGCCTGAAGACAGGTCTCTATGTTCTGGTTCTAGCACATTTAGCAGTTTGCTTTCTAATGCTCTCCCTCTCTCCCCAACCTCTTAAGGCTAAACAGTTAATTGTGGAGAGCAAGGGGGATCTGTATTTCAATTTCAAGGAATTTTGGAGGTCAGCCCATAAAGGTTAATGGGGTGAGACTTGCAAGCTCTTTGAGGAGAATTGCTCTATTTCAATTACCATAGGGAAGCATATTGCTGTTCATGAAAATCAGACTGTTGATTGGAGGCACAGGTTATCTGGAGCCTGCTTTCCCCCAGAGAAACCAAGACTAGCAGGGTTTTTGACTGTCTCCCCTTTGATTTGTTCTGTCCAGTCACATAAGCGTGAAAAGAATAAGGACCCAATTCTGCTCTTTCCCTACTAAAATGTCACTTTTGTAATCTCTTGCTGGTGCATGTATGAAAAGAAATGGTCTTCTGGTACATGCTGAATGGCAACTTTGCTGTGCAGAGAGAGGCCGAGAGAGGGGTAGGCTGCAAGTGACAACAGAAATGCTGGTATGGCTTAGTTTGGGTGAACTGCATGTGAGTGGAGTGCTTTCAAACCAACAATTTGTGTGTCTTCAGTTACTCAGCAGGGTTTGGCCAGCTCACTGACAAGAAAATGGGCTGCTTTCCTGATCGTATCTTTAAATTACATATGATGTGAAAGTAACCAGAAACTGTAAGTACATCCTTGCATGTTGGTCTGTCTTACTGCTGAGGCAATTCTAAAATCCGTACCTTCTCTAAGCTTATTTTGAGTTGTACTGTATGAGCCTTATACAGTAAAAGAGTCCAGTGTAGGACTAGAGTGGTGTATTTCTGTCACAAAACCTGATTGTGGTTTGCAAATTTCCTGTTACTAACATAACAAAGCATGTTTCCCTTTTGTCTTCTTTCCAACTGTCCAAATGGTGCATCTCAGACCCTTTCTTAACCAGGTTATGGCTGATGCAGTAATCGGATTATTGTAAATGTAATTGGAATCTCTCTTTCAGAGAAAGCTCTGCCCAAACATGGCAGCTGGAGCTGAGGTGGTTGATCATGAATACATGAGAAGTATGTGTGTGTGACTCCACAATGATTGCCCTGTAGTAAAAGCGAACTAGTAAAGTTCAGTCTGCTGGTTTATACTATTGAATTGTTCCTTTTGGCTTGCTAGGTCTTTTCCTAAGTTGTTATCTTCTGTTATTTTGTTGTCTGCAGTCATTTACCAATCCTTGTCACTTTTAGGAATTTTTATCTATTTTGTGGAGAGAAGAATTCTCTTCTAGGGAGAACAAATCCACCACAATCTTCCTTCTTTTAAAAATAATATGTACACACACACACCCCAATCCTCTTTTGAAGCTTCTGTGCAGATTAGGTCTCATTCCGAAGTATCCAAAAGCCCCAGATTATGTGCAGGTTGGTCTGTGAAATCTGGGGAGCCAGCTTTTGCAGTAGTTACTTAATAGTAAGCAACTTGTATGTTTGGACTTTACACCTCCTCTGTTGTTTGTGATCTGTGCTTGATGTGTGAAGTGCACAGAGCCTTGGCTCACTATGTCTGTTTACTTCTTCTTAAGAACTTTAGAATATTTTATGCTCAACACTGAAATGCAGCTACTTCTCTGAAGGGATGTGTGCCAGCTATTATATTATCAGTAATGATATACTCTCTTGGCTGCAAAACGAGTGCCAGTTTTGAACCCACAATCTGGGTGAGCCTGGAGCAGGCTGTAGTTGTTGGGGTAGTTTAAAAAATGAGAAAAGCCAATCCACACACAAGGCTGCAAAAATTGCCATCAAAGCCCTCAGTTCCCTATAGTCACATCTGTGTGTTCTTTTGAAATGGGCCAGCAGCTTCCTAGAATAATCTGTTCTGAAGAAAAATACGTCATTCCCTGGAGCATCCGACGTGTCTGAGCTGCTAAAAAGTAAATGTGATTGGTCTGTTGTCACTAGGGAGGTGTAACATACAAACAGAGAGAACTGTATCTGCTGCAGTCTGCAATTACATAGCACGGTATGTTGTTGCCTAGGAAGATGGTAATGGCTTGTCAGCCTGGCTGGGCTCAGGGTTTCCCAAAAGAGATTAGATTATGGTGCTTAGTATGAGCCAAGGCACAGAAAGGCATGTCTCTGACTGTGAGCATCCAGCTGCCTCAGTTCATAGCAATCTTTATTTTTGCTCCTTGCAAACCTTTTTCTGCTCTTGAAATTTTTGTATGGTGGTCTGCACTGATATTACCATGGGATGGTTTAGAAAATAACAGGCTGAGAAAGTGAGCTGATTACTGTTGGAAGACTTCTGTATGTTGCCCCCATCCTTGCCTTTCTGCAGGCTGCATCCTTTGTTTGAATCCTTCTAGTTTCAATGTTTGAGTGTAGGAGCTCTCTTCCCTGGGTGTCTTGTGTACTTCTGCTTTATCTTCTCCTGAGGTGGTTATTGGACCCCTCCATCTGGTAAGGATGAAATCACTGTCATCACTGAGAAAACATAGTAATGCCTCAATCTGGCAATGTTCTATCATTGTCTTTGAGGAAATCCTGGTATTAGGATTAATGTATTTGTCTTTGCTAATTGTACGAATTACTTACTTGAATTTGTGGTTTAGCCAGCAGAGACCGTCCTGTAGTAAACTTATATTGCAGTTCGCCTGTCTAAGCCTAATTGTGGTGAATACCAAGCCCAGTGCTTAGCTGTGATTAAAGGTGCCTTGTATAGGTGCATCAGTGACTGCAGTGGAGAGCAGCACATCTGACAGTTTGTTTTTCGCTTTACTTTTCTTGCTTTTCTTCGATTAAAAAGCTGATGAGTGAAATCTAAATTGCAAAGAGGAAAAAAGCATGACAAGGTATAGTGTTGATGAAAATATGTTCTTTAGCCTTGGGACATGCCTCACTTCTGTGGTCTAATACTACTCACCCATAGCTCCTGATATGGAGTAGATATCAGGAGGAGAATGTTTTAGCCAAGTGCAGAGTATTGTCTCAAAGGCACTCTTGGCTTTCTAACATGCTGGGACAAGTATCTCTGCTCATATACACATGGTCCTTGGAGGCCTTAAAGGGCTGCGTCTAACTATGACGGAAAACTAGTATACATTAGCAATACATGGGGGCTGGCAGGTGATACCTGAATAATTATTGGGTTTCTGTTCTCCAGTTTCTTTTGTGAGGAACTTACCCATAGGAATAGAAGATGCTGTGAATCATGTAACTGGTTTGGATGCTCCACGATGTTCTGTTGTCATCTTTTCTAGAAGACCTGTGATTGTAATGAGACCAGTTCTGCACAGCAGAACTGCATGATGAGAATGTATCTGGTCATATAGAGGGGTCTGGTGTGAAAGAAAGGAGACTGTGTGTAATCCTCCAGTATTTTCAGAAGAGCTCACCTCAGCAATGAGACTGGGAACCACTTGCTGTCTTACACTTCTGGAAGAGTTAATTTTTTCCCACAACAAGGGCCTTTGGCAGACCTGACTGATGGTCCCCATTCTTTTTTTGGTTATAGGTATAAAGAAAATTCCTTGGTATTCCTTTGGTATTTCACGTGGAGTACTGAGCTTCAGGCCTCCTTGCCTTCTGGAATTGTGTGCTGAATGACAATAATAAGAGGCTGATTGCAGTTTTGAGATTGTTTACATGGTCTGATGCTCTTCTCATTCAGATGAGGGCTGGGTTCTTCTTCATGTGAGTGCAGGAGCTTTCATATCTAGTGAATTTATATCAGGGTATATTGAAGGAAATTATTTCCCACTTTCCTGTATACCTAAGTGATGTTTGAACACAACCCAGAGAATGCAGGCCTGTCACTGCAGCCATTTAGTCTTTGGAGAGGCACTTGCTCAATTTGGTGGGCTGAATTTTGTGAGGGTTGTCCTAAGTAGAACTGAGCAGTTACACAAGCCCATAAGCCTTTCCCTTTGCACTTGTTGAGGTACCACACTGCTTTGTATAGAAATTATTTATCCACCCTTGCCATTACCAGAATGTTCCTGCATTGCTAAACCACTCAGGGTTCTCATCAGGAGTCTGGAATAATGAGCAAGGAGGGAATGAGAAATCTTAAGTAATTCTGGGGTTTTTTTCCTTTTTTTCTTTTTTTTTTTTCCCCTCTTGGATTATTATTTTTGTTTTATTTGACAGTTGGGCACACCAATGGCTGCTCTTGAGAGATGTACAATTATCTCAGGACAGGCTCCGTCAGGACTTGCTGATGCCAGGAGATTTCTAGTGACTACTGCTGTAACTGAAACTCCACAGCACTAGCTGTATGTTTTCATGAACATACATGTTATATGGGAACCAGAGGCTCCCAACATAGCTTGATTTTTGAAGTGTGGGCTTGATCTCTGACTTCAAAGGAGCTGATAGGGTTTTTGCAGGCCTAGGTTATAAATGTTTTAAAACTTCCATGCATGCTGTTCATGCTGCCCAGTTTCAGTGGCAGTACTGCAGGTGTGGTTGAGAGCTGTCCTTGAGTTATGCTGGGCAGGCAGTTCAAAACCAATTCTGTTTTAACATTTCTCTTACCTTTTGGAGGGCTGTGTTAGCTGCCCATATGCACCTGTCATCCATCATGGATGGGTGCTATGGAAACAGGAATGCAGTTGGGAAAGCATTTTTGCTTTATTTAATAACTCTTTGTCACCACTCTGTCATCTTAAGAGGCAGAAAGGCAAGATAAGTGATAAAATGGTGTCTGCAGCAAAGCATCAGATACCCTTTTGGGTTTTTTTTCCCCCGGGTTGTCTAGTCCTCTGAGGTAGGATGCTGTCAAAGTGAATTTTGTTTGGGTAGAATTTTTTAGTATGTATGGAGGGAAAAATACGTCTGTTATGTTTTTAGAGTATCTGAGACACCAGAAGAAGATGCCTTTGATTCAGCTGGGCCATCATCTGCAACAAGCTGAAGTTCTGTTACACCATCATGGGATCTTAGCTGCTGGAATGGGACTGACCTGTCATGTTTGTATTCAGCAAACATGCCCTAGCCCTGACCTTGACTACCCCAAAGTTATTCAGGCTTGAGCACTGACCTGTACATAATTTGTTGTGGTCTCACCGTCTGTGTAAACTAAAATACATACTAATGTGCTCTAAGCTCTGCTTTGTTTTGTGCTCCATATTTAAATGTAATAGAATTTATACTGCAGGTAAATGGTTACTCAACACAGTGCCTGTCCTCCATTTCAGTGCTCCTCTGAAGTCTCAGTATCTGCACTTAAAGCAAGGAAGGAGACTTGATTCTGTGTTATGTAAATGTGTTCCCAATATATGTGTGCACAAAAAGAGGGAGAATTTTTGAACTTAAATCCTTCATTCTGTATGTAGGTGTTTAAGGCTGGTTTAAGTTTATGTGCAAATGTGCACTGAGGAAAAGCTACAAGCACCAGTAGAAAGTTCCACCTAAACTTTTTAACAAGCCTTTTCTTGTCATTAGATCAACATCTGCTTAAGGAAGCATTCTGCTGCAAAAACTGTTTTTCCCATTAATGGGTCCTTGCCATGTAGGGCTGATCCACATTGCAAATAGACTTGTTTAATAATACTTGATAAGTGGTTGTTTTGTGCTGTGTTTTCTTCCTCTGTAAGGAGACCATCACTTGCAAGTTTTCTTTTCAAACACATGTAAAGAATGAAAAGTAACCTTTAAAGGAAAACCAGCCTCGAGTTTATATCCAGCTTTTATCTAGTGATTTGCATGAATGAATTCCCAAGTGTTTTAACGGGGGAGTATGCAGCTCAGATTTTGAAGATGCTGAAGCTTAGGCTTCTGACTGAATGTTGGTGAGCTGTAGTATCCTGGAATCCAATTTGGTGTGTTTCTCCTGGACCACACTTCTCTTACTTGGAATATCGATTAACATCCACTATATGTACATGTAGAAACTCATTCAGTTTCCCCTCTAAATAAAGAAGTTCAAAGTCTGGGTTACATTTGCCTACCTATGGCTGTGATTGCTTCTGCTTATGTGTTGATTTCTCTTTTTTCCACTTTTATTTGTTTAAAAATTGAGGCAAGGGCTGCCTTATCTTACCACATGGGTTGGGATGTGTCTGCCAGTATTTTCATATTATGCCCCTTTAGGCTAGGTCGTGATTTAAGTTGTATTTGGCAATAATGCTTCATGCTATGGCATGCTGCCCTCTCAGTTATGCCAGCAGCTGTTCATTTGGAGGTTCATGCCGAGAGCTGGATCAGGGAATTTATCTCTGGTGTTTGGTTTTGGTTTGGGTGTTTTGTTTTGATTTTGGTTTTCCCTAGTCAGATGCTTTGTTTCTGCTGTTGTGAGGGGGACGGCATAAAGGGCTTGTTGATGTTTGAAGTAGTCTTTTTTGTAGAATAAATCTAAGTGAAATGCTGGGCTGGAAATAGGGAAAGATATTTACATCTGCTCAGGGAGACAGAGCAGATGACAACCTAGTCTGTGTGACTGATTCCACTTACAGTAGCCTGAATAAGTACTTCATGTTTTTAGTGATTACATCAGCAAATATATTGACTGTTTATGGCCAGGAGTAAATCAAAAAGATACATTTAGCCCTTTTTACTAAGGCTCAGAAAAGCCTCTAGCTTCTGCCAAAAGATTGTTTAGGTCATAAATCATCTGGAAGGAGGACTGTATGGGCGTCAGGTCAGCACAGCTTTTAAAGGAGAGCTGATGACCTTGAGTAACTTGCGTTCAGTTTCTAGCAGTATATGTACACGTTCATGGGCTAAGATTGCTTTTTTTTTTTAAATGATGTAGTTACTCTATTGAGACATCTGCAATATTACATCTCACAACTGTGTAGCATGTGCATATTTTCCCTTGATGGGTCTCTTTGGGGAAGGGGAGTTTTGGAGGTTTTTTCCAGGCCTTTTTACACTTTTTTGCTTTGAAATAGCAAATGTCATTATCCTGACCTAATAGCGCAAGTTAAGACTTTTGTTAAGTAGTGTGGTTTGCTTAAAAACCTTGGTCTGGAACAAAGCTTCATCAAGGACAAGGGTCATCAGGAGAAAATAGAGGTGGCCTGTAGCAGTGAAGCATCTTTACATTTTACTCATTTCAATTTTATTTAGGATGTTTACTTGACTCTCAGATAAGGCTTCTATTTTTGCCTGTGAGTGCTGGCTCTGCACAGATCTGTGAGCTCTTCTGACTTCACCCTGCTGAATTCCTGCCTGTATAGCAGCCAGGTGCTGAATTTCTGGCTTCCAGCTTCTCTTGCTTTTTCTGTTCCTGTTCAGTCCACAAACATGGAAAAAAAAATGCCCCACCCTGCTGACTCATTGTGCCCAGAGCACTCCCTATATTCCTGAAATAGGATTAATATCTGAGGCAGTTGGGACAACTCAACAAAAATGGGTCTGGTTCTCTTCTGCTGAACCTTTTAAAAGAGCTGGTTTCTTCTCTTAGGCCTATGAATCTTGTCTGTGTGCTCTACAGGTCTCAGCCCCAAGTTGGTTTCCTTACCTCATACTCATTCAAAGGTCTCTTGCAACAAATACAACTGCTGTAGAAATCAGCTGGTGTATAGAATAATCCTTTCAACAAGTTTATTCTGACACCTTATTGGGTGTTTAAGTGGATTTAACTGCATCATTTAATATGGCCTTGAAGATGGTTCCAAATGAAACCTGCTGCTATCAGAATCTGTCATCTCTCTGTATGCATACCAAGTGTGCCTGGGAGATGTCAGGCAGTACTGTAAGCAGTGGGGAGGGGTTGCTATTTGTAGGGGAAAATTAGAAGTAGCAAACCACTTAAGCTGTTTACTGTCATGCTGCCTACAGCTCTCTTTCAGGTAACACTCAGAATGTCTAGTTGCTCTGCAAGGACTTAGAAGTTATTTCCCTGTTATCAGGGCAAACTGTTTTCTTCTCCACCTTGCACAGTACGCAGCTGACTAGTGGCTTACCCCAGGGGCAGTTGTGCTACTCTGTGTCCCTTTAGCTGCTTTTCTTTTGGGATCAAAAGACTCTATGAAGGCAAATGTCAGTTATTAATTCTTGGTTTTAAAAATACACAAAGTGACACACTTTTGAGTGAGGTAAACAGCAGTCGTCTGCCTCCTGTCAGCATACTGTGCAGCCCTGTCTTAGTATCTTGGGTTCTGAGCTCTTGCAAATAAGTGCATCCTGTGAAGGGCCATATTTGGCAGTGAAATAGTCAGCAAAATGCCTGGAAAAGAACATTGCAACCTTGAGCAAAGCCCTTTGGAATGTAGCAGGTTCCTGATAAGGCAAAAGTTGGGTGGGTAAATGTTTTTCAGGGAAGCAGGCCTATAGAAAGAAATAGTGCTAAAGATGTTAGGAGTCCTGTCTTTAAAAAAATCTGGTTTCCATTTCAAATATATTGAAATACACTTTTGATGACATTAAAGTATATGTGGAACTTGTGAGTAGGGTCAGTTACTTACTTTTAAGAGGATAAGTTGTCATTCTAACACTACAAACTACTGTTTTGGAGACTGGCTTATACAATGAGGATAGGGATTCTATATCTCTGTAGGGAGTGAGGAGGAGAAAACAAGTCTGTAAGACTTTCTGCACAAGAGAGGAAGGATACACAGTGTTAAAACTGGATTTTGCTTTCCAAGTCTTCTCTTGCACTATTGTAGTGCTATGGGCTTATTTGCTCTTGGGATATGCAGGTGTGTCAGAAACATGGATAACTCTCAATAGCCTGTTCATCCAGAGAAACCAAAGCTCTGGTAATTCCAAATGAAGTGTCCAAGATCACGTACAGATGATAGGTACGGGTCTCAACCCTCAACTTTTGTTCTTGGTTCTAGAATTTAACCACTAAGGTAGTCTTAACTAAGTACACCTCATCTCTGAAGTGAGGTAGTAACATCAATGCTAAATACATTTTATCCTGACTTGTCTCTCTCTGTGGTGGTTAGATAAGTGTGGTTTAACTTTTGTTTTCACCAGTTCTGCTTGAACCCTGCAGTGGATAGGGCCTAAAAGGAAAAGCTAGTTAAATGCACAGAACAGCCTTATCTTTCCATTATTACTGCCTTTTTTGTTGGCTTATTCCACAGTTACTTAAATGATATCCATACTGGTGACCACAGCTCTTTTACATAACCAAACAAATATCTATTTCTTAATTACTAATGCATGTACATGAACTGAAGCTGTGAAGTGGTTTGTGTCTCATTACCAGACTCCTTACTAGGAAGCTCTATCCAAATGTTCCTATGGCACCTAGCATAATAAAATCCAGGGGTTTTTGCTTCTGTTCATGTGCTGCAACACTTCATTTACCTGTTGTTGTTGTTAACTGAATGATACTTTGTAATACAGAAATTATGTGGTGGGAGAATATTTCAGGGAAGTCCAGTCTATTCTCCCCCTGAATTTGCTCTTAAGCAAATCAACCCAGCCTCTGGCCTGCAACAATAAAGGAGATGGAAATTAACAAAATTCCAGTTTTCCTGTGCTACAGGACTGACTTCTGGACTGACTGGCTTTTCTTATTTACATTGCTCCAAAGGCAGATCTTTATGTTGGGTTTTTCTTTGAGTGTGCTTGGTTTGTTTTTTTGGTGTGGTGTTTGTTTTTTAACTGCTTGGGAAGGTGCATTTACAGTAAAGGACATTTGTGTTTCAGATTGACTTACTAACCAGTAAGTTCCTGCCAGAACAGTACTCTCCCTAAATTTTAAAGCCTTCGAGGTAGGTCTCATTAACATTCTCTTGCAAAATCAGTGAGAGAAGCTGGTATACTTACTCAGCAAAGGAATGCAACTGTATTGGGACCGTTGGTATACCAGAGAAGCTTAGAAATTTTCAGTATCTTCCTTGCAGCAGCTTTGGCCAGTTTCTCACTGCCTGTTGCTCATTTATACTCTTTGTACCCAATTGTTTGGTTTCTTTGGTTTTTTTCTCTTTTCTCCTTTTCTGTTTTATTTCCAAAGCTCCTTTACTGGGTGCTCTGCTTGTTCTGCCTCTTAAGAAGAGCTTAAAAATCTTAAGTTGCTAATGCTCTGAATCAGCAGCTCCTTAAAACAGTCTTTGTGGTGAATCCATTTACACTGCTATCAAGAAATAAAGTGGTACTGTTCAAAGGAAAAAAATACCCAGCCCTCAGGTACTGTTCATCTGAGTGAACAGTACCTACACAGCTCTCTTGACTTGCTTCTGAATAACCCTGCAGTATTAAGCCCTGACTGTGCCTCCTGTTACTCATCCTAGACTTTTAATCGGCAGTGTACATGCACAGGCATCAGTGTGATGGACTTCCACAGTGGCACAGTTTGCTAGAGAGGACTAGACTCCTATTTTGAGTGAGTGTTGGTAGGATTTCTGCCCTTCCTAGTGCAATAGGAGAACTTGCTTTCTGTATTGGAAATTCCTTATGTCTTCAGGGTTGGTTATTCTCCCTTTTGCCCAGCTGTGCAGTCTGAGCCATCAGATACTGAACCTAGGATCTCGTGATCCTCTGCTATGATTTTTAGTTGCTTTTTAGTTAATCACCAAGATATATTCACTTTGCAGTACAGTAAAATTAAGGCCCATGCCTGGGAGCAGAAATATCTTCCTTAGAAGATGTTTCCTCAGTCAGCCATTCTCAGATGCTGGCTTCCCTCTTCCTTGACAGGGGTTTTGATTGTGGTGATGTTCTCCTTTCCTGGAGTGCAAGTCTCTCCTGGTCTCCTGTATGTGCCATCCATGGTTCAATTTCACATGTGATTAGTTTCCTCTTTGGCGTTGATCTGTCTGTCCAGAGCTTAATTAAACCCTAATTGCTTTCTGATAGCTGAATAAAGAATCCTTTCTGTGTATGATTTGCTGCTGCACAAGCCCACCCTTGCTTATTAGACTAGCTTATTTGAGCTATACCCTCAGCTGTCTTCAAAAACCAAATGCATTTTGAAGTCTCTGTGTCCCTCTCTCAACATTTGCTTTCTTATCTTTCCCTCCATCCCCTAGCCATCATATGCTGTTGGTACAATACATTGTCACCTTTGGGGCAGCCCTGCAATGTGACTGGGAGGGAGGAAGGTGAGAAGGTTGCAGCTGTAGTAGCAGTCTTGGGAAGGCTGTGCCTCATGTGAATAGGAGCCTGGGAACTGTTGGAAGGGATAATGGACTCAGCGGGGATTCTTCTAGCCCCACCTTTGCTAAAATGGTTCTTGTTTATCCTTCATAGACAGCACATGTGTCTGAGAGTCTTGGGTGTCCTTTTTATCTGACACTTTCCTGCACTGAGGTGGGGGGACACAATGTCTGTGAACCAGCAGTCTAACAAGAGAAGAGTATGTGGGGTTATTGCTCTACTTTACTCTCTGAAAACTGCTGTGGCATCATTTCTAGCTACAAGATATAGGCAGGGGCCTTCCAGAACAAGTTGTTCATGATCCAAAATGGACCAACCAGAGGGAGGGTAAATAGCTGTCACAAGCCAGGATGAATAGATTGCCTGTCTCATACATCCTGAAATGTCTGACCTGTCAAAGCTATCACGATCTGGGAATATGCTGGAGGATAAGCCATATTTACATACCATCTTGGAGGGTGTGTGAGAGGTGAGGTTGAGGGGGGGAGAAGTGACATTTAATCTTTTGCTTGCTGAACCCTAAAGGTTTGCTTTGTGCTGCTTTGCTCCCTTGTGCTTCCCTCCTACTTTAATGGCTGTGATGAATGACAAATGAAGGCAGAGCAGTGAAAACAGGAAACATAATCCCTTAAAAATAAGTGGTGGGAATGGGAGGGAAGAAACTGTAGATAAAGGAACTCCTGCTTTCATGGGGCAGCTCACAGAGCAGCTAGTGCTGTGTCAGGCGGAATGAGCTGCTATTCTCTGAAGTTACTGAGCATCATCTTGAAGTCCTGGTAGGGAGAGGCTTAATAGTAGGGGAGCAGTGGTCTGCCCTGTGTTGGTTTTGTTGTTTTAGTTTTGCTTCTTTTTGAAAAGAAGGTTTAGAATCACTTGTCTTGACATAAAAAGGACATGGAGCTGTTGGAACAAGTCAAGAGGAGGGCCACGAGGATGATCGGGGGACTGGAGCATATCCCATACGAAGACAGGCTGAGAGAGTTGGGGCTGTTCAGCCTGGGGAAGAGAAGGCTGCGTGGAGACCTCATAGCAGCCTTCCAGTATCTGAAGGGGGCCTATAGGGATGCTGGGGAGGGGCTCTTCATTAGGGACTGTAGTGACAGGACAAGGCGTAACGGGTTCAAACTTAAACAGGAGAGGTTTGGATTGGATCTAAGGAAGAAATTCTTTCCTGTTAGGGTGGTGAGGCACTGGAATGGGTTGCCCAAGGAGGAGGTGAGTGCTCCATCCCTGGCAGTGTTCAAGGCCAGGCTGAATGAAGCCTTGGGTCTCACGATTTAGTGTGAGGTGTCCCTGCTTATGGCAGGGGGGTTGGAACTGGATGATCTTAAGGTCCTTTCCAACCATAACTATTCTATGATTCTATGACTACAGTGTGAGTTTTGGAGATGTCATTTATATTCACATATATGAATATATATATATATACACACATATATATAGGCTGCAGAGACCCTCATTTCTCTCTGGCTGTGAGAAGTGAGTGTTGCTTCTGTATTGTCATTCAGTCCTTTGAAAGCAGAAGGGATGGAGGGGAAATGACTGCATTAGCTATGTCTGCAGTGGGACAGAGCCATTTATAGCAGTTAGGGGCTGCTCAACAGGTGCTGTTTCGCCTCAGCCCTCTCTCACTTCATTACTTCTGGACCCTGGTCATTGATTGCTACTGTGTAAAATGGGATGGGGCATTCAAGGTTTTGCTGCACACCAGCAAGTTAGTTTGTAGGGGAGTGGATAGAACGAATTGTGATGGATACAGCAAAAGCCTATCTGTCTGTGCAGCATTTTACGAGGCATCATGTTGTTGGTTGGCAAGGTTGAAGGCTCAGGGGTACTGCAGAACTCAATAAAGGGTGCTAGTTAGAGACTCATACTACCAGTTCAAGTGGTTTATATTGTAATTCCTTTCATGCCATAGTTCTCAGTGGATGCTGGATGGATTGTCTTCAGTGGGAAGTTGTTGAGATTGACTAAAAGTGAAAAGCCAGGGAGGGGAATCTCGAGACCCCTCTTATGCCATCTGTGAATAGGTGCATAGATGAGTACCTGTTGGATCAGTGAAGTGTGCTTACCTAGAACTGGTTGACAAGGCATGCTCCAGTTCAGACTTCCTCAGCTTCTGGTCATCTTTCCAAGGACAGTCTTCTAACTGCATAAAGTCCTGTTGCACTGTAGTACAGACTGAAGTGAATTGGATTCCTTTAGTATGGTATGGTACAGTGAAAGAAAGTAGGGCCATTGAGGGGGAATATTTTGTCTCTTCGCACTTCTGTCATCTTCTCCTGGAAGATGAAGATGATGATTTCCTTTGTGAATTGGTTTGAACTTTACTTAATGCAAAGGGAAACCAAATCCATGCCTAAACTGCCAGTAGGTGTGTCTGAACTCCACCCCATGGCAGAGCTCTTCATTAGGAACTGGCACCTACGGAGCTCTGGCTGGGTTCATTTCTTCCAGTTAACTTTGGTACAGATGCCTTTCCTGAAGCATGATAGGCATATTTGGTTGTTTGGGTATTTTGTTGGGTTTGTTTCTTTAGTTTTTGGGGTTTTTTCTCAAATCTGTAAGGGTAAGAGAGCTTCAGCAGCGTGTATGGTACCTCTTCTGTAATAACTAGAAGGAGAAATTAAGTTACGTGAATCAGTGCTTTGAGCCTTTTGTTCCAAAGTGAGCCTGTGTTAATGGAAGAAGTGGTCTCATACCTAGGCACATGAGTTGCTGGGTAAAATTTGGTGGCCAGTAGTTGCATGTAATATGGCAGTGACTGGGATGCTCCAGAGTCTGAGCCCGGTAAAGCAATATAAGAAGGGTAGGTGAAAAAAACGGATAACTTTGCTACTTATTTCCTGCTTTCTTATGACTTGTGTTGGTAGAGTATTGATCTATAGCAGTGTTTATTTACCTGTAAATAAATTGTTAGGGACATTTACCTGTGTGCATTTTTAGTGAGTTTCAGCCACTACTTGTATGTTTGTAAATCTTATAGGAGTTTGATAAATACCACTTGGTATTATAAAACAGTTACAAACTCTTGCATTCTGGCATCTCTGCTTCCAGTCTTGAGTTCCTCAGAGTACTGCTGCTTATGTATTTGTCCTGTCTAACCCCTGTTAATTCAAGAGTTTAGTGCTCAAACTTCTGCCGCCTGTTTTGCCTCTTAAGTTTGCCAGGTACCTGCAGAAAACAGCTGCCAGATCAGCTGCCAGCATTGAAAACCAGAAGGTGCTGTCAGAGCTGAGCGGGTGTTAATCACCTGAGCTGTGCTGTGGAGTGGAACTCCATGCTTGCCTTGAATATTGCAGGATGGGCCTGAGTGTGATGTGTCTGCATTTGAGTTTCACTGCTTACATGGGTTTAAGATTGTTCAGCTAGGGGAACACAGAGAACCAGCCGAAGGTGCAGAAAACTTTTCCTTTTACTCAAGTAGTAACTGTTATCTGAGCATGTTACATTGATTCTCCCATTGTTCCTCCCAAGGTTACTGTGCTAGTTTTGCTTAGCATTTTCTCTTGTGTTTCAAGGACTGAACTTGGAGGACTACTAAACTGTAGCTTTTCCTGCTGCCTCGATTGACTTGCTGTTGCCAGGGCTGTCCTAACTTCCATCTGGGGTCTGCTGAGAGCTTTGACCTGTTCAGCTGCTGCTCCCCTTCTGTGGCTTTTTAACTTGGTACTGGGTGAGATCCACCTGTTGCCTGTGGTATGGAGCCTGTTACATGTCCCACTGTGGTATCTCTTGATGGGGCAGGACAGCAGCATGCCAGTGATAACGTAGTGCTCGATGGCGTTTCTGCTTTGTCCCACTCGTGAGGCTGACTGATGGAAAGTGTGGGTTACTGTGCCTGTCCAAGATGCTTTGTCACTCCTCTCCTCATCCCAGGCACAGTTGAACTGTGCTTCATGTCTCCTTTATTTTTTTTTATTTTTTTTCCCCACATTCTCCAGCCTTAGGTGGACCTGGAATCCCCTCAACATTCAAAATTAGCCCTCAGAATCAATAACTGCAAGCTGAAAGGAAGGAGAGGATGTCAATACATGAGCATTACCCCCATTTTCTTGAGTCCTTATTTCCATGTGTGCTGATGCCCTCCACCGGGAGTGTTATTGGAGAACTCCCTCTTCACAGCCCACACACCTCTCCCCTGCAGCTGCCAAATGAGGAAGGCACAAAAGATATCTGTCTGCTTGCTTGGAGGGCACAGCTGGTGGCCCAGCAGTGCCTTAGAAACTTATGCTCTGCTACAGGTGCTGGGAAGGGGGAGAGTTGGGCCCTGAAGATCGGCAAACACTCTGGTGCTGTTTTCTTGGGAGCTGTGGGGAATCCCTGGATTTTTATCTGCTGCATGAGGACCAACAGGAAGGGTTCTTTCCACCACATACACACTACAAACCCTTTGGATGTTTGGCCCTTTTTGTCCAGTGTAGCAAGATGGGTTTTTCTCTGCCAGATACATAGGTCTGTTTGTGAAAGAACTGCAGATCAATTTTAGAGTAAAAGTGCATTTGTTGAGGTAGCTGTATGTCTGAAATGAGTTATTTCCTTTTTAAAGGGAGGATTTTGGGGGCTGGTTTGCTCTGGAAAAGTTCTGTGCATTGTTTCAATGGTATTCTGTTATTTGTAAATACCCAAGGGCATTAGTGAAGGTAGTTGTGAGCCTTCCATAAGAAACTTACCCTAGAAATACATGTACTTTAATTTACACATTCTGAACAACACTGCAAATGTTCTACACAAGGAAGGCATTTTTCTTTTTAGATAGAAAATGTTTTGATGCTGCAAGTTCATCTCTGATTAACAGCCTCTCGGATCAGTTTGAAATTAGTTGTAAAGTGCACAGGCAGACTTTGTTCTTCCGTATTTGTTTAGTTAGGGAAGGCTGGGGGTGGTGGGAAGTAGAGAGAAGTGTGGAGGACACAATATTATTTTTGGTTTTGATAGGGATGTGAAGAAGTCCTTTGTGTAAAGGCTGGGGTAAAGGAGCAATCATCTTTGATAACAGAAAGACCTTATGTCTGTAGTCCTTGTGTTTAGCGACTGCAGAGTGTGCTGTGCTATCTCCAGTTACAAAGGAGTGAGCTAAGAATATCATAAGATATGACAGAGAACATCCTGCTTGTCTTTTCAGAAGAAAATGGTCACCTCATTACACAAATATAGTTTGGATTTCTAAAGCTTGAGAAAATGACAGCTTGGACAGACTTTCATTGAAAGCTCAGCAGATGAAACCAAGCTGAAATTTTCTTTATTGTGTTTGGTTTTGCTGATAAGCTTCATGCATCATCTGCAAAGAAATTTCTGACGGCCAGGAGCAGAGTGATACCTGGCTGTCCTCTTGTGCACAAACAGCTCTGTAACTTGCACATCTGGAGTCAGTGCCACGCACGATGACACTTAATATCATTTACTACATTTTATGGTTTCCATTTAGCTTTGTTTCATTCTACCTGGCAAAACATGAGGTGTTCTTGCTTTGGCTTGTTCTTTTCCCTCAGTTTAGTGGTAACCACACCCGGAGTTCAAGTCCCAGCACACTTTACATTCCGGAGTCTTTAACTGCTGAAATACTGGCCAAAAGGTGCCAATAAATCTGGAGAGTATTCAAGTTTTGGAGAAGTTGGTTTTTCTACCTGACTTTAAAGTATCTGGGAATGTGCTGTAATCTTGACAATTGAAATGCATCATGTACACCTGTGAAATCATGGCGGAAAAAAAGAGGTTCTTCAAGGCTCTGCCTGTGTCGTAGTTTAAACCCAGCTAGGCAGCACATTCACTCACTCAACCCCCCCCTTCTTGCCCTCCCCTCTTTCCTCCCTGCTCCTGGAGGGATGGGGGGAGAAGAACCGAAGGGATATAACTCCCACTGGTTCAGATAACAACAATCCAGTAACCAAGGTATAACACAAATCACTATTGCTATCACCAGTAATAATAACGATAAGGAAAACAAGGGAAGAGGGTACGATACCAGTCGCTGAAAACGAGCCTGACCGGGAAGTTCCCTCTCCTTCTGGGTAACTCCCAGTTACCCCCCGGGTATGACATGCTATGGTATGGAATACCTCTTTGGTCAGTTTGGGTTCTGTCCCTCCTTCCTCCCAGCCTCCCCTCCTCCCCGGCAGAGCATGAGGCTCACAAAGTCCTTGGTCAGGGCAAACATTGCTTAACAACAACCAAAAACATAGGCCTTATCAGCCTTGTTCCCGGGTTAAGTCAAAACACCAGCTACTAAAGAGAAGAAAAACTGACTGCAACTGCTGAACCCAGGACAGCCTGGTATATTTGAAGTATTGTCCGGGTGAAACTCTGATTTAGATAGTCCTTGTATGAGCTCTGAAATCCTGTTCATGTTTCATGTATTGATTTGTGCTTTTGAAAATAAAAAGAAACACATTTTTGTCTCAAAAGAAGTTGGTCTGAAGAGTATGACACCATTTATTGAAGTCTAATTCAAGAATGCTTTAAAGCTGAATTGTTACAACAGAATTCTAACTATTCTATGATTCTATGAATAAGTATGTTCCCTTATGATGGTGGTTACTTAGGGGTACCCTTTTCATGGGAGGCTGTGTCCTCTTTTAGCTGCAAAGCTGGGTTTGTAAATTAAAATTAATGGAATAGCTTGATAGAATATCTGCATCTTTCAGCTTATTTTTCTGACCATTTCTTGGCCAGTCCAATCTTGCAGCTTAATCAAGGTCAGGCTTCATAGTGAAGCTGGAAACTGGTATGAGACAAGGGTGATTTATTAAATTAATTGACTTTGGGAAGGCCTCAGTAACAGGATTTGTTTCTGAGCAAGAGGCCAGACGCCTTGTGCTGACACAGCAGAGCAGTGTTCCCACAGCACTATCCTACTGGACCAGCAAGCTGTGACCTCTCCTGCCAGGAGCTGCTCCTTCTTGCTTTTCAGTGTCCACTCCTCTCTGGGAATGTAAGTCTGCTGTGGTCAGAGCTAAGACGCAGAAACACCTACATAATTTCTTAATTCTGCATGTCAGAAAAGCAGCATGTAAAATATATTGTATTGCTGCTTTTTTCCTGCAGTGATTTGTAACCTGTGAATGTACATGGGCCCATCCTCAGGCAGGCTCTTCATTTGAACTGGCATCCACCCTTTTTAGTCTGCATTGTCTCTGGGATAATCATTTTCAAAATCATGTCTATTGCCCTCGCACTCCTTAGATATCTATTTAGAGACACATGGCTTGTCCATTGTCCCTTCAGCTTGATGCCCTTGCTGTCGCTCTAAGGTGATGTAGAGGTAAAGAGGTTTTTTATCTCTGCAGCAGTCTTCAGGCAGCTGATTCTTCTGGTGGTGAAAAACTACTTCATACTCTCCAGGAGGCTAATGCCTTCAGAATTTGTTGAATAACTGTGTTATGACTGCAGTCATAATGAGCTGTAATTGCAGACAAATGCATGTACAAGTTGGTGGCTGACACCATTTTTGTGCATGCATAATGTCCTTATCTGTGTTCTTTTGGGTATCTGCTGCACTCTGGCTTTACTTGCCCTACCGTAGCAATGTCTCTAGAAAATCAGATTTTATAATATTCTAAAAGCAAGACAGATACAGTCCTTCAGGTATGCTATAAAAGATGCAGTTCTGATGTTAGTTTGCTGTGCATATGTCATCAAAACTTTCAAATGCCTTACAGAGTGTGTTAATTCTTTTGTTTTCTTATTGTATTACCATGTGCAGAATAAGTTGTGGGTCAGTGGTAAGGCCTTTCTTTTCTCCTCACATTTGTGCAGTGCATGAAGTGTGAATTCTTTCTAAATTCCGTTTCAGTAAAAGATACACAACTGATCCACTGACATGCTGATGTTTTGGCATTCATTGTTGTCCATATGCATATGATGTAAATTAGTTTGTTTAGTCAGCTTAAGAGCTCTGACCCTATTAGCCTTTGGAACTGCATAACTTTTTCCTGTTTGCAAACTGTGCAAGGCTTGTGCAGAGTGGTTTGCTCACCTGGAACATCACATCTTCCTGTGCCACAACTTCCCATGGAAACATTGACTTGAAGGTGAAAGTTTCCCTTACTCAGGGCAGAGTCTGTGCAAAGGCCTAATGTATGCTTCCTCTTCCAGGCAGCGTAAGGAGGGAAAGGCTCCTGCAAGGCTTCACGCAGGCCCTAATTTCCCTAAATATTTAATTGCATGGTGTAGATTACTCATTGATGTGTGTGTGGTGTGGTCTTCCTTATCTGTGTATGCTGCACGGAGTGTACTGCTTGTACAGCCCCTGAGCATACTGTATAACTTGACAAATCTAAACCAGTTTTCAATGACTTGCCCCAGGGTTACTCCTTTTCCTCACTGAAGTGTACTTTCCTGCTTATTTTAATTATGATTGTTTCTTCATTCTACTTTAAATAAAATACTATATCTTTTTTTCTAAATTGACAGGCACTCTTGTAGCACACTGTTGGGGACATTGATTAAACAAAATATTTGGATTTGCTTATCTAAGTGCCTTATTTTACAGAAACATTAGAAAGAATCAAACTAGGTCTGTAGGATCTGCAGATCCTAGATATGCCTGCTTGTGCATACCGAGGGCATCTTGGTTTATGCCTTTGTATTCCTGTAGGAGTTATTTTGTTGTGTTTTGAATTGGATTATTTTGCAGGTTACTTTCTTGTCTTTTCAGGAGCACATGCTCCAAAGCACTGGAGTTTTTGACATTTTAGTGTTTCTTCTAGTATTTTTGGTGTATCTTCTAACCATATGCTCTCATGTATAATCCCATGTTCTTAAATGATCTTCAAGAATCTTTCTTTTTTTTTTTTTTCTTCCAGGTAGTTATAATCTTTTGGTATTTCTTTGTCCTGGCCCACAAATATCTCAGACTTCGCACAGAGGCCAATTTTTGCAGTTTCTGAGGGAGAGACCAGCCCAGTAAATTTTTAAGGCTGCAGTAAATATTTCAGTGAATTATGTGTAGGAATCACTTCAGGAGTTCAGGTTCAAAATGTCTCGGAAATGTAAACTATCTGCTGAAGATTAGTGCTGACGAGCATCCACATAGAGGAGCATCCACATAGACGAGCATCCACACAGGATTTGAATTAGCAAGAGAAACCACCTTGAAAGTGGTAGCACTGAGAAAATCTACATAAAGTACTCAGCAGCTTTTAGATGAACAGAGCACATTCTTCCAGTGCAGAAACATTGTTTTGGCTGTTTGACTAAGAATTTCCAAATGTACAGAATTGCTTTCTTGTATCTCATTTCTGAGACCTTATTTCATCACAAGTCTAAAGCTGGAACTCCAGTTTTGACTTGACAATTACCATGCTGTTGGCTGCCTATAGGAATGTGGCAACAACTTAAAAGCATTGGAGAATGAAGCGCAGGAGCATAAAAGAGATGCACAGTTGCTGAAATGGGTTTAGGAATTCAGTTATTGTGTATTTCTCAAGATGCTGTCTGTCTTTTATTGCAGGAGGCAGGTTTTTTTTCTAGCAAGATCTGCAGGTGATGTGGGTACAAGATAGAAAAGAGCAAGTTTTAAAAGTGCATCTCTTCCATTATAGCTTAGAAGGCAAGAAATCAAGACTTGATGACACCATGCAGTTTGGAGTACAGTGTCTCTGCTTGTGGGCAGGAACATATGCAGCTAAGGTGCACCAAATACCTTTTCATACACCCTTCTTAAATTATACCATTGTATTTTGGGACAAAATAAGAGGCAGGGCTTTGGAATTTCCTGGATTTTGTTGAGCACTAGAACTACAGTATTTTTTTAAAGTATGTAGTAATATACAGTATATTTTTAAGTCATTCCCTTTTTTTTTTCTTAGTCCCCTCTGATGCTTTTGAGTGTTGCTACCTGCAGAGGATAAGATGGCAAAGCTTCCTCATCTGTTAGACTGTAGCCTTCAAATTCCTTTGTGTTAAAGGGAATTAATACGGCTAAAGGCTGGCTTAAAAAGCTTTTCCAGTATGTGTTGCTCTCTGAAGAGAGTGCAGCTCTGAAGAGAAGTGCAGCTATTTGCACTCGGTTTTGCTAGGGAGGAGAACTCATTTTCTTTCCTGCGGAATTGTAAGATTTGGTTACTTCCTGAGCCTAAAATAACGTGCCCTGGTGCTTAAGCCTTGTTAGCAGCTGAAACTGGCTGAAGAAGGGTTCGCTTCTTCTACTCCTTAACCTGTCAAGTTTTCAGATTATCCTTGCTTGTGCTCTGCTGATAGAGACCAGGTGGAGAATAATAAAGCCCCTGTGCTTATCTGTGGTCAGCATTGACTGGAAGGGAGGGCTTATCTCTTCTCCCCATGCATCCTAGAGGAAGTCAGGCTGAAGCAGTGAATCCCATTTCTTAACAACAGGAAAACCCATACTTTGACTGAAAGGGAATGATTGATTGGAAAAAAACCAACCAACCAACCAATCAACCAACCTCCCCCCCCCCAAAAAAAAAAAACCCCAAAACAA
>NDXB01006182.1:656429-752727 GCA_002631895.1 Agapornis roseicollis | reverse complement strand
GGCGCGTGTTGGGGTAGGTTTTTGTTTTTTTTTTTTTTTTTTTTTTAATTTGTTTGGTTTTGTGTGGGTTTTTTGTTTGTTTTGTTTTTTCTTTAGAAAATGGTCTGGTCAAGTCAAAAACCATGGCCTGGATCCTCTCTCTCTGACTGGGGATGGGGAAATCATAACTGTGAGGATTTCTTCTGTTTGATCCTCTTCCAGTAAGCTGTTTACTCCATCTAAGAGATTTCTCTGCTTCTGTATATGCCTCTGGACTGTATAAAGTTGACATCATTCCTAAATCAGTTGTTTCATGGTAGGTGGTGCTAGCCACCTACCAATTGCATTGGCTAGCTTCCGGTGCAATGCAAATTGATGTGTTAACCTTACCTGAGTGAGGCAAAGAATCATTTAGGTCTCTGTCCTTCCTAAGGTGTCTGGTCAAGATGCTGAGACCATATGAGTATTTGAAATGTATTTGGGCACAAAGTTCTATTATCTCTTACCCCACATGAAGGGCTTTTGGAAGTTCTGTGTCTGTGGCTTGAAGATTTCTGGATTTTTGTGTCAAAGAATCTTTTAAAATCGTATCCTGTTGTAGAAGCCTCTCAGTAGGAGTCTGGTGTGGATTCCTTGGGTTTGGCCTGTGTTTTGGCACAGCCAAATTGTGTTACCAGATACCTGGGACAACTGCTCAGCCTTCTGCTGTGGGTTGTGTGTATGTATATATATATGTATGTCTGTATGTGCACACATTTGGTGTATAAATTTTTGTGTATCTTGACATTGTGTATCCAGAGCTTTTCCTTAGCAAGTTTCCTTCACTACTAGGGAAAGAGGGTGTTGTGCAGGACAGTGAGGTGTGGGTTCACACTCCCTTGAGATTCTGTTGATTTTGTGACTTGCCTGGGAATGAGTCCTCATCATTCACAGGGAATGATGTCCTGAGTTGCTTCATCTGCAGTACAGCAATACTGCAAAGGCTTCCCTAAGGCTTTCAGCAGTTACTGCTGTTTTCACAGGTAAGTCCTTGTCCTGCTTTGCCCTCTTCTGCACCAGCTGATGTGAGTTACAGCTTCTGAGTGCCCTTGAATTGTGTGGCAGTTCCAGCTGTCTGCACAGGCTCTGATCCTGCCTTGGTCTGTGTGCCTCTGCATATCTGCAGCTCCCCTAGGGAGCACAAGAGCTCAGTTCTTGGCCTTGGTGCAAAGTTATTCAATGAAACTACTTTGTGACTTCCTGGGTACAAGTACTCTAATAATTTGCTTTGAGAGGTACTGCCTGAGCAGGAGCTCTGCTTTGTAGACAGAAAAGAGGAAAGAATCTGGGGGACATCATCATATAAAAAGGTTGTTTCATCTTAGTTGGGACTGTTGTGGTCCTGTTTTCATTTGGATTAAATTAATTGGTGGTTTAGTGCTTCCCCTTGGCATGGTTTCAAAATCACTTGTTGGCTCATTCATGCTGTGGGGTGGCAGGGCTTAACAAAATGGTGTTACACATCTGTGTTACCAAAATAAGATCCCTCTTATTGCATATTTTGATAAAATCTGAATGGCAATAAATCAGTCAATGATGCTGAAGTGTAAAACAGTACTGTTGGTGTCTGATGGAGTACACCACGTGATCTGAGTGACAGGTCTTTCATCTGCTGGCCATACTCTCTGAGAACTCTGACCGGCACCACCATGCGGCTTGTTTGTGAATCATGTTTTGCTAAGCTTATTCTTCACAATCACAATAATTAGAAGACTTCCACTTCTAAGAGTAGATTCTGTAAAGAAGCACACAGTTTGGGAAGAAAGGTGGTGTCAGGCGAGAACTAGCCCAGAACAAGCCTTGATATGTGACCCCAGCTACCTTCATCTTACCTAGTAATTTCAAGGGAAAAGAGGGGAGTGGAGAGTGTTTATTAATGCTGGAAGGGAGCTGTGTGCTACCTTCAGCATCTTCAATTAAAAGTTCCTATAACTACCTTGCCATGGTTATGAATGACAAAACTGTTGTTTTTTCTTCTCCAGCCAGCTGACAGGAAGACACTGAGCTTGGGCAGCAGCTGTGTTCAGAGAAGGTTGTTAATGGTGTAGGCAGAACCATCTGCAGAGCAAGGCATTTAGCTTGTTCTAGGCCAATATGGTAAATCAATAGCTTATGGTTTCTGGGGTTTTTTTACAGTATAGCAAGGAAGATGGTGGCTGGCTTTGTTGGCTTCTCGGTGTTCCAGTGCTCTAGTGAGAAACCAAAACAATATGGGGATAAAAGCCAGAGCAGCTCATCCTGGAAGGTCTAGAAACAGCACAGTGTTCTTATCAGACACATGCGCTGTTTTTGTTCTGAACAGACTTTATTACCCCCACTACCTAGGGCTGATCCTCCCTTCCCTTCCAACAAAACTGTCAGTTCAGTTCAACTCTTGTTTTAACAGGCGCTTTCCTCTTTGCATGGCAGGACTTTAGGTCTGCTCTAGTTAAATGCAGGAAATGGTATCTATACATCATGGGTTTCGTTGTTAACAGATTGTGCTGTGACAATTGATTTGTTTAGTTTCTATAAATTTCTAATCTCTTCTACTTCTCCAGTGATTCCTGTTGCCAGATGTTGTTTGAAATGGCTGCAAAACTGAGACAACTGTGGAGAACAAAATAGTAAATAGTATGCTGATTATGGCTGGAATTTTTATCCATTCACCTGGCAAACGATAAACCCATACTAGGTATGAGAGAAGCAGCCCTCCCAGTGTAGCTAGTACATGCAGTTTCCTTTTAGGCTTTGTTTGTAGGGTTTGTTTTAGAAAGGAAATGAAAGCCATAGTTTGAGCACAGCAGTAGTACTGACCTGAACATTTGTTCCATGCTGCTTCTGTGCTGTTATGCTGATACACTGTGTGGAGATGATCAGTAAAATGGAATAAGGAACTACTTTGGATTATAAAATAACACCCTTTCCAGTTTTTTCTTTAGCTTAGCTAGCTCCTGGTTTGCTGTGCTGCCTGGAAGCATGTCTGTTAAGGGACAATGGAAGAGACATGGGTAGGAACCTACAAAGTGAGTGATCCTAAAAGTGAGTGGGATCCTAAAACTTTAGCTGTCATATTACATCCCCTGCTTTTGTTGGGAAATAGTCTGACTTCTGGGTTCTTCTCCTTATAGCTGTGTGCCATTCATTGGTGTTTACTTGTTTGTTTTGGTTTGTTTTGGTTTGGGGTTTTAACCTTATTTTTCATGGAAACCTTTTTTTCTCTTTCAGCTTGCACCTCTGATCTAGACAGTGCTAAAGCTCCTGGTGCCTTTGGTGCATAGTCACATGGACTTATGAATGTATCTGCTTGTCCATGTTTTTTTATACTGAAAGAAGTTTTTAATTAGTAACCAGGTCTAAAATTTGCTTCCTGTGTGGTAGACTTGCAGTGAATGAGAACCGCTTAACTTGGTACACAACCCTGAGTAAAGAATTGAAAGGAAAACTGAAAAGGTGTTCCAGTTTGCTCTGGGAATTATTTTGCCAAGAACATCCAGTGGCCTGACTGCCAGTACGAACTGAACATGGAAACCTTTGCAGCCTGCCTGGGAAAACAGAACAGGGGAGAAATCTAACAACATAGATCCTGAACGAAAACAGATTCACTTCCTGCACTCTCCAAGGCAGGAGTCTTAAGAGGTATTCATCTATGTTATGGAGCATTACATTGTGCCATATGACTTAATGGTAAACATTTAGGAGAAGGAATAAAAAGAAGGAAAAAAAGGCAACAGGAGTTTCACTGGTTTGGCCCTGCCCTGTCCTGTGAATTAAGTATTCTCACACTCTTCCTTGAATGGATAGTACCTGTATAATTCAAGCCTGACCAGAATTGCTTTGTCTTTACCTGTTGACAGCATATTTGCAGCCAGTCACACTGCGAACATACCTTATGTATGTATGTGTTTACTCACTGATGTTTAGGGCTCTAAGTGATGGTGATTAAACCTTTTAAGTGCCTTGGAGGGCATGTAGCAGCCAGTACAGCATAGGTCTTGTCAGCCACCAGAAAGAAATGTGAAGTCTTGCCTTCTGCAGTAAGTATGGGTAACTTTCTTTCCCAATGTTACTTAGAATAGTATAGTTAGGGTTGGAAGGGACATTAAGATCATCTAGTTCCAATCCCCCTGCCATAAGCAGGGACACCTCACACAGCATGCTTGTAGTATATTCTGAAATATATAAATTGCTGTGGAGACACCATGTATTTGAAAGGTCACATCTTCTAAATATGTAACTTTTTTATTCTTCATCACAACTATTATCATCAGTTGGACTCTTCTGTCTAGTTTATGGTGTGCAGTGGTTGTGCTTCCAGTATTTCAGCTTGAAACTGATCCAAATGTCAGATGTCTTAGGGAAGTGGGAATTTACACCTCTGCTGCTCTTCCCTTGCTGACCTCTGTGGCATGCACTGTGTCAAAGCCTGTCTGAATGTAATGTGTGGGTGACAGCTTGGTCTACAGTCCTTAGCATCTAGCACTTCATGGTTGCTAAGCCAGAGTTGTCTGAAGCAAAGATCAGTAGTGAGGAAATTGGGCTGGATGGCAGAAGGAAAAGCTTAGAAATTTGCATGCTACAGTGCAGTCTTGTCTGCTGAAAGATGGATTCTCCTGGATGCTTCCTGACTTTTTCTCTCACAATAACAACTCTGTCAACAGCCTTAGTGAGCAGTTCTTCCTGCGCTGTGTGAGGATGCCTCAGGCTTCCCAGAGATGGAGAATGGTCTCAGTAGTCCCAGCTTTTTCATCATGGCTGGATTGTGGACCCTCACTCTGCATGGATGTTAGATCTGTGTGAATGTTGAACCTGTCCCCAGGAAAACGCCAGTCAGAGCAAAATGCAACAGCATGTCTTGGTAACAGACTGCTACAAACAGATCAGACCTGTCCTCTAGTCTCTGCATGGACTCTTTATGGAATATATGGGTAGATTGAAGAGCTCTGATTTTCTTTTTTAGATGTTTAATAATATGGGCTTGACACACCTCAAAGATTAAAAGTGGACTGCAGTCCATTTATCTCCTAAAGACTGAAGTGTGCTGTCTGCTACAAGGATAAGGCTCAACTGTGGTAGAGACAGAAGTTTCTTGGAGGTCCCCTAGGGGAGGGAGGGTGGAGAGAACCCCCTGCTATCTTGCTGCTTCCATGTGCAAGGTACATTGCTTTCTCCTTCTGCCATCTCAAAAATAAGATGCAGTTCTCAATCTCTGCATGCATGCATACACTGTCATGTGCACACACAAACACACCTTTACCCTTAAAAGAAAATGAAACATTGGGTAAAATTTCTATGTGCCAGATACTTGTTTCTGCCACTTAACATGCTGCAGAACGACCTGTTCTGCAACCTGTTACAGTGGGAGAGGGGAGCATGCAAACCTGAAATAAATATGGGAAATCTGCTTAAGTTCTGGATTCACAGAACTCCTTTTTTCGTTGCTGTATAAGCTGTAGTTGTCATTCTAAATACATAGCTGGACACTGGAAACCTTCCTTCCTGGGGTACTGTTCCCCTTTTGTCCTGTTCCCTAATGAGTGCTTCATTGCAAGTTGTCAGTCTGCAGCACACTTCCAGAGCCCATTTCATTCCTGCCTGCAGAAGGGAAACAGCAGCTTGGCTGCACTGCATGAAACTGCTGGTTTAACTCTGCCTTGGTTTTGTGTGCTGATGGATGCTTCCTGTGGGTGGTCTGTGTTATATATTTCACTGCAGTTCTGCTTCTGTAACCCATGCTTCTAAAGACCTTCTTCCACAGTGGTGAGCAACATTGTCCTCCGTGGACATTTTTCTTCTATGGCAAATGATGGGGACCTTGTAGGAGTCTCAGCACTGATAGTTGGAGTCTCTTCGCGTGCTTAATGGAGAAACAGCGCTTGAGGGCATAGGCAGGCTCATCTAATACTAAAGGATGAATTTGTGAAGTAATGGGATTTGTTGCTGCTAAAAGAATTGGGTTTGTATATGAGTGAAGAAGACTTCAGGTTTCACTATGCATCTTTACATGTAGATGTACTGTCTTTACATAGAGAAGAGATACAGAGCATGAAGGAGATAGTTTGGAATCTTTTTAGCATTGTAGCAGAGCTTTTTCTTCATCAGTCTGAAAAGAATAAAGCCATAAGGATATGGCATGATCTTTATTCTGGGGCAGGCTCCTGATACAAGCAGACAGCATAATTATTGTTTGTGGATCGCAGTTCTGTGCAAAAGTGTAGAAGGGTTTGGAGATGATGATGATTCAGAAGGTATCAAGGAAGTAAACAAGATGCTTAGTTTCCCATAGTTTAACTCTCCTGTGTTTTTAGGAAGTGCTGCTGTGTCCCCTAGGCAACTGCATTCACAGCCCATCCACACCAAAGTACTTGTACATGTGCTGGGCCTGAATCCCTTCTTCCTCTTCAAGTAGTCTGGCCAGCACTAAGAAATAAATGATGTGATTCTATATTGTTTATCACTAAGCAGACACCAGTATGTAAAAGCTGGAGCTAAGGCTGGTAAGGCATATTAGTAACTTAAAGGTTACCATAAGGAGGGGAAAAAAAAAGAAAGAGGAAAGTGGGGATAAGTCTTGCATTTTGGTAGCATATGCCCAAACCAATCGTGTAAATCTCAGGAATTGACTCAGCTGCAGCTTAAAAGAAACTCAAGCAGTGTTTTGCTAATATGATGTCTTCAGTACATCATATTCATGTACATCCACCCTTGAACTACTGTGCACGTATCCTTTCCATTTGGTTTTCTGTGCCATGAACTAGATCAGAGAGCTGATCCAGCTTAGAAGGGAAGATGCTTTTCTTTGAGCTGGCTGAGTTCTTTATCTGGACTGTAGACATCTGTGGGGTTGCAGAATAAAAAGGTAAGAGGGGAAAAGGCCATGCAGTGGTTTATGGCTTGGTGGGGAAACCTTAAACTTTATTTGTTGCCAAGACAATGCATTGTCAAACTATGGCCTCACACATTCCCTGGCATAGAAACACACAGTCTGAGGATGCAAACTGCCTTTGCTCTCTCCTGCTCTGCAGCTGCAGGAATGTTTTTGGAGTGAGTATAGACATTACAAACTTGTGCTAGCCTTGGTACCACTTACAATAAAACCACAGTGATGTGGGGCTTTGGCATGAGGTGCAACTCCCTTCCCCCTCTAGGATTGTAGATATTTACTTAGGCAGGCAGGTCTGAGCTGCTGCAGCTTCACTGCTCCTTTAGCAGGATTAGCTGAGCACAGTTAGCTTGGAAGCTTCTCTGTGTGCCTCTGTTAAGCCTCTCCAGCAGCTATGGATGTTTCGATGCTGTGAAAGTATGACACATGCATTGAACCATTGCGTGGCCCTGGATTAGACACAGCAGATCTTTCTTTTTCCTTAGAAGTTAGTTTCTTTTTCCCTTCCTGCTTTCAAGTTAGATGTGTGACTGGATTTCATATTCCCAAAGAATGAACATGGCACCCAGCAGGAAGAGCGTAGGCAAAAGGACCAGGGAACAGTGTTGTTGTGCTGTCTTCGAGTGTCAGTGAATTTGTGACAAACTGTAAATTTGTTAATTCTTCTTTACACCCAGCCAGGTGAAATCTGAGGCAGTGAAGGAGAGGAGCAATTTAGAAGAGGGGACAAACAGGAAAATAAAGGAATACTAAGTCTGAGAAAACCAAAAGAAAATGAAAAGGAGATAGACATGAGAAAGGAAATGAGAGGATGGAAGCAGTAACTGAGGAGAGGGGTGGTGGAACAGACGGGAGCAAAGCAAGGCCAGGGTGGATCAGAACCAAGAGTGCAAGTAAATGAGGTTTTTAGTAGAATATGTGAATTGGTGATGAACCTTTGTAGTAGCCCCAGGTAGATCATTGCACCTGAAGATTGGGGTGATGCAGGAGAGGGGGTACTGTGAGAGAATGTCAGAGGGCCAGTGGTAGAAATAGCTACTCACAGATGCTGAGAGGGCTCATTTCTGTAAGTCACAGCTGCTACTCTTCTCTATGGCTTGGGCTGTCCTACAGAGGAGAGGAGGAGAAAGGGGGCCTGCTGGTGAGGTGAGAGAGGTATCCCTCCCTGGTGCTCTCTCAATACAGCATATGTGAGCACATCATCCTGGCATGCCTACCTTTTGTCTTTAGTTGTCTTTGGTCAGCAGTTGTCATTCCTGTATTTCATATCTCTCTCATTTTGATTGCTCTGTTACTGATGATTTGCTGGCTGGCTCTAAAACAAGAATAAGAACTCATTTAATGCTCACCCTGCCTGAGACACTGGCTAAGAAACCAAGAGCTCTTGCTTGGGCCAGTCTGCTGTCTCCATTGCCATCTAGAATAGCAGCATCTGGAAGTGTCTGTGCAGGTATGCTCCTGGCTCTAATCTATGCTTTGCTCTTTTTGCTTCCAGGTAGAGCCTGAACAGCCTGTGCAGCATTGTGAGGGTTTATGATATCTGAATAACCCAGTTTCCCTAGCAACGGTGGTCTATCTAATCACAGAGATAAAAGTCTACCTCTGTTATTAGTGTTAAGACTTGCATAGTGTATCTGGCTACAGTAATACTTAGCTTCTGTTGGAGCTAAAAATGGTAGAATAAAAGCAGGAAGGTCCTTCCACCTTGGAGATAATTGAAATCTCCATAGATTTCAGTGCTGCATGCAGCAGTAATAGAAAGAATAGGGATTATAAGTACTATTAAGCTTTTCAATGTGTGAAGGATCCTTGGAGGATACAGAAATAAAGTTTTAAATTCTGTGTGGAGCTTTCTCTGCACAGATCTCATGGGCAGGCCGTGACACTGATGGATTCATTACTTGTTGAGACGTGTTATTTTCTTTTTTTATGGATAGGGAGACAGTGATTCAAAGGTAGACTGAATCTTGTTGCAAAGCTAGGAATAGATCTCTTCTGAGCCTAAGTCCTCCACCTGCTCTTGCCTTCAGTTTCTCTGATAAACAGATAAAGGTTTCCCTGTGCAGTAGGAGACAGAACATGTTATGGAAGGTAGAAGTGTGAAGACTGCTTTTTAGCAGGAGAAAGTGAGGAAAGTGAAAACACTGTGATTCACTGAAAGCCTTTCTGCTAATATATTTTAGTCTACATTCACTCCTCCATTAACAGAAGTGGAGAAAACTATAAATTTTGAAAGCAAGCATTGGGAGTGAAAATAAATATTCCTGCGTTAAGTTCTGCACGACAACATGGTCCTGTTACAGCATGTGTTCAGGAGAAGCTGGTTTGGATAAAAGTAGTTTGAAGAAACTGTTGAAGAGAAACAAAACGTCTTGCTTGACCAAAGCATGAACCCTACATAAGCATCTAGTACTGATGTTCCTCCTTGGATAATGCCAGTGTTAAACTGTAAGCAATACCTTTAGGCTGAGAAAGTTGGGGCTGTTCAGCTTGGAGAAGAGAAGGCTGCGTGGAGACCTCATAGCAACCTTGCAGTTATCTGAAAGGGGGCTACAAGGATGCTGGGGAGGGCCTCTTCACTAGGGATTGTAGTGAATAGGACAAGGTATAATGGATTCAAACTTAAACAGGGGAAGTTTAGATTGGATATAAGGAAAAAAATCTTTACTGTAAGGGTGGTAAGGCACTGGAATAGGTTGTCCAAGGAACTGTGAATGCACCATCTCTGGCAGCATTCAAGGCCAGGTTGGACAGAGCCTTGAGTAACATGGTTTAGTGTGAGGTGTCCCTGCCCATGGCAGGGGGGTTGAAACTGGATGATCATAAGGTCCTTTCCAACCCAAACCATTCTGTGATTCTATGTTTCTTGGGTTAGAAAGTTGCACCAGGCACAGCTGAACGGAAACCAGGTGTCTGTACTCCTCCACCAAAGTTACATGGTGTTAGGGTTTTGTGGTGTGGGGTTTTTTTTATTGTATGTTTTAATTTGGCATAAATAGTGCAGAGATGCAATGAGACACCTATCCTCCTTCCTCTTTATTATTCTGGTTTCTGGATTCATGTAACAGTCCCTTAACCATCTGGCCAAACTGGAGACCATCCATCTTGTGTGTGAGAAGGGTACCTGTACTTGTTCTTTTCAGTGTTTCCTTCCCTGTTTGGTGGGGGCCATTCTGTCTTCTGATCTGTGTTCTTTTACCCAAGGAGCTTTTGGAAATTCCAGCCTGAGATGTGTGTGGCTTGAAGGTGTAGACATTGTGCAACTATGGGGTATCTAAAAGCTCTTTTGTTTGTGACTGAACATCCTTATTTCAGCAACTCCCTTTCAAGCAACTTAATAGGGTGTCTTCTGAATGGTTGGGGAGCTCTGGGAACCTCAGACATCTAGACAAAAGTGTCTTCCAGAGCACATGTACCCCTTCTCCCCCCTCCTCCTGTGGTCTTGCTCAATCTAATGAGCATTTTGAAGAACTCTTGAGAGCTTCTTGAGCACAAGGTAATAGCATGAGTGGGTGGGTGACATAAAACTCATTGAACTTGTTGAAATAATATTGCCATAGTCCTTCAGCAGCCTCAAGGCCTCGTATATAGCTGTTCTTAGGCTGGGTGGTATTTGGTATGAATCAAGACAGAGGCTTACTTCTACAGTGGGTTTATTGTTGGATTTTCAGTATGTTTGCGTAAATTCCCTAGACCAGCTCTCCCTCCTGAATAAGCCACATGGATCAAGTTTTATTCTGTTCCACACAGAGTTCACATCCTTTACTGGAATGAGTCATGCTTTAACTGAGTTTAGTGTGAGGGAGGAAAGTGGGCTTTAAAATGTTACTCCTCCACCCTGCCTTAGTGATGTATAACACGATTATTAGTATGCTTGGCAGCTGCTGCTTAGTATGTTCACAGAATCTGGATATTTGTGAAAACAAGTGAAAATTAGTTTTACTTGTGCTCGAGTGTGAATATAATGCATTATATTGTAAGACAAAAAATGGGTTTTTTGCTTGTTTTTTATGTGTGTGACTTTGTCTTCCAGAAGGCTCCTTGTTACTGTAAAAGTGGATCTAGCTTATCTCCCTGTGGTTACTTTTTAGTCTGGGGAGAAGAGTGGTGTTTTGTGACCTGTAAGTGAAAGAAGAGGAGCACCCTGCCATTTAAGTGCTGCCATGCATTGCTGTTTCTGTTACACGTGGGACATGTGGGCATTGGCAGATGAAGGTGCTTCCCAGGCCCATGTAACTCACATGTAAGGCTGTCTCTATCTTCTCTCAGACAAGATGTGTGTGAGGTGGTGCCACTGTGCATAAAGCAAGTTTTGGTCCTCCTGTGTATATTTCTTTGTGCAAAGAGGTAAAAGACCTTTTAACCTATGGCACAAGGAACTGCTCAGTGTGTCTTGAACATATATTTTTGCAGAAACAGTCTCTGTATGCAGCTACTAGAAATACCAGAACCAATTTTACTACTCATCTTTCCAGCAGAAGTTCATTGATATCTCATACAGTAATGGTTAATTTGATTATTCATACCACATATTCATGACTGGGTTTTGTTGAGTGGTTTGTTTCTGTTATTTGGGGGGTGGTGATGTAGGAGGGAGCAGGGTGGTGGTGTGTTCATTCCTCTAAGGAGTTAGTTCTCAAATGGAGGAGCACGCAGCCAGTACAAGAGGGCCTCTTAGGATTTTATTTTTCACAGTAGACCAGTCCACTTGACATATAAGACCTTTCTTTCCCAGTCCTCTTGTTCCTGAGAGGTCTGGAAAGAGTTATGTTTCTCCCCATAGCTGTGTATAATCTAGGATTGCTAAACTGGCAGGGGCATCACCTGTTCTTGTTCAGCATTAAAAACCAGGGTCTGTTACCCTAATGCACTACATTCCTAACCCCAGACTGCGTAACTTTGTTGGAGCCTGCAAAAGGATTTATTTTTATGCTGATGCTTTTGAGAGAAAACTTGAGGGAAGGAGTTCTAATTAAATGAACACTGATTTTAGATACTGGAAAAGACTTATACCTTTTAGGACTCTGGGTTTGCTGATAAGTAATCGTAATAGGTGGGAGGCAGGCAGTACCTTGGTTGACCAGCCTATCTCCTGCCCAGCTTGACTCTGACCAGACAGATTTTTCTCCTGTGTTTTCCAGATGCTTCATTCAGTGGCACACCACCTAGCTATGCCTATGATGCAGACCGTGCTGAAGAACAGAGGCGACATCATGATATGATGCCCTATATTGATGACTCACCATCATCCTCACCCCATCTCAGTTCCAAGAGTCGGGGCAGCCGAGACACCCTATCTTCAGGGTCTCTGGAATCTACAAAATCAGTGAGTTCTTTTTCTGCCTTTTTTGAGTCAACAAAGTCTTATAGGTTTGCAAGGGCTAGAGTGCTTTAACAGGGAGCAAAGACAGGGACTAACAGCACTGTAGGGCAGATTGCCTGACATAGCAGTGCTTGTTTGATATTGTAGATTTAAAGCTAAACTGAGGTTTCTAGCTGATGCTGAGCCTGAACTTCAGGGATGAGTGTTGTGTGTATGGTTTTTAAGCCTTAGTTTTTCACCCTTTCTGAATTTTAGTGGAGAGAATCAGTGATTAATTGCTGTTGAGAGGGTCTCTAAATGCCAAATATTTTGGAAAGCAGACTCTGAAATAAAGCATCCTACATTATGATGTTCAGACATCTGTGCACGTGGGTTGTCATTGCTTTTCATGAGGAAAATTGTTTTCAGGTAGATTAAAGGCCTTGATAAAACTTCTAGAATATAAGATCTGTTTCCCTCACCCTGTGAAAATGGAATAAGTGGAATTAAAACTGCCAGTTCTGGAGTATGGTTACTTGGGGTAGCAGGTGGCCACTTACAATAAATTTGACTAGTCACTAAATAGTGTCTATAGTAGATAAAAAGCTCAGAAGGGACCACCTCACCTGACCTGTGTTTTGATGTGGACCTTCAGAATATCCTGCCTTAGTTTTGCTTCAGCTTCAGTATCATGGAACTTAAAGAAAATTTCTATTTTTGTTTTTACAATAGCCTTGGTAGACTCCACTGTTTGCCCTGATAGATGACTCTGCTGTCTTCAATCAGAAACGTCTTAAAAGTTTCATCTTAAGTTAACTTGTTTGACTTTCAACCTTTGTTTTTCTTTATCTGTCTTCTATCGTAGAGAACTCAATCCTAAAATGCTGTTTCCATGAATATCTTTGTCATCTGCAAGCTTTTGGTTTCCCCAAGTCATTCATAAAAAAGCTTAATAGCACAGGGACAACTGTCACTTCCTTCCTAACTGTATTTCTGAGAAAGTGTAGCCAAACAACCTTGAGCTTCCACATTGTAAATGACGCTTTGAAATTTGTCAAGTGGCTTAACTTATGTGTCACCTTTATATTGTTCTATCCTATTAATCAAGGTGTCATGGGAGAAGAAGATGGATATTTTACAGATATTTGTGTATATTTAGATCTACACCATCAACTTTATCAGACAGGGTTTTTTTTTTTTCTCTTCCATCAGAATGATTTCAGGAGTTGTGACAAACCACTGCTACTTGGAATTAATTATATACATCCTTCTATTACTCTTTATTGGTTAGTGCCAGATCATATGCTTCCTTACTTTTTGTAGGTTGTATGTTAGAATAAGAAGCCTACTTGAGGCAGTGTTCTTGTTCTTTTTTTCTCATTTATAAAAATGCATTGTCAAGTTATCTTGAAGCATTATCATGTACGTATATTATTATTTGCTTAATTTTATTTGAACACAAAAGTATGGAATCTAGCTAGTTTCTCATGCTTTAATCTATTAATTCCAAGATACTATTTTTATTTCTCAAGATGAGAATTCTTATGATATGTAAGAGGCTTTTGAATGAAGAAATGGTCATGAGTAAATTTAAAAGCTCTAATAACATTTTAATATTGGCTTGAGATTTCCAAGTTACATCTCACAGGATGAAGGAAAAATGCTATGTGACTGCATATGGCTGAGGGTTATCTGCAAAGAACCACTTGTCATAGTGCCTGTGACTGGAGGCCTGGAAGAGGCACTGCCTAATATTTAATCTTGTTCTTTAGTTGTTTGAATATTTTCTCCTAAGCAGTTAACAGTAATTAATTTCAAAGTTATGTTAATGTTGTTGGAAGCCTGCCTTTTTAAACATAGATTTTTAACATAAATGGCAGATGTTGCAGATGTTTTATGGCTTCCAGAAGAAAGGGGTGTACTGATAGAGATTAGACTTTTAATCATGAACCTCAGCTGCTTCAGTTGATCTTGCTGTAATTAGTCCACAGATGATAATGCCACTAATGAAGGATGGTCCATGACAAGGAGGAAGAGACTAATTTATAGGTGGTTGCAGTATTTCCCAAACAAATTAAACTTTCTGAAGGTATGTTTTTAGCTGTGGTGGAAAAGACATCAGTAACAAAATTAGGTGTCAAACACTGTGCTGAGCCAAGCACATAAAAGGTTTTGGCCCAGAAATACCCTGTCTTTTCTATTTTCTTTTTCATTACACTTGATTAGGAAAAACCACTTTTTGTTTATCTGTGTTTGCTTTTATAGTTGTCTCCTTGCCTTTTCCTTCTTTCTGAGGTGCCTGCAATTACTTCTGAAAATTTTCAATTATCTTTATGACCGTAGTCTAGAAATAAAAGGTTAACTGTATGTAACAACATAATGCATGCAGTACATACACTGCTTTGTCACAATACTAAGATTGTGAAGCCATTCAGGAGCTAGGAAATGCCTATGGTTATCCAGCCCTGCCTTGTGCCCGTAGCCTTGCCTTGAAGCTTTATGATGATTTTCAATTACACAATCAAGTCCTTGTTTTTTTTCCCTATGGTTCTCCTGCTTTGTTCAGTGTATATAGTGAATGATACTCACTGTATTCAGTATTTTAACTCTAGAGTTATGTGTACACCTTACTTACAGGACACTGTGCAAACTGTACTCAATGAGTACAAAAATACTCATTTCCTTTTGGCATGACCATTAACTCCAAATGCAGTTGGAATGCTACATAGGTCTTAATTATCCTTGCAATGTTCCTGTGAGATAAGAGGATGGTATGTTCGCTAACCATAGGTAATCAAGGCAGACAGATTATAGGAAAAGCGTCTGCTAATTTTGGGTGCTTAATGTGCGAGGCATAATGTTCTGCAAGACCAGGCTCTGAGTTTTAATGCATTTTTCTTCACATTTAAAGTAAAGTCCCTTTAATTTCACTTCCAACCAAGAATTAACAACAGTGGAGTCAAGCACTGAGAAAATGAAAGACATTGAAAACAATGGTATTTTTTTTCCCCTTATTGTAATTCTAAGTAATTCTCTTAGTATCACACAGACATAGCAGCATTGTGGCGTGATCCTCATATGCCTTATCCATATTGAGGCCATTTTGCTTCAACTTATTTTGTGGGTTTACTCTGCACTTTGTACTTTTCTGCCAAGTGCTTGAGTATGTCCTTTCATCTCCTTATAGCAGCCTCTGATTGAGTAATGCATTAGGGTTGCACATGGTCTTCCCAGCCATGACAGAAAACACAAGGTACCAAAAGCAGTGTCTCTGTCTAAAGAGAATGAAGGGGAATCTCTGGACTACTTGTGGAAGGGTTTCATGTTTTTCCCTCAGTATGCAGAGTGACCAGCTCTCCCAGCACCTTATGTTTTGTGCTTCAGGGAGTGAGGGCTGAGGTTGACTTTGGGAAGGTTTGTGGTATTCTACACCTTGTCATCTGGGATCTGTTTTCCGATTCCCCACCACCACCTGAATCATATAATCACATTTAAAATACACTGGCTAGTCTGTCTCCAAGCTGTACCACATCAGCCACCTCTTATATATTCATGTTCCATCTGCTATGTGTCCATTGCACAAACAATCCAAGGACAGTAAGTTTTTGTCTGTGACCCAGAGAGAACATCATCAACATGGGTGTTTGTAGTGTGGATCTCAGCATCCCTTGACTTGTCATTTTTGTGGTAAGGAGGCCTTAACAAATGTTTCTGTTGAGCAAGGCATGTGGTACCCCTTCTTATGGCTCTTCCAGAATGTCATGCTGAGCTGCTGGTGCATGTCCTGGCATAAATCCAGTGCTTTTGCCAGACTTTGACTGTTGCTTTGAAGCAGGCATATAGGGGAGAGAGGAAAAAGGAGAAATAGGTTCCACTGATATTTGTTTAACTTTGAAGTTTGTTTAACATCAGAAGTTATTTAGTTTTCTGAACCTTGTTTTCTGTAACAGTTGAACTGTTGTGATTGAACTTACAAATAATTCTGGAAACCTGCCTTGACAAATGTCAGCCCAGGCGTTTGCCAAATAAGACAGTGATGGCTTCAGAAGGTTTCAGACAGTGTTTATAATAGGTACTAGTAATTCAGTCCCAGAAAGAGAAAGAATGTGAATGTGTCTATCTTCCCCATAAAAAAAAAGTGGAGGAGATACCTGGGTAGAGTTTGATGAGGACAGAGGGGGAGCTTGCTACAGTATTATTGGGGCACAGAGAAGGTGGGAAGTTAGTTGACTGACACCCTTCACTAGAGAAGAGTTATTGCTGAGAGTTTACAAGGGCATAGCTTGCAGCTTGGAGGCTAAAGAGAGGGTGGGAAGCTGCAGTCATCATGATCTTATTGCTGCTACTCATGAGGGGAGAGGTTACAGCTGTGGAAAGAGTAAAAGTAAGAAAGACCTTTCAAGATCTTGCCAGCAAAGCCAGGCTCAAAGGTGTGTGTGGGGCTCTGGAGGTGGGCACAGGTGAAGAGCTGGTGAAGAGGCAAAAGCTGGTTCTAGCCTGTCTCCCAGAAACGAGAGGAGAAACTTTTCTAGAGTTGAGAAGATGAATTTTTTGCCAAAATAGGCCAACCCTTAGATATATCATACCCAGGAAAGCAGGAGTGCTAAAGCTGAGGAACTAAAACCTACTTTCTGTTCTGTGGAGGGGAAATTGGCTTCTACTTTGAGATTCCCAGGTAGAATTTCTCTTCCCTTTCCCGCTGTGCAGGCCCTGGTTAGCACAGCACTGCCCTGTGTTGCTGACCCTCAGACTAGATTCTTTTACTCCCAGTCTGCCAGCCATGTGGAAAGAGGGGTATGGCAGAGCAGGTTGTAGACTTTTCTTCTAGCTTGGTCCCAGGGGGGCCAAGAAAAGCTGAGCTTTGAAGCTACATCACTAAATGGGGTTATTGGTCTGCTTGGTAGTTCTGTTGCTAGCTTGTCTTTCCCTCTCCAGCATTTCCAATTCTTTCTTCTTCCTTCCTCTCAGTATTTGGTTTTGTTTGGTTTGTTCTACTGTCACTTTTCCCTCACCACCCCCAACAGATGCAACTTTTCCTTTTTATTCTCCAACTCTTTGCTCCTTAAGAGCTCTGCCTGGATGCACAGCCCTTCCTGAGGAGAACTGGCACACCAGGACTGAGGTTATAAATAATGCTGGCTTCTTTCCCTGCTCCTTCCCCTCCCTGCATGGAGCATGATTGTCTTGATTACAAAATTCACCCTGTTTAATATCACCAAGACAATGTGACACCTCCAGCTTGTTTAGCAGAAGCTTTCAAAGATATTTACACTTAAAAAATGGAAATGAATGTGTTTTCTCTTTTGTAGTCAATCAGCTTCCCTATGAGATTCTGAGCTGTCCTTATGGGAAACTTCTCCTTTGAAAGTATTCACTGCACAGCATATGAACACATTGTACCGAAAGAAGGTCTGAGAGTTGAAGTGCCTTTTATACGCCCACTTTGAATCCCTGATTCTCTTTACAGGGCTGTGCCGGCAGCAAGCACTCTGCAAAATCTGATGTATTGTGGTTTCTAGATTCTTAATCTGCATTCTTCCAACATTTGCAAGAAAACACCACTGTTAATTTAAGCAGCAACCAGAAAGCCGGAGTTCTCTAAACAGTGTCAGGAAGGGCTGACTCTGTCTAATCCTTGGAGCTAGTGAATCTCAGGCTCGCAGTAATTGAATACAACATGCAATGCCAACCTGGTTAGTAAACTAAAGTACTTAGGCTGACAAGCTGTAAACACATTGAGAACAGCCATGGCTCAGGGCCAGTGTATCCATGTGCTCTCCTGTCTTCAGTTGCTTCTAACCACTCTGACTGGCCTTGCTTCAGGTCGCAAGATTGCACTTACGGCTGTGACTCAATCTTTTGGGTTTTGAGTCTTTGGAATAGTAAGAAGCACCACCCAGCTGTGAAGAAAACACCAGAACCTTATTGGCATGATATACCCATGAAACTTTGTATTGCTTTCCGCCTTCCTTTTTGTTTATTTTTTAATGTAGCTCATGAGAAGCAGGAGCAAAGCACTGGTTGTTGAGACCTGGCTGGGAGTTGGGTCCTCACAGCTCCTATAGCAGGCAGACAGGAATGCCCTGGCTGCTGCCCTTTGATAGCCTTGTAAGACAGTTTTGGTCTGAAACATGTGTGTCGAGGTAACCAAAAGATGGAAGGGCAATAGGGAAAGGCTAGAAATGAATGCTGGCATCAAAGAGGCAGGGACAGAGTAAAAACATGAAATACTGGTCAGACTTGCACAAGTGAAAAACAGGCTAACCAGGTTAGGTGGGAAGCATGGGGTGGACTGCTGACCACCAGGCACTCCCTGCTGAGTGGTTAGTTTGCCAATGAAGGCGTCTCCCACATCCTGCTGGGACCATCCCATCTATGCTTTGGTTAATAGGTGTATTTTTCTCTAGCCAATCCCAGCTCCTCCCCTTGCTACAAGCAGCTCAAAGATTTTGACTGCTTCCTTTTTGCCAGGGTAGGGGAAAGGAGTTCTTGGCCTTGACAGGTTTCCCTGAAGGGAGCTTGATGCTTATGCTCAGGATGTTGCCTCTCTGAGCTGCCCTTCTGCCTGGAGTGCAGGAACAGAGAAGCCAGTGAGGCTGTTGTGGTCACAGTGTTGCTCTTTGGTTCCCTTTTTGTCAGATATGGGCAAGGCAGAAGGTGCCCTTGGCACTGGGTGCACCGCATCTTTTCTTGCTCTCTCAGAAAGTCAGTCTCTTTTTACCTCTGCCTGCTAATTGCTGTGTCGTGTTTTGGGTGACCAGGTGAGCCTGTTACCAGTTATGGAAGTGAGGAATGTTGTAACACCCAACTCATAAATTTTACTCCTCTTCCTCCTGGTGTTGGCACCAGCTCCCACTGAATTTTTCAGGCCTGGAGTACATTTCATAACAAGTGTGACTTAGAAAGCACCCTGAGGCTGAAAAAGCACAGGGGCTGTTCTCCAGATGTTCATGTAGCAGCAAGAGCTGCTGCTCAGTGCAACCCCCAGATGATGTTCTCAGAAAAGATCTCCCTCAGCAGGAAGCTCTTGTCAGGACACAGGCTCTCAGGAGGAAATACAGAGTGGCAGCACAATGCAGACACAGCAGCACCATGGTGTCCTATTGATCCCTGCACAGCAGGAGATGGGCTTTTTCATATATGAGGAATCTGTATGTAAATTTGAGGTATTGCATTGGAAACCTTGTCATGTGCTGTGTGATTGTTGGATAAACTCCCCTGAGGGTTTCTCCAGCAGCTGCTGTACTGTAGCTTAAAGCAGGCAGGCCCTGCCCTGTCTGGCTGCATCTGAGACTGGTTTTGCAAGGACCAAGCTTGGAAAATGCTCCTGTTAAAAAGGGTATGGACAATACCGTAGACTTTGCAAAGTAACTTCGTGATAATGGCCAGGAAGGAAGGCCTCTAGTGTGTCCTGGGAGATGTTTGTCTCTCTGAAACAACATCTCTTTTAAAGAGAGGAAATTAACATTCAGGCAGAAAATGCTGTCCCTGTCAGCTGACGGTGCCCAGTAAGAACTGGCTTGTAAATTAAAGCTTTCATTTGTGGAGAGGAAAACTGCTCTCAATGCCATAAGGAAAACAGTTGTGCCACTGTTGTAATGGGGAAGTTTGGATTATTTAATTAACCTGTGATTGTGTGCTGCTCTTTACAGATGTTCCAAACATATTCAGCTGGCTTTTAATTCCTCACCTCCTCCAAGAGAACCTGCTAAAGAGAATTACAGTGCTTTGTCAATATTGACCAGTTACCTCATCCTCAGCAGTGAGGACTTTGGATCCCTGTTAGTTTTTCTCAATGCTTCTTTGTGAGGCAGCATTTTTCTTTTGTAAATGTTGTAAGAAACCTTTGGAAACCACAGAGGTATTGTGTTTTTCTTGCAGCAAAGCTGCCACATGCCTGCCTCTTTGGATGAAGGCAACCTTTGTTAAGCATCGTGGGACTGTCTGTCTGGATTATATGTATGTAGCCTGCCTTGCAGAATGGTCCATGAGGCAACCATCCATGCACTGCTGGTACAGAAATCATAAGGAATGGTCACAACATTGTTGCACATTTCAATTTGAGCTGTCACCCGGGTGCTCTCTGGATGCACAGAATCTGTTTCAGCGTTCATTTTACCATGTAGTTTGTCACTGGTGTTTTCCCGAAATCTTCTGAACACGACTGTTGAATTACAAATTCCTGGCTTCTTTGAGATGCCCTTTCAAGATTTTAAAAGGCACTGTGGTTCTTCCTGAATGTCACTGAAGGGGTAGGAAGGAAAGACAAGTTCTTCTTTCCATGTTGTACCTGATGTGCATGTAAATTTTACTCATTTCCTTAGAACAGCTTCTGTCTGCCACTTTTATTTAAGAGGTGATGGTGGGATTTGACACCTCACAAATGTTTTATAAAATCTTTTAGCCTAGAAAATAGCTTGTGAAATTTAATGAAAGTGTTCAAAAATCAGGGTGGTTATTGATGAGACTGAGTCCAGAAATATCTGAGACTGTTTCTGGCTTCATGTGGTGCGTAGGCTCAAAGTCACACTTGAAATGTGCTACTTACTGTAAGCTTACCTATGTCCAGGATATTTTCTCTCCATAATGAACATCATATATGTACGTCTGCAGGGTTCAAAGCATAGGACCTAAAGTAAATGGAGGGTTTTTTTGTCAGCTGTAGGGCTTTATGTTGTCAGTAGAGTGGAGCATACTGCTGTTTCCTGATCCTCCTGCTGCTGAAATCAATAGCTGAAGATTCCTCTGGGTATTAAGAGGTGTATGAAGAATGGAGTCCCCAGCAACCTACCCAAAGCCCTTGAGAAGTATCCACCCTTTCAGATCCCAGTACTGACTCTATTCTTAAAGGCATTTAACAGTATAAAAAGGTTCCAAGAATCGGAAAAAGCTATTTTTTGTGAATAACAGAAATAAAAAGAACTGGAAATAAGACTCTCTAAAAGGGAGGTGTTTCTCATGATTTATAACCTCCGTTGCTCAGCCATGGGGGGTTGGGTTTGGTTTTTTTCAGAGCTTATTGAAATACTCAATTTCACCTTACCAGATTAAACCTTTTCCAGGTAACAGTTTTGGTTAAGAACTCCTTCATGGAATCCCAATAAGAAAATCAGCATGTGTCTTCCAAGCAGTGCTGATTATTCCATCTGACTAAAAATAGACATTGTGCTAGCTGGCACTGAAAAATAATTTGGTGAATAGTAGGGAGTGGGAGAAAACACAGCAATCTTAACAGCAGTGTCAGGCTGGAGCTGCTCTATATTCATGCGCATCTGTGGAGGTGCAGGAAATGATCCTGTCTGCAGAGATAAACATGGCTTGGGATTAAGATCATAGAGAACTCTTGTGGGAGGAAGGAGTGAATTGCACATAATCCAAGGGTCCTTGTGATTTGTTTAGGAGGATAACTGCTGAATTTTTGAAGTTCTGTGGTTTGAATTTAGTGAAGAGGTCTGGGCACCTAATTGAGGCACCGAAGTTATAGGACTAATGCCAGTACCTGTAAATCATCTAAGTGACATCAGTTGCTAGGAAATACCAAACTCTTTGGTTTCTGTTTCCATGTTTCTAGAAACAGGACACTGAGCTCAGGTAGGTCTTTTGTTTGGTTGGGGTTTTTTAGTCTGGAAGTAAAAAGCCAAGCCCAGTATGCTGTGGTCAGCTGAATGATACCTTTAGCTGCATCCTCGTTCTTGGCTTTTTTCCCTCTGCTCCACCTTTATTTTCTTCCTTTTTCTTTCTTATTTTCTTTTTTTTAACATGTTTGTAGAGTGAGCCAGACCTGGAGAAAGGCCTGGAGATGAGAAAATGGGTCCTATCAGGAATCCTAGCCAGTGAGGAAACCTACCTGAGTCACCTGGAGGCTTTGCTGCTGGTAAGTGCTAAGGCAGGTACCATTTCAAACACTGGTACTTGAATTTTCATTGCTGCTTCCATCTAGAGTTTCCCAGAACTTCACGTATCATGGGTTACAAATTACTGGGTGCAAAGGGAACCTGTTACTCCTCCGATAGCGAGAGAGAGGCTTAAAGAAAGGACTGGATATGGCACAACCAGGCAGTTACTAGGGTAGTAGTATCCAGAAGCCCTATCTTTAAGTATCCTGTGCTAATTATTGGACACATTTCTCTACATTTGAACAGGTATGAAAGGAATTGATTGCAGAGGGATTTTAATGGCACCATTAATATCCTGGGGAGAATCAGGTGTGACTGATCCCCATGAGAAAAGTTGTTAATGTCGCACTTTCAGGAGTTGCGTGAATGCAAATATCACTTATTAATAGGATGAAAATCAGCTCTGTGGAGGGATATGTTGTACTGTGGCAAGGGTGAATGTATTTGGTTTGCATGATAATGATTTCCTTCTTTCCTCATTTTAGCCTATGAAGCCTTTGAAAGCAGCTGCCACCACCTCACAGCCTGTGCTGACTAGTCAGCAAATTGAGACAATATTCTTTAAAGTGCCTGAGCTCTATGAGATCCACAAAGAATTCTACGATGGGCTCTTTCCCCGAGTGCAGCAGTGGAGTCACCAGCAGCGTGTAGGGGATCTCTTCCAGAAGCTGGTGAGTCAGCTGCCATCACTAAAGGTCCTGGTACCTCATTCATCTCACAGGTGCTGGTATGGTTCCCTTTGACTGTGCATAGACTGAAGGGATGAAAGCCCATATTTCAGTGAAGGGCCTGCAGCAGAAGTAGCTGTTTCATTGCCTGTAATTAAAGACTCCAGTAAGCTTTGCTACTCATACAATATCAGAGAAATGTTGAATCTCCAGGGTATCTGCAGTGTTCTCAAACCATTTGCTTTAGAGGAAGATGGGAGAATGGCAGTGTTTAAAAGCACACTTTTTAACACCAACAGCTAAGTGTTTCTCATTCTTGCTGAAGTCCTTCACATGTACTTCCTTTCTGTGGTCCATTGCTCTATCTTTTGCTGGTCATCACCTTTGGTTTGCTTTCCTGGCCTCTTTTCCCCTTGCTACTGTGTTGATCCAGTCAAGTTGCTGCTAAGAAACCTCCAAGCAACCTCAATAGAATTCTCTTAGTGCAAAACAGTACAAAGGCATATGCAGCATACTTCTGAGGCTGAATAAAAAATACTGAGTTTTTCAGCCAGATGATAAATTGTTTGCATTCTAGGAGATTCCTTTGGCCCCTTTAGCCTCTCCCCTAGCATGTGCCGAGAGCACAGGATTAAAGAAGCTGGTTTTTTCTTTTTTAGAAAAGAATCTCTGCATTCCTGAGGTGCCTCTGATTCTCAGGGTAGGAGTGACATTCCAGTGAGGGGTTTATTGGATAGGGAGGGTGCTTTACCAGGGTCACTCAACTGTTAGCAGCTGTGGCACACAGCACCAGCCCCATTTCCTGTGCAGCAGGGGGAGATGGGCCTGGAAGATGAGGTTTTCCATGCATGCCAGCAGCTCAAGATCAAAATATTGGAATCTGCTTTTCACTGCCAGCTTGTTTTTAGCCAGAAGGGGTCAAATTGGTATCCTGGTGAGTAGTTCATGGTATGCAATTTGAGCAACTGGTTTAAGAAGACCAAACCACCTGCTGCTGGTTGGAGGGAGTAAAAATACAGAAGGCTGCTGAAAGTGGAAGCCTCACAGACTGCATAGTGCAGGAATGGAGATAGAACTAACTGAAGAAGACCTCAATATATTATTTCCCACTGCTGGCTGTTGAGCAAGCTTTGAATTGCCATACAGCTACTTAAGCCTTTATTGAAGACCTTTTCTTGTTGATGATCACCACAGGTGCAGGAGTTAAGCCTTTCTGGCACTCTGTTATGTTTCCCTGATTTTTCTGCATTTGTGACAGAATCATTGATTTTTTTGGATTAGTGTTGGAAGCAAAGGACAAAGTTGCCCTAGCGCAAGAAGATTTGAGCTAGCTTAGCGGTTTCAGTTTCTGGTGCTTTAGTAGAGTATTGGTGGAAATTGTGAACTATTTGCTGGATGAAATGAAGCTAATAATTCCTGGCAGGCAATGGGTAGCAGGTAGATGAGATAGCAAGATCATCAGGCATTACAAGACATCTATACTGGATGTACATCAAATCTTTTGGAGCAGATTGTTTACTTGTAGTCATGTCATGCAATCTCATGATAAATCCTGGAATCCTTGTTATTATCCTGATGTCCCTGGGGCCATTCATTTCCTTTAATATCATGCAAAACAAAGCACCGTAAATTGAAGTTATAGACAGTGCATGCATGGAGTTTTAGAATTTCATGTGGTCTGGCACAAAGTGCTAGGCATGTGGGTGTGAAATACACTTCTCTTTTTTGGGGAATATTTTGTACACATTCTTAAACTAGAAAAGAAACACTTTAGAACAGTTTTTATAAATGAAGAAATATTTAACTAATATTGTCATTGGTAGTTTTCAAGGACTGAAAAACTTTTAATCAAAAGCTGGTTGTTTTTACAAAGCTGGTTTCCTTTTCAGTGTGTTCTTTTTAACTGAGAAAGAGAAGATTTAAACCAGCATGAACACAGCGTGTGAGCATTATTGCTTTGATTGGAAGCTCAGTTTATAATGAAAAAGGTGATGGCATGTTTAGAGGAGGAAAACAAAAACTCAGAATGATTATTCAGGAGTTGCAAGAAATGGAAGAGCCACACAGGAATGGAGAAGCTTTACAGATCTGCTGTGTTAGCTGGCGTCCTCCAAACCTGAATGCCATAAGCCCTGCAAATAATCAGTAATTCTGACAGCAGCTTCTTTGCTGAATTGTGCCTCATTGGCTCCACAGTCCTGGGGCTGAGGTCATCCCTGTTACAAATGAGCCTGGTCTCCTTTGGCCATAGCTGTGTTATTTTGTATGAGGGTTCCTAATCTTTCAGTGTCCCAGGAAACAGCTCACTGTTTTTCAGCCTCCCTTGTGCAGGGGACTTCCTTCTCAGAGTGGCTTTTTCTCTTCCAATGTCTCTTGCACAAAACTCCATAGAGAATGGGAAACACAATTGTTATAAGGGAGCAGGAGAGGAAAAGAGCACTATCTGTGGAGAGTTAACTGCACAGTTAACTCTTAATGCCTGTTGCATTTCTTGGACAGAAGTGTAAGGGAAGTTCCAGAAATAATAAGGTAAGTGCAAGTTCTTCTGGTAACAAACTTCTCTGTAATGGAGCCTTTCAAGGCACTCCACCTGTTGGCTCACTACTGACCACGCACTTGCAAGCATGTTCAAGCTGCTGAGGTGTTTACAATCACAGCCTGTGGAGCTCTGCAACACAAAACCATCTCTGCAGTCCAGACAAGCTTGGAAGTTACCCAGGGATTTCCTGAGCTGAATCTTATGTTCTCTGGCATGAATATGGGTGCGATTCCTAAGTCAGCAGGTGAAATCAGTACTAAAACTCAGTGATAATAGTGGCTTATTACTGCACTCTGGGGCCTGCTCCATCTTCCTCTGGACCAATTACCCTTCTCCTGGAAAAAATGCCATATTCTGTCACATAGTGCTGCTGTCACTGCCTTCCAGTTTGTGCTCTGGATCTCCCTTCTATATTTTCAGCACTTCATTGCCTTTATAAAGGTGTCCACTATGCAGATATGGGTTAATATTTGGGTTTGATTTAGTATCTCCATCATGCAAAAGCCAACAAGTAGCTTACTGGGGTCACATTTGTGCTGTTGGGCTGAATCATTCCTGTCTGATTCATATTTTATGGCAAATAGCCAGCAGTTCCAGTTACATCAAGGAGCTAAGATATTAATAAATACTAATCTGGCAGTTCAGAAAGGAAAAATTGAAGGCAATAATAAGGATGTCTCATTCTCACAGGCTTTCACATCCTTCACAAATGAACTTGTTCAGCATAGATTGAGCTAAGTGCATGGGATCACCTGTGCAAAACTTACAGGTCAGAGATGTCTTTCTGGGCCTACTTAGCATTCTGTGTAATTCTTTGGCATGAAGGGACACGACCTGATTGCTGGATACTGAGGCTGGCCATCCCAAACTCTTCTTCCACAGCATTCATTTGATTTTGTTTTGCTTCCTGCAGGCCAGCCAGCTGGGAGTGTACCGGGCCTTTGTGGATAACTATGAAGTTGCTATGGAGACAGCAGAGAAATGCTGCCAAGCCAATGCTCAGTTTGCTGAAATCTCTGAGGTAACATCACGGTGTTCAGACACATGAGCTGTCTGGATCTGACTAATACCCTGCGATGTCACTCCTGTCTGTCCTCCAAGAATCTTTGCAGCCCTGACTTCTGGAGGAGGAGTTGTGAGCTCCTCTTAGACTCAGTGCTTCAGCTCATGTTCTTGCGGCCATTTATACTTTGGGCCTACAGAGGTTGTCACATAAACAGCTTTTATGTGCTGTCCCCACCCAGGGGATTTAGTAAAAACCAGCACTGCTTTGAACTTGTCAGCTCTGTGCCACCGTCATGCATTTGTAGAAGGGAAGGCTGTATTTGAGTTGCTAAGGTATTTCTCTTGCTAATAAGGATGCTGACTGGTGTAAAAAGCCATCCTTACTGGCTTGTATTATGGCTGTCAGTGGAATTGTAGGCTTCACTGGCACAGAGAGGAGAGGGAAACTGTAAAAATAAAATGGCAGGCATGTCATTTGTAATCTATAGTATTATTCATTGGGCTGCTTCAGTTTCCTCCCTTTAAGATGAGTGCCTTGTGTCAAAGCATTTTAAATACTTTTTCAGGCTCCCCAGGCCACCAGCTTTGCCTGCAAGGCATGGTCTCATTGATCCTTGTATTGAGGTGATTGTATCTTGAAGAACTCAGGTGCCAAGAAAAACTTGAACTTATATGTGTGTCCTTACAAACAAGCAGATAAATAATCAGAGCTCAATAATATTGGGGTGTTTGTTGCTCTGAAAAAACTCCTGAGTACATTCAATACTGCATGTCCCTTTGGATTTTTATAATAAAGAGGTAAAATGCATTCCCTCTGTGAAATGAGGCTTGCTTTTTGGGACCTGCTGTACTACTTATCAGACTGCAAAGATTCTTTCCTTTTCTGAGGATTTCCATCAGGTTCTGGTCCTTTGCCTGACTGACTCATTAGTAAAGTAGCTTCCCCTGTGCTTACTTTTCTATCAGTACTAAAATGCTTTTAAAGGACATACCCATTTAGTAATATGTATAAATAGTATTATGGTAGTTCCTCAAAGACAAAATAGAGATTAAGGCCCTAGAGTCCTGGGCTCTTTGCAAATGCCTTGTTTTTGCTGTTTTCTGAAGGGTAACTCTGAAATTGTGCTAGTATCTTCTGCATTTGTGTCTTGGTGAGGATTTCAGAGCTCAGCATATTAGTGGATGTAGCTTCATAGTCCATGTGCAAAGTGAAGAGTCACAGGCATTGTTCTTTTCTGCTGTGAAACAGCTGACTTGTCCAGGGTCACCCAGCTCTGAGTACAGGTATAAGAAAGTATAACCTAGGAGTTCTGAATCCTAGTCCAGTATTTTATTTATTGGTGGTGTACACATGCTGTGACAATGTCTGCATCTTTATGGATATGTCTTTCTCCTGCAGGTGATGTAAAAGTTCCGCTATCCTTGTCTGTCAGCATGCACTCCTAAGATAATTGTTTAATATTTGAGATATATGGGTGCCTGTAACATGGCAATGGTGGCTTTACCAAGAAGAAAAGCACATTTTTCCTACAATGACTTGCACTGTGATAGGGCTGGCCTCCATTAACCCTTAGGCCCTTCCTTGGGGGAGCAGAGAGTCTCTTACATTCCTGTGTGATATTTCAAGGCGATTGACCATCTGCTACGTGGGTTTTCTTTTTCTTTTAGAATCTAAAGGCTAGAAGCACAAAGGAATCTAAAGATCAGACGACGAAAAATTCCTTGGAAAGTGAGTGATCCATGCAGAGGAAACTGGTTTGTCAGGACTGTTGGAGGCTGTTGCCAAACCTTCACTCTCCCTTTTTCTTTTTAAATGATGGAAAGTTATGGAGTCTCTGCCTGGGACATCAGTTCCCTTTTGCTAAGTAGCAGAGCTTGTGCACAGTAAGCTGCATGCATGCATGGGAAAGCCTCTGTCCAGTTTAAAACCTCATCAGTCTCTTTGGGCAAAACCAGACCAAGCAAAGGACTAACATGATTTTAAGAGAACATCTGCTACCCAGTGATGGCACGAACACAGTCCTAGCAGTTATTGCTATATGGGCTTTGCCCTGTGGTAGCATCCAGAAAGCTTGGTCAGCATCAGGTTCCATGGTGCTTGGCTGTATGCACAGAAGTAGAAGATGACCCATGTTATAACAAGCTTCCATACTCTCTAATATAAAAGCCAGTCCCCGTCCTGTTTTGGCCTGCTGTTAGGATTTGGAAGAACTCAACACATCATGCAGAACTCCAGAAGGAGGGATGCACTGCCAATCTTTCAGGGACCTCCTTGGCAACTTTGAATGCAAGAATGAGTTCTGATCTGTGGAGCCAGGCAGACTGCCAGGGAGTTATCCAAAGTGTCCCATGCTGTGTGCAGTTGTTCTGTACTACCTTCTGTATTCCTCAGGCACTGCCTAGCAGGGCATGCTCACAAGTGGCTATGTGTTTGCTGTGGAGCATGTTTGTTTTGTCTGTGTTTTCATGTGTTATTGGCTGTGCAGCACATTAACCCTGTGCCTTTACAATCAGTGGCAATGGACAGGTTCCACTGTAGGGGCTGTATTTAAGTGTAAGTACCTGTTATGTTTCTACTTTTTTGTTCACAGCTCTGTTATACAAGCCAGTCGATCGAGTGACTCGCAGCACACTTGTCCTGCATGTAAGTATCTAAAAGATGGTTTTCAAACTTTAGTCCCCTTTCCTATTTTCTTTGCCCTTTAAATTTTCCGTGGAGATAAAGGATTGCAAAAATAAACCTGTCATTCTGTGTAAGAGCCTTTTACATTAAGGAGAGGGAGTTCATTGGTGTGACCCTGCTACTTCTGCAGTGGTGTTACCAAAAAGTGCAGAGTATTATTCTCTTCCTTTAGAAATGAAGCTTTGCTTTAATCCGTAAGAAGAAGCTGGAGCATCTTGTCCAACACTTCTAGTTAGGGGCCTTCAGAACCTTCTGCTTTCCAGTGCTGCTCATAGCTCTGTTCTTTATTTGTGTTCCTGGTGTCAGGATTTGCTCAAGCACACTCCAGTGAGCCACCCTGATCATCCACTCCTGCAGGATGCTCTGCGGATTTCACAGAACTTCCTCTCCAGCATCAATGAGGAGATCACTCCTCGCCGGCAGTCAATGACTGTAAAGAAAGGGGAGGTGAGTCTTCCTGCTTTTGTTATTTTCTCAGTTTCTAAGAGTTGGTCCTTTTCTGGAAGTTACCCTATTAATTTGTTTGTAGCTAAGATACAATTTATGCAGTGTCCCTGTTCCCTAAAGAATGTGGTACAGCTCCCCTTTGTTTTCTGCTCAGAAAACAGTTTAGAGACCCAGAGGAGAAGTGTGATGCGAGTTTGTCCTTAGCATTGTTATAATCATTTGTCTTACATAATTTTTATGATGGGTATTGCTGTGCATTAAATGGACTTGTATTTTACCTGCAAACTGAAACCAAACAGGAAACTTGGGAGGAGAAAAAGATGAGGAAACACCACCTAGAAGCTGAAGTACTGGGAATTCGGTGCCCTTTATCCTGCATGTCTTGTGTGTTGTCTCATTTTGTCAACTGAGGAGGTCTGCAGCTGAGAAAAGGAGGGGCTGAGCAGTTGGAGGCTGAGGTAGAAGCTCAGACATCAGTCACCAGGGCCTCAGTGATAGTAGATGGCCTCATTTAAGTGCATGTTGATTGGGTCATAGAAGATACAGCAGACTGAAATGCCCCCTTGCAGAGGCAGGAGCATTTAGTGTTCTCCGGTTGTCTGTCAGCATCTCAGTGAAGGATGCAGGCTTGGAAATATGTCATGCAGAATCCTAATTTGTTGCCAGAGCCCAGGCAGAGGGACAGGCTCAGGAGAATGATCCTGATGATCTCTTTTTAGAGTGATGTATTTGTCAGATCTTAACCGGAAGGAGAGGTTTGTCAGGATTGGGATCAGTAGGCCTGTTCACGCTCTTACTGGTCCTGCTGTGACTCCATGTATGATGTGGGGAGGAAATGAAGGGGCAGTATTGAAGGAGAGAGGGCTGTGGGTGTGCTGGAGGAGACTGGAATACCTTGCGTTCTCCCGTACTGCACACATGTTGTATTGAGCCCAGGGAAGAAAAGGACTTGCTTTTGATGCTTCCCATGTTTGCCTTTCACTCTGGGAATCTGATGGTGGATACTTCCTGTAGTCATTTAGCACTAATATCGCACTTTTTTCAAAGCAGTAATACCCCAGTTGACACCACTCTGTTTCGAGAGTAGGTACATTCACTCTCTGCATGGCAACCCAGAGACACGAGTCTGCTCCCAGCTACTCTGTGTGCATTAGTGATGGCTGCTCCTTCCTACAAGCTACTCAGTTTGGGGTCATAGCTGGGTTTTGTTTATGGCTGTAAATCTTTCCTTTTCTACTTATCCTTTCCTCCTACTTATCTTGCTGGTGCTTCCCCGAGGGTGACAGGACAGTGTGCAGTTTGCATCTCCTAATTGACTGCTCTCAATGCATAATGCATTTTTATTTTAATGAATCACCAGCTTGCTTTGATGGCTTTTTTCATTATTTGTCTTCCTCCCATTGAAATTTCCTTGGTGGAAAGGAAGGAGGGAAAACAGCCTTTTCCCCTCATGTATTGCTTAGGTGCTGATCTCAGTTATCTTTTTTCCCCAGTCCTCGCCTTTTGTGTAGAATATTTTTCTCCTTTGAGTGCATTGTGGGGAGGAGTCAAATCTCCTTTGCCAGCCTCTTGCTCCAGCTCTTTTTTTTCAGGATTGCTTTGAACTGGGGAAAGCAGCCAGTTGTTAATCTCCCTAGTGACAGGCTGCTGAGGAGAGGAGTGCAGGTCAGGAGAGAGTGCAGAATTCCTCCCTTTTGCAGAAATAATTCCCCACTCTGGGAGCGTCAACTGAGTCTGACCTGCCTGCTGTCTTCCTGCATGATGTCAGGTGTCCTTCCAGCACAACACCCCCTTGGCTCTGCTTGGCTCAGGAGGTTTTTATCTAATTCTAGACTTAGGCATATAAAGTTTTCTGGTTTAACTTGCTGGGCTAAATGAGTATTTCAGGGTGTGCAAGGAGATGGGAACAAAAGGAATAAAACCAGAGGGACAGAAAGGGCCAGAACAGGGAAAGCAATATTGGTGGGTTAAGCCTACAGACACATTGCTGCCTGCCAGGCTGACTGTAGCTTGTCTTCTCTGCTTTGTGGTTTGCTGAGGGAAGCCAGGAGAGCACCGGACCCAGCCTGGCAATACAGGAGAGCCAGGAGGACTTTTGGGTCTGTTTCCTATTCAGCCTGATCTGCTGCGTTCTCTTGAGCCCTCCTTCCCATCTTCCTACTTTAGAGGGTTTACTTTTTTTTTTTTGACGGATTATCTGCAGGTACTACTTTGCCAGCCCTCTAAATAACCAACCAAATGTGTGGAGGGAAAGGAGGTCTGAGTAGCACTGTACATTCTGACTCAGAATGCAAGTGGTGGAGAATCTTCCACCCCTTAGGACCGTGGAGCAGGCATCTTATTTGCTCACTGCTGACTTTTTTTCACCACTGTCCTCCTGACTTCAATGGGAATCTGTTTAAAGTTCTCCCAGGGATGGTCCCTTGAGGCAGCAGGAAAACTTAACGCTTTGATGTGAAAGATCTGCCACTATTATGCACCAGAAGGAAAGGAGCAGTAATTTCTGCATTAACAATGCAGCTATATGGACTGTATGGGGGTTTTTCAACTAAGCCTAGATGAAGGTGACTTTCAAGAATGTGTTGTCTTTCCCTGCCAGAAGTAAAGGTTTGTGTTTCCAGCTAATTCAGCCCATTCTTGTAAAGCAGGAATTACTGAAACTGCAAAAAAATTGCAGGGTTCATTTGGGTGATAGTGCTCCACAATGCCATGAAGGACTGGAGCTGCCTAAGAAGCAGCCTTTTCAAGTTTTGGGTCACTCTGCTGCCTCCGTGGCTTAGCATCCCATCAGTTGAGGCACAAGGGGGCTGACAGGCAATTCCTTCTGGGATCAAGCCCCCTAAATCACAAGTTGGGTCAGCTTATGTAACTGCGTACCTTTTCCCTGGCCCTGTAGAGAAGAGGCTGCTTTGCAAGCTGCTTTACTGTTTCTCAATGTGGTTTTAAGCTGCAGTCAAGAGACTGGGTATCATTGCTTTAGGCTCCTGTTTAACTTAATAGAGGCCAAGTGTGCTAGGGAAGTGAAGGGACAAAAGACATTTGCAAGGGAGCAAAATTGCAAACTAAAGCCTTTGAAAAGCTGGGAGCTAAGCTGAGACACAGGCAGCCAGGCACAGCTTGAGGCCTGGTGCCTCTTGCTTCTGGAGGCTTTTGGCTAGACGTTGGCAATAGAGCACTCAAAAATAATCTTGGATGCTTCATACCCCATCTTACAACTGGAGTCAGAGAGCTCCCAGTGAAAGGAGCTTTGGGAATTAGAAAAGAAAGGCTATAAAAATGCTCAAAGAGCAGCCAGTGTTGTCCTTAGGCAGAGCATTCCTTTATCCTGCAACACTGGTCCTGCGACACACGCGCATGCACACGAGGAATCATTTTCTTCCTACGCTCTGCAGAAAGCCAAACCACCTCTTCCTCACTGACATATGCCAATACCCATCTCCTGCTTTTACCCTCCTCCTCCTGCATCACACATGTTCCACTCCTTCCCAGGCTCTCACCCACGCACGCTGCAGGCCTCTGCTGTCACCACATTGGATGAGCTCTTTCCTCAGCATACAAGGGAGGAGATGGCCTTTCGTACAGTTGTAGTGCTGGATGAGTGGTTTTTTAAGTTCCGCTCTTTGTAATGTGTCTCAGACAAGCTGGTCACACTTCTTGGAGTTAAACATGTGACAGCAGCAGGAGTTAGTGTATGCAAGCAGCACAAAAACATGTAGGATGAATAGATGATGAGCATACAGGTAAGTCATGAGGTTGGTAGCAGCGGAGGGGGAGATGCTTACTGACAGATGTAAAAGGAGGAGGTAGTCCAAAAGTTATTCACGCACTGAAAGATGTACAGGGAGAGCTGCTTTGTCCAGAACACTGTTTGAGAGATTAAAGATGATCCTAATTCATTCTGTTATACAAATAGGATGCAAATACAATAGAGTGCAAAATAGGAAGCTTTCGCCAAGCTTCCTGGAACATCCCTGTAGCCAAGCTGAGCTCTGGTGCTGGACCTCTGACAGTCTCGGGGCTGTCTGTGGAGGAAAGGGGGTCACTCTTCACTCTACCACAGTACTGACACTGATCCTAGGCTAATGTTTATTGGTGTTTCTGTAGTTTCTATGTCATTTCAGAGTAACTGTGAAGACAAGGTAGAGAGATGGTTTTCCATGCATAGGTTATTGTGTGTCACATGCAGCAGGATCAACCAGTTGGAAGACCTCATGTTTTGGGAGACCTGGTTTAACAGGAGGCTGCCGAAAGAATAGCTATTGCTGGCCCTTGGTGTGAGTAGCTGACCAAAGTGGGCTTTGGTCTCCAAACTGCTAGAGAAGGCCTGTGGAGCTGAGGTGGGATGAGCATCTACCTGGCATGAGTCCTGTTTGAGGGGGCTGCTGGCTCACTGGTGGGATACAATGGGCTGAGTCATGTCGGGAGGTCCAGGAAGGTGTGCTTTCCTCACTGTGGGGTTTGGCAGGGATCTGGTAAGCCAGTTGGCAAATCCTTTTATTGTTTCCTTCTGACCTGCTAAGCTCTCCCAGCAAGATGAATCATGTGCAAAAGAGGTTGTGACCCTTTGCTGGGTGCACTCCTCCACTGCTCCACTGATGCTGAGCAGCCTGAGGCATGTCTGTTGTGCCCAGCCCTAACCAAAGTCCTCTTTTCCAAGAGAAGGTGGTAGTTAGATGTAACATCAAGCATCCACAAACACATCCACAGATGTTTTCTCCTGTCCTCTCCTCCACAGATACTTGGTTGCTTTTGTGGCAGTTTACTCCTGTTGCTTGCTGAAGGGAGATGTTCTCCACTAGCTCATGATTATAGTCATATCTTACTTTAGTTCCAGTCAAGTTTAGGAAATCCAGCCTTGTCATCTTCCCACCCAGCTCTCTTTCTGGGAGATCAGGCTGCCAAAGTCTACTGCCTCATGGTAGCACTGTCTCATGTCAGTCAGGGTATTTTGTACCCAGAAGTGCTACCAAAATAAATTCAGTGCAAATGAGTACCTCACTCCCATATGGGAACTAAGAAGGATGTGGAATCACATCCCTGTTTTGGCATTATATGGCTGAGATTTCTGCTTGAGCTTCGGGGAGATATGGGACAGAGAGCATGGCTATTTGAGGGAAGTCTGCTTGGATGGTTACAGCCAAGAGCTGATTGTGCAGTGGCCATTTAGGTGTGACTTTGGAAGGCAGAAGGACAAGTTGAACTAGGCAGAACACGTGGGGAGGTCTGTAGACTTGCTGCAGGGAACACTGATGGGCTCTTTTCTAACTTTGTGGAGGCCTGACACAAAGGTGTCCAGTCACTAGTGCCTCTGCATGGGCCTTGCCTTCACTTGAAGACACGCTTGCCTTCAAAATGCTCTGATCTGGATGATGGTGCCAGAATACTGCCAAAACCAGGCAGCTAATCTAGGGCTGAGCAGTAGTCCTTCAGAGTCCTCCAACAGATGTCATGGGCTTGTGCCCTCCATTGCCTGTGAAGAAACCCATGTTGTTGGCCTGTCTCTGCCGTGAGCAGAGATGTGTTACTGACTCTGTGCTCTGACTAGCTTGGGGTATTTTTCTGCTGGGAACACTCATCAGGGTGCTGGGGTGATGTCTTGGCTGATCTCACACACTGCCAGTGCCTGGCAGAGAGGGACAGAAGGGCAGGCTAGGACACTGCCATGTCCCTGCCAAGTGGGGAAGGGACTGTGCCATATCCTGCTGGGTAGCAGAGATGAGTGAGCTGTGAGAACATCTTTACACCTATGAACAATGAGCAGAGGTTGAGCTGGCAACAAGCAGCTATTCTTATTACCCTAGAGGAGCTGAGCTGATTTTCAGCTTAATTAATATGCATCAGATCTAGAAATCTGAGATCAGGGGTTTGACTTCCTCAGAAAATATCTTTCCCAACTTCATTATTGTTCCAAAATGAAATTCTTTGCAGCAGTGGAGAGTGTTTTTGCTACTGACAAGGTACTTTCTCCTCTTTACTTATTTCTCTTCCAAGCTCTCTTTCTGGTTTCCTACCTGGGGTTGTGTTGCCATGCAGGAGGCAGAGGCATGCACAAGTGCGCATCAGCAGCAGGGACATGAATGCAGGCAGCATCGTCTCCAAAACCATTGAGGAGCAGCTAGGAGGATCACACACACCTAAAAATAAACATTAGCATATGTGCAGGCCTTTCTGAGCCTGAATCACTGCTGGATACCAGATCTCCACAGATTCCTGCCTGGAGATGGTGCAACAGTCTGCTAGGGAGCAGCCTTGCTTTCTGGCATTATGGGAAAGGTGCAGCTTTTTGCTGCTGCTCACAGATTTTCAGGACCTTTGTGTAATGGAAGGCAGCATCAAGATGAGCTGCTGACAGTACCATGTGTGTGTTGTTAACAGCTAGCTGTGGTACTAATGCAGCTGCAGATGGGAAAATGCAGAATCTTAGTTCATGTCAGGAAGTTTTGAGTGCTGTAGGACAGTGTGGAAACAAGAATTATGTCTGCAAGGGCATTTCTCTGCCTTGTATTCCTTGCCATGATGCCTGCTGGGCTTGGGACTGATGTGGTTTGTTTTCCTTTGGGAGAGCCAAGATGGGAAGGATGGCAGGAGGAAGGAGTGTCAGCGTGGGGGTTTGCACTCCCACACAGTAAATGTGTGCAGGGCTTGTTGAGTCACGCAGCAAACAGAACCCATGGGGCATAACCTGAGAAACAGAGGCATCAGTGCTGCTTTGGATGTCCTTACCTTGCTCGGGTTAACTGCTTTCCTGTTGCTGTTGCTGCTGCTGCACAGCTGAGCACAGCTGCCTCTTGGGCACGGATGAGGTTTGTGTTTGTGGTTCCCAGCGTGGGGATCTCTGAGATACTGCAGGTCAGGAGTGAGTTGTGCTGACGAATCCAGAGCATGGGCCTGGAGAAGGCTGACAGTGAGAGACAGCAAGGGAGGTGTTGGTTAACATTGGGTGGTGTTGGCACATCTCTCCAATCCCCAGCCATGGTGCTGTATGGGCATATATGGTATGTGTAACATGTTGCTCCTTCGTTTTCAGGAGAGCATCCTCTTAGCTGGAATAGCAAGGAAACAGTACAGGTCAGAAAAAAGTACTTCAGCGTACCTTAGCATGTGTGGATGAGCTGGTGGTTCCTGCTTGTACTGGCTGTGAAGCAAGGCAACACTGCAGCTATTACATACTGGTGGGAATAAAATTTGCCCAAAGTTGTATACCCCATACTTCTGTTTGAAGATCAGTGGGAGATACCTATTCCAGATGTGTACTCAGAGTCCTATTGATCCTGCCATCGGAGCAGAAGGTCTGAGCATAGAGCAGGGCTTAGAACTCCTGGCTTGGGCACTGGTAACAGCACACAGCCATATATCTTGGTGCTAGTGCTCCATTCTTTTTGTCTTTTGAGTACAGAGTTCCCATAAGGGAATTAGGAAAATGATGCTTCTACCTTTAGAAGTTCCAGCTCCCTGTAACTAAAAACAGGACTAAAGGCATCAGGGTTGTGCAGCTTTGTTGTTTCTTCTAGGTTTGGGGAATCTTCATATGATATGTAAAAGAGATTCATATAGGCACAGGGTGGGGACATATCCAGATGGTCCTATTTAAACACAGGCTGATAAGGGACTTCCTAGAAGTTCACTAGACACACATTTTGTTTTGGAATTATTCCTTAACAGCACTTGCAATAAAGAAGCAGCAATGGCATTTAGCTGTTAATGCTGACAGACTACTGCTGAGAATGGGGGGTGGAGGTGTTTGCTCCTTTTTCTTCCTGGTAGGGTGGCTTGAGCTGAGAACAGTGATGTTTGCTGCTCTCTGCTGGTTTGCGAGGGTATGACAGTCTGTCAGCGCTTCTGGCCCTTGAGTGTGCAGAAGCTGGGCAGTAACTCACAGTAAATCATAGTTGGGCTCAGGAACAGGTGATGAAGAGAAGCCTGAAGTCAGACCCCGAAGCAGATAGTAAAGACATGCATGGCCATCTCTTCCCCTGGGAGGGAGGGCAGCAGCAAGCCCTTTTTCTTTCTGAATTAGACCAAGCTAGTGAATTTGCCACTGGAGTCATGTCCATGGAATGTGTTGCCCCGGTGCCAGATCTGTGGCTCACATTGCACTAACTAAACCATTGTTTCTGTTTTCTCACCAGCACCGGCAGCTGCTGAAGGACAGTTTCATGGTGGAGCTGGTTGAGGGGGCTCGCAAGCTACGTCATGTCTTCCTTTTTACTGATCTGTTCCTGTGTGCCAAGCTCAAGAAGCAGATTGGAGGGTGAGGTTTCCTTCTGGACTATGTGCTTTGTGCCTCAGCTTCAGCAGAATCCTGGGGTTAGCCAGCAATTTCACGTGAAATTGAATATCCCAGAAGTGGGTAATCATGGTCCATAAGATGTAGCTAGGCATGATCAGCAAGGTAGTACTGTCTGTTATGGAATTTTGACCAAGTCCTGATCTCTCAGGAAAGGTTCATTCTTCCTGCCACTGCCCTCAGCCTTCCTAGGAAAATAGGATGTACTGTAACTGCTGTCATTCTGGACAGATGCTATTTGTTTTTCTACTTCCCCTTTCCTTTAACAGGTGAACTTCTTCACATTCTTTCGTTCCTGAGGTTTTTGGCCTAGCAGGTACAGCCAGTTAACGATTTGTCAGAAAATTTGAGAGTGCAATAAACAGGCCATGTGCCAACCTCGAAGCGTAGCTCTGCAGTCTTGTTGACATTCTTCACAACAGTGGGGGGAGAAGCCTTTATCAACACACCTGCCCCAAACAGGGCTTCTCTTCATTTGGTAAATGGTCTACTTGAAGAGACCCCCCCTTGCATTCTTGCCCATCTCAAACAGAAAGTTGTCCCTACCCTTTCTGAAGTACATACTTGTGAGGAGTGAGCCGTCAAAAGAGTGGGACGTTCCTAAGAGTGGATGTGCCTGACAGTTGAAGTGGAGAGGGAGTGAAACATGTGAAACATGAAAAAAGTGAATGGATTAACCTATTGAAATTACTGCACAATGGCAGTTATCAGCTGTAGTTGCTCTTTTCTGGTTGGATTACACAGAGGTTTATACATATTTGCTCATCTGGCCCTCTTAGCTCAGGCAGGAGAGAGTTGGGTTTAGAAGATAGGTAGCAGCCTGGTGAGATGGCTTCTGACCATCGCTTCTGCAGAGGTTTGAAAAGGAGAACATGCAAGACTGAAAGGGTTTGCAAAAGATCACTGTAGTTTCTTGGGATGAAAAGAAACAGACAACAAAACAAGTTGCCTTGTTATGTGCTGTACTGGCTATTGTCCCTTCTAGGCTTTCTTGCTGGAAAGCAGCCCTTTGCCAGACTTTTCCCACATGGAGGTCACAGTGAAGTTGTGCCCAGTTCTGGATCTTATGCACTATGGCAGGGAAGGACCTGTGGGAAGGGGAGAGGGTGTTGCCAAACACTGTAAAAGGTTTGGATCTTTTGTTTTTCAGAAAAAGCCAACAATATGACTGCAAATGGTACATCCCCCTCACTGACCTTAGTTTCCAAATGGTGGATGAATCTGAGGCAGTGCCCAATATCCCACTGGTACCTGATGAGGAACTGGATGCCATGAAGATCAAGATATCCCAGATCAAGAATGACATCCAGCGTGAAAAGGTAAAAGGGGTTAAAGCTTTTTTGTACAGACTCAGTGTCTCTGCTGAGATGAAGTGCTGATAGAAGCAGAATTCCCAGAGCTGCACAGCATTTTTAGCCATCACACTAAACGAGACTCTTCAGCAGAGGCTTGTGGTGCAGCTTTGTTACCAGTGATATTCAGATATTCTGCAGCCCATTGTTGCTTGTTCTAGTGTGTTGCTTGAATGATGGTCTCCTGTGAGGAGGCAGAAGCGAAAGGAACCTGTACTTGTAGTCAGTGGCTCTTCTACTTGAACTACCTGTGGCTGCTGTTGCTTAGCATCCATGTGGGGAGCAGGGCTCTTATGCTGTGCACTGGTAGTGTGTCATGCTGGTTTCTGGCTGTCGAAGTATGATGCTGCAACTGATTTTGGTCAGAAGCCATATACTTCTGAATTTTTGCAGGCTCAGTTACATATGTGAAGCCTTTTCTGAATTCACCAGTATCAAAGCACCAGCAAATATATGGAGAGCACCAATTATACTGACTGGACAGTCTGACATGGATATGGTGTTTCTGGCCCCATGTTTCTGCCTTGCTTGCAAGACATGTTTTCTCAGAGATGTTAGACTCAACCTTCCTGGAACCTGAAAGAGTAGTAGGATTTTGAGCACAAAGTCTGCTGGTGTGTAGAACAGGATATCAGTAATATTGCTTGTACCATGAGAAGACTATCCCCTGTGCTTCCAAATAACATGCTTCTGCCTTTATTCCCTGGCTGGCTTTCAGACAGGGCTTCCTGGGAAAAGTAAGATGTTAGCAGGAACACTATGTGGCAGCCTCTTACTCATCAGTGCCAAACAATACCCTTGGCTGGGTTTGGGTCTGGGTTTTATCCAAGTAAAACCTTGGCTTTAGCTGACCTCTGAAAATAGATCAGTGGGTGGTGAGTGGGAGAGTTCTGGGCAGCTTCTAGAGAAGGTCCTTATAGTATTGTTGAATAAGGATACTTGTAGAGGACCTGGCAGTGCTATGGCTGCCCATTGGCGTACTGCTGTTGCAGCCTCTGGAACAGAAAGTGCAGGGTATAGCTGAGACAGTGGCCATTCACCCCCACACTTTCATCTAGGGCAGCTGGAATTGGGGCACAGAGACAAGTCTGAATGTAGAGATACTGCAGGTAACACTTTCCTGAGCAGCTGAGGGCCCTGTGGATCAACCTGACAGCATTTCTCCTGCCCATTTGGTTACTCGCAGAGGAAAGATTGTGCATCTTTAAATATGTCATTATAAATAGGGCAGATGTTGGAGAATGACGTGTCCTCTGTCTCCCTCTCTCCCCCATCCTCCAGAGGGCTAATAAAGGCAGCAAGGTTATTGAGAGGTTGAAAAAGAAGCTGTCAGAGCAGGAATCCCTTCTATTGCTGATGTCTCCCAACATGGCCTTCCGGGTACACAATCGCAATGGCAAGGTGAGTGGCTCTTATAGTCTCCCTCAGTGTACAAGTCAGAGGTCATGGGCTGTGTGTGTTTGTATATGCTGCTGTACAAGGTCTTTATGCCCTGTTGTCTGGCCTGAAAGCAGGTCTGGTCTCAGTGGTCACTCAGACTAATGCATACCCCCTCTTCTTCTGTCTTCCTGGGTAGAGTTACACGTTCCTTATTTCATCTGACTATGAAAGGGCAGAGTGGAGGGAGAACATCCGGGAGCAGCAGAAGAAATGTGAGTGTCCTTCCGCTGGGTATTGGTACAAATACTGTGATCTTAGTAGAGGGCAGCAGGCCAGAGGATCGAGTGTGGGGCAGGGTTCCCTGCAGAAAGACAGATGTGTTCAAATCCACAGCACAACATCGATGTCTTCTATCTCTGCATATCTGAGCCTGTCTGAGGGACTTTTGCTTGCAGAAACATGTAGGGAATGCATAGGGAGAGCACTTGGTAAGTGTGTGGAGAGATTCTCCTTGTTGCTCTAGAGATTAGAGCTCTGAGCAATTCCAGGTAGAGAGATCAGATGCACACTTTTATCTGGCTCTAGTCCAAAGAAACATTTTTGCCATGGGTGTGTTTTGGCTTTGCAAACAAATAAGAGCACTACTGGTTCCTGTGAACCACTCTGAAATTTTTTACTCTAAAGAGACACAACATATGCCCTCAATATTGCTGTGTTGCAGCAGCAGTGCAGTCCTAAGTACCACAGTCCAGGTGCTGAGCATGCTGTCCCATGTACGCCCAGGTTGAGAAAGCATGCATCCAGCCTCTGCTTTGAACCTGAATTCCTCCCTCTTTGACTCTTCTTGGCAGGCTTTAAAAGCTTCTCACTCACATCAGTGGAACTCCAGATGCTGACAAACTCCTGTGTGAAGCTTCAGACAGTCCACAACATTCCCCTTACTATCAATAAGGAAGGTGAGATCTTTGGTTTATTCTTTCACATGGTTCAGCTGCACTGAAAATATACCTCTGCCTGCCTTTGTGCTTTCCACTAGCACTGCTCTGACTGTTTCTGCCAAGGGCTTCAACCTGGTGATGAGTTAAAACTGAGAGCATGTGTACCCAACTTGTGTAGTTTAGTTGAAGTAGATGATAGCGTACAAATGGAGAGCAGCAGGAGCAAGGTCAATCTGGCATCTCAATATTACTCTGCAACAATAAAAATACAAGCTCCAAGTTATATGGCTACGCCTAAATTAGTAAAACATTCCTGGACATCTTCCAATTTGTTGACTACTGAATGGTCTCTCTGTGCATCCGTCATGCCAGGGATTGGAATGCCTGTTGGTGTTGTAGCCTTGGAATCCTATGGAAGAACACTGGTTGGCCAAAGTTGTGTCATAGACCATCCTATATTACTATTTAATCTGCTAGCATAGACTTAGTCTCTATATTTTATTACTTTTCCTCTATATTTTACTGCTTCTCCTTTGAGTTTCTTCCATGTCATCTTGCTGACCAGAGAAATAATCATTGTAAAAGCCACACATTGCCAGAAGGCATTACAGATGGAAGCAGCACTGAACCTGGATGAGTCTTCTCTTGCTGAAATGGCTGGATTACATGCTCCTGCCAAACTTTGTAGGGATAGTTTACCTTCTGCTCTTTAACCTGTGCAACATCAGTTTCATCACTCTCTTTTACTCTTGGCTTCCCCATGAATGTAACAAAATTCCTTGGCTCTCTTGTACAGATGATGAATCCCCAGGTCTCTATGGATTCCTAAATGTCATTGTCCACTCTGCCACAGGATTCAAGCAAAGTTCAAGTGAGTTTGCAGTTCTGTAATACACAGAGGTAGGGGTTAGATAGTTCAGGTGCTGGGACAGCTGGGTGTAGACTGGTTTAGCATTGGGGTGATGGTGAGAAGGAGAGGTGATTTGGAGAACTCAAAGTGAAATGGGGGCTCTTGTGTGAATTTAAGGGAATTCAGGTTTTTAATGCTACTATTAACTCTCAGGAAGATGAGGGTCGTGGTTTAAGCTCAACCCAGGACAGCTCAGGATCGAAGATCAAGCACACAGTATTAATTTTTAGACCTGGTCTGTTGGTATTTTTTAAGTAGTGTTTGCTAATTATGCAACACTTGTAGAAATAAACCTGCTTCTGAGGCACTGATGAGGAATTCTAGGCAAAGTTGGAAAGCTCACCTAGCCATGTGGCTTGGGGATCCTATGCTTATCTAAGGTGCCTGGGCAGTCTCAGGGGGGAAGGAGTGAACTGAATATACATCCTTTCTGTCAGCCTTACTCCTGCTGAGGCACTGACTTCCCAGAGGCCGCTCACATCACTTTATAGTATAATTCACAAATACGGGCAATATCTGCAGCTCATTACTAGCTCTTCAAAACACCAGATACCATAAAATGAACCAGTTTGTGAAGAGAATGAGTTTTTGATGGCTGGCCCCTAACCAGCTCTCTGAGGGATATTATGCTGGTGCTGTTCTCAGTGAAATTGGTTCTAATGTGTTAATGGGGTCCAGTGTCTACCTGGGGAAGTTTCATTTCTCTTTGGTATATACCTTCTGCTCATTGTGGATTGATTGGGGAAATACTGTATAATAGAATACACCTGATTCTTGATAGAGGTGAAAGGCTTGTCTGTGTGGAGGTCATTTATGCAGCTGTACTGGTACTTCAACTAGATAAAGTCAACTCTGCTGGTCCAGATGATGAGGTTTTTGCTGGATGGTGTTATCAGTGTTAATACAAAGAAGATGCAAATGAAAACACCCTGAAAGTGATGAACACAAGTTAGGAGATTCTAGACATTTTTTACAAGTTTCTGTCTCTCCTCCTCAGATTTGTACTGCACGTTAGAGGTGGATTCTTTTGGGTATTTTGTGAACAAGGCTAAAACTAGAGTTTACAGGGACACTACGGAGCCCAACTGGAATGAGGTGGGTTGGATTTTTCCTAATGTGACTTGCTCCATGTGCTGAACATCAGCATATGATGGTAATAAAGCCCACAAATGGAAGAACTTGCTGCATGCTCAGTACTTGTGCTGCATTTGCTGCCTGCCAGAAAACACTCTTATGCCAGGTTCATTTGGCTGTCAGGGCTTGCAGATTTTATCTTGGATTAGCTAGAGTTAAACAAACATTTCTGTACAAATGAGTCTTGTTGAGCATTTCATCATCTAAACAGAGGCATGCCTGGTTATTTTTTGAAAGACACGAGTGAAAAATACATTGAAGAAGGAGGTGATTTTGTTTATTTGTTGTGAGGGGGAAGAATTAGCTATAGACATTTTGCCTGTTTATAGACAACTCAAACCTGCTGGGGAGCTAATTTAAATATAGGAAAGGTGGGTGAGTTTTGTTAGTTTGAATGGCACTTTGCTGAAATTCAGTGAAACCTGACTAAGGAGTCAAACATCTTAGTCTCTGATTTGACCACTTGTATATACAAAATACAATTTCACTTTATTAGTAGACCAACTCCATTAGGGGGGTGGTTTTGGTCAGTCCTTAAGTGCTCCCTCCTGATGAGTTTTCAGAGACTGTATTGATTATTCCATTCATTGCTCTTTCCTGGTGCCCTGCAGGAGTTTGAGATTGAGCTGGAGGGCTCACAGACTCTGCGGATTCTGTGCTATGAAAAGTGCTACAACAAAACCAAGCTTACTAAAGAGGATGGAGAGAGCACAGATCGCATAATGGGCAAAGGACAGATCCAGGTAAGACTCTGCTTAATTCACTCCTGCTGCCTTTACTGCAAAACGTAACAGGACTTCTAAATCCTGGAGCACGAGAGAGGCTGCTTTTCTGCCTTCTGATTGTCTCAGCACTGGAGATTTTTCTCCAGATAGCAAGGTATTCAGTGTGATTCATAGGCAGCTTTTTCCCTCTTGCCTTGTCCCTTCTGCCTACATCAGTACCCTTAAGGAATAGATACTTTTTCATGAGAATTTATGTTTTGACCTTCGGTTTGCCTGTTAACTTCAAAACTTCCTCAGCTGTCACTGAGCCCTGGGCACTGTTGGGGATGCTCCATTTGTGACTAAAGAGGAGGCAATGAATGTACTATCCCATTTGTAAGTCAAGCAGAAGAAATACTACCTTCTCTACGTGCTGGAAGCTGATTGATGTGTTAGCAAAGCCTTGGAGGACAGGCTTATTGTTCTGGTAACTTCCATGTCCAGAGTACAGTGTCCATGACAGCAGGCTGCATCTGAGGTTTCCACTGCTGATAATCAGCATGGGACACTTTGTCTATGTGGTGAATTTGTAATACAGGAGGGGAGGTGATGAGATGATGGCAAATGAACACTGCTCTCGGGGAGCTGGTGTGTGATGAAGCTTTAAAGCTCTAGGCAGGAGAAATCAGGCTATCAGTGGAGGATGACATGATGAATATGTTCCCCATCCCCTGCCAGTTTGTTGCACTGTCTGTCCGCAGCTTTAGGAGGGTGTTTAAATGCCTGCTCTGAGAGCACATTCTTTGTGCTGGACTGGCTGTTGTACAGAACAGGGACTCTGCACAGAGAGCTTTTTTTCTTTCTGGCACACTGAAAAATGCCATCATTCTCCTCCATTTATGTCTCACTGATCATCACTGCATGGATGACAGCTTCCTCCAGCATCTGAGTGATGGTCACGCAGGCCCAGGCCATTTGTGGGATTTCAGAACTGCTCTGATTGAGGGCAGCCTGCAGGATCAGATCTCACCTCTCCTCTGGAAGGGTTCATCATCCAAATGAGTTTCTTTAGGCCTGTTCCTTTCCCTCCCTCCTCACAGCCCTGAGGCCACCCTGCTGTTATAGGGAAAGCTTTTGTCACCAAATGCATGGTAGGTGTTTAAAAGAAAACCTGCATATAAATCAAGAAATGCTGGTACAGGGTGGCTACTGTGTGTGTCTCAGGCTAAGCAGAAATCTGTGTGTCCCTTCTACTAACAAAAGCTTATTTTTTCATGGAGCTGAGCACCTGCAAAAGCGCAGGTTTTCAGCCTTGAAATGCCCTGGAGATTTGTGTGCTCATAATGGAAATCCTGAAATCACTGAGCGGCTACATTCTTTAAACATTTTACATAGAATTATTAAAATCAATAAAAATATTTTAGATTTTAAACTTTTTCTTCTTTCCATAAGAGTGGGTATTTTTATGCACAGCACTTGTACCTTCTCTTAAAACACTTTATAAGTAAAAATACTCTTTGGAGATACTTGAACATTAATTGCATCTTTATTCTTTTAGGGAAACCTAAACAGTAAGGAGGGGAAAAAAGTGGGGTTTTGTGAATGTGCAAAAGCTGCATTCAGCTGTATCACAAAAGGCAAATGCAAAAGTTCCCTCATTTTCAGTAAATCCCCCTTGCAGTTTATAAAGAAATGTGGTAAACTGCCAGAACATCCTCTTAATTCTCAGTGATTCTTTCCCACCACACAACTTCTTCACACAATTGAGTAACAGCAAAGAGAGGTCCTAAGAGTGCCTGTGAGATTTTGGGTGGACAAGAATTATTAAAGGTTTTCATTTTGCTTTAGTTTTGTCTTTAAAACAAGTGTCACGTCTCTATTAAGAAATCATCATAATAGAAACCCAAATTCAAGCTACCATCTGTGGCTGAAGGTGAGCGGTGTTGATGCTGTCAGCATCCCTTCCAGTCCCTGTGTTTATAGTAATTTTCTGCTTTTACATCAAATTTAGTTTATTTTAGCATTGCTGCTGTGTCTTGGGCTTTCTGGCTTGTGTTTGCTGCATTGCCATTATTCAGCCACAGCCTGTCTTGTGGAAAGGCTAAGTCTCCTAAGCTGGATGAGGGCTTTTTTCCTAACTTCCCTTTAGTTAAAAACTCTGGAAATGTCAAAGAGTTGTGTCTGCATCCTCCTGCTGATACAAACAGGGAAATCTCTGTGCCGGCTAAATTGCAGTGTATTGTTAAGCCAGGTATTATTGTAAATCTGCAACTTCCCATTACTGGGATTTCTGACTCACAGGATTCTCTGGGCTGCAGTGATGAAGACAATGCATCAGGGGCACTGGGGCTGTTTTGGCTGTGGAGTGTTTATTAAATCTCTCCATTAGATTATGGTGCTGGAGGAAGGAAGACTGGAAATTGGTCCATGTGGTCAGAAGCTTCCAGGAATGGGCAACAATTTTAATAGCTTCCATTACTCATATTTTCTTTTCCTATGGAACATTTTATTTACCTCTTTTTATAGCCACATGCAGCTTGGCAAGCAGTGAAGCTCTCGCAAGTTTTATCCCTGACAGATAAACCCACAGTGTTTTAATATGGGAGAATGTCCTGGAAATGTGGCAGGCGGGATGTGCAGCCATGTGTGGCTGAAGGTCTCTGTTACATCTCAGGTGTAAGAAATACAGGGAGAAGGTGCCATTCCTGGGTATGCTCTGAAACTGAAATTACTGGGGGCTTGGGGGAGAAAGGAATGGACATTAATTTATGGGAGGAAACATAAGACTTAGTTCAGTTGTAAGTATCAGCTGCTCTCATTTTGAACTTGTTTTTTTTAACTCTGTTGTTACTTTGCCATCCACCTTGGGCACTCAGGAGACCGGCCCTTTTGCTCTTTGAATTTTGGCCTTATGTGGCACGTCTGCATGTTTTGAGTGTTGCAGCCTTTTGTTTGGTCCTGAGACTCTGCATCTAAGTGGCACATATGTCAGCAGAAATGGCCTTTGCCTTGGGAACAAGTGACATGAGTAAACCAATACTTCCTCTGTGATCCAGCTCTTCCAGTTGGTACCTCCTAAAAATGCTGTTTCCTTTGCTTTCCTTTTTCTGCATGATGAGCTCAGGGAAACCATTTCCTTCTCCCTGACAAGCACTGCTGGAAAACTAGAGAGGATATGACCTTAGATCAGTCATTCTGTGGTAGCAGCACAACACCATTCCTCTGTTGCCATGCAAAACAATCACTCTCTCCCTAATTACTGGGGATGGCTCATAGCCGTGCACATGGCTGTTGTCAGATACCTAGGCGGATTTCCATGTAAAACAGATTGTCAGAGGCTGTACCTCCCAAGTGTCAACTCAGAAAACCTTTTACACATTTGAGTTCATTTAAACAGTTTGCTCATGCAGAACAGCATCCCAGCAATGAAAACAGAGTGAGAATGAAGAAAGCAATGGATCATGTCTAAAGGGTGATGGTGGGAAAGATTAACATGTCACTGAAGAGCTTTGAGAAGAATGGGGTTATGGCTGGACTGGGAGTTTCTAGCAGCATTGGGACTCTGACAACTCGTGTGTCACATCAGTTACAATTAAAAATTGATGGAGTGTAAAGTTGCCAGGGGGATTTAATAAAGGGAGGAAATAATGTGAATACATACCATAAACTGCACTCACCTTAAGATTGCCTCAATCATTGCTCCCAGGCATTTAATTTCCACTGATGCTTCTTTGTCTTTTCTTCTCTCTGTATGTTTCCTATTCTGGGGAAAACAAAACTAAATCATTGACCTCTGTGGTGGTTTCCTTAAGGCAAAGCAGGGACACCCTGGTTCTAGTGCTTGGCCTACATTTACCATGGACCAGCATCCACAGTTCACCTTTTGCCAGGTCCTCAGCATTCTGTGTTCTGCACACTCAGCCTCTGCTGACTGCTGTACACTGTTTGTCTTGATTCAGTCCTAAGCTGCCATAAGGGACAGAGACTTGCACTGGGAGGTCCCTGTGCTGCTGAGCAGCTTTGTTCTATTGTGGTTTGTGCAGGATATGGAGAGGCGTTTGCTTGATGCATCAGTGAATGTGGGGCTGCAACTTGCCACTGGACATGGCAGGGAACGGGCCACAGAGAGACTGAAGGTGCTTAGGGGTAAAGACAAACTGGTTGGTTTGTATTTTTCCTGTGCAGTGTGAGCTGTGCAAACAAGCCCCCTGAGACACAGACATTGAGGGTTTTAACAGGTCTGTCCTGTTTGTGCAGATCACGGAAACCACACCATTTTTTACAGTTCTAGTTTTAGAGATAGGACAGATCCTGTTGTCATTCAAACCAAACAGATGCTTGAAGGGAATGTTCAGAGGTGCAGTATATCTCCTGTCACATTAATGCAAAGCAGCTATTTCACAGTGCTCCCTGCCTGAGCTGGCAAAGCTGGCACTCTGCTCGCTTTTGGCACACTGGCTGTAGAACACATTCTTCTGCTCAGTGTTCCTCTTTCCAGATCACTGGTCTCCAAATCAGGCCATAAGACAGCATGACCTCATTCATCACAGGCCCTCTTTGTGCTGGGAGCATCACATTCACTCTCGTCTTCAATCAGCTTTGTAACCTGTCTGCTCCCTGAGTTGCTCTTGCTGCCCTTGGAAGGTTGGTCACTGGTAGGGTCCAGGACTGAAACCTTGCTCGAAGTCTGAAGGACATTCCTTAGTTTCCTGTTGACTTTGTTATTTCCTGCTGCAGCTTTCTCAGACTGTTAGACCTGCTCTTCCTGTCTCTCTGCTGCTGAGAACTTGTTTAAACTTTGCTCTTTTATTAGCATCCATCATTTTGTTTTGCTATTTAAAAAGCACTGGGGGAGGCAGGGGGATTTCTCAATCGCTGTAGTTATTGCCAATGATTATGCAGGTTGCCTTGGGTCAGCCAGGACCCCTCCTGGTGCTTGTTCTCCCTGGATGCCTCCTTTCCATACAAGCAGGAGTCAAAGAGCAGGTGGAGAATGCAGGGTTCTGTTGGCCCTGCAACAGGCTTCAGAGATAAGGGAGCAAGAGGCAGGAGCAAGTACACTCACAGTCCCTGCTCAGTTCCAGTAGTTACCCAGCAAGGAGGAGTCTCTGTGAGCTTTGGGCTCCAGGACACTTTTTACTGCTCCTTTGCAGCCCTTTGCACTCTCTTGAGAGAGAGCAGGGCTTTTTGGGCTCATACTTTTTAACACTTTACTTGCTTTTGTTCTGTAGGAGTTCCCTGGTTATCACTGGGACATGACCAGTAATACCTGTTAGCTTCAATAACCTGTAACTGGACCCTGCTGGATTCTTCCTTTAGTATTATTGGCAATTACCAAGACCCTCTTTCCCTTTCATTCTTGTGCAGTCTCTCCTTCCTATAAATAATACAGTCTCAGTGTCTCCATTCTAAAAACATATGGAAAACTGCTTCTGAGCTGGAGGATTGGCTGTGACTGTGTCTATCAGCAGGGCTGTTTTGGCAGCTTAGTGAGATGACTATTTAGGCAGCTGGAGATCAAGCTGCTCTTCAGAGGAAACCAGACACTTCAGAAACGGTTTCCTCTTGATTCTGGGAAAGAATGTAGTCTTTGAAAGGAACCACACTTCCAGCACGGAACGTCAGGGAAGAGCAGCCCTGATTGTGGCCGGCTCACGGGGCCCTTGGCCAGCAGCGCCAGCGGGGCGGATCTGTTCTGCCTGGTTTATAAGCAAACCCTCTTGGCAAGCAGTCTGCTATTTGGGTTTGCCGAAGCACTGAAGCTAAGCACTGCAGCCTATTGGTCTCCTGGACCTTTGTGCAGTCCCAAGATGTGGGAGCTCCTGGTTACTGACTATTCCTTACAAGGAGTCTTCAGGAATTTCTGCCAGAGCTGCACCTACAGGAACCGGTCCCATTCAGCAGGGAAGCACATGTGTGCTGGCAGCACCCCGCTGTGGGCTCACGTCCGTAACAAAGTGCTCAGGGATAAGGTTGGCCTGACTTGCTTGTCTGTTGCTTCTTGGGGGGGTCTACAGTGGGAGCAAGCAGGGAGAAACCTTTCTCTCTGCTGGTTGTGTGTTTTGGTGAGGGGGCACTTGTGTCTGTAGCTGACAGCAGCATTGGGCTGGTTTGTTGATGAGCTGAAAGAGCATGATTGCATCTAAGATCTCCCAGGATATACTGCAATTGCCATTGCTTCAACATCTACCTCTGCCTATCAGAGAGCTCTGCTTCTGCATGGGCTGCTGCACGGAGGGAGCTGAGCTGCAGAAGTGGCTTTAGTTTCTGAGTGTCTTTTTGTTTACTGATAACAGTAAACTCAGAACATGGAGTTTGCTGTAGTTGCCTCCTCCTGGTCTTACTGTGTTTTAGTGTTCAAGGGCCAAGTGTTAAAAACCCATCTCAGAAGGCACCAAAGACTGCTTGCTTTGGCTGGTTCTGATCGCTGAGAGGAGTCCCCATGCACACAGCTCTCTTATCTCTTCTCCCAGTCTAGCTTGAGCTGAAACCCACTCTTCAGGCATTAAGATGTGTCTGGGCTCTCCCAGGCAGTACTGGCATTGTTGGGTGGTGTCTGAGTACTGGTCAGCTCCTTCCCAGCCTCACTGTCTACTCAAAAGAGATCAGGCAAAGCTGAAAATGGGAGATCAGGGCTTTGCCTCAGGGGCTGGTTTTGTTTCATGAGTTCCTGTAATAGCAGGGCCAGGTGTACCTCCTGCCTCCATGCTCAGAAATGGAGAGGAATAGTTAGCTGAAGGAGGACAACTTTCCATGATTTCTGGTCCAATTTTCTCCATTTCTCCTCTGTCACATCCTGACAGAGGTTTGGTTTGTTTGAAGTTACTTGTCTCTATATAAACGCTTCATGTTTCTCTTCCTTGATCTCACTGTTGGGGTGATTATGTCTTTTGAATTCAGTGGAACATAGTCCCCCTTAGAAGCTATTAGCTTCATAGCAAAGAGCCATGAAGTTCTCCAGCCTGGCTTTTTACTTCAGCGTGGTAATATCACACTCATCCAACCTCATCTGTCTCTAGAAAACTTCAGAGGGAGACAGCTTCTTCTGTTTCAAATCAGAGGTATTTTAGAGATCTGTCCTCCTCAGCCCTGCTTAAAGACCCACACAAAAGCAGTGTCCCGTTACCTGGAGCCGGGGAAACCTTGGACATCTTTTCCTACAGAAAAGAAATAGCTTGTTGAAGGTGCTCTGCTCCTTTACACAGTCCTGTCAGGCTCGCTGATTTCCCTGAAGTCTGCTTCTAGCTCATGCATCACTTCCATGTTTTTCAGCTGGACCCACAGGTGTTGCAGGACAAAGACTGGCAACGCACGGTCATCTCAATGAATGGAGTAAGTATGCAAGCAGAAGTTAGCACTGCTTCTGTGCCTCTCATATGCTTTAATTCCTTGCTCTTCATTGCAACATAGAAAAAAGAAAATGTTTGAGAAGTAGCAGCTGTTCTGTTTCTCTTTTCTATCCAGGTTGAAGTGAAGCTCTCGGTGAAGTTCACCAGTCGGGAGTTTAGCCTGAAGAGGATGCCATCCCGGAAGCAGACTGGGGTTTTTGGGGTCAAGATAGCCATTGTCACCAAGTGAGCTGATGGGTCATGTTTCTCCCTATCAGTTACTAGGCATCCACTTGGCCAGGGGCTTGCACTAAGGGGTCAGTCAGCCCAGCCTATTCCACAAGGCAAAAGCAAAAGAAGGCTGTGGCTGTGAAAAGGAGATGCTCTGCATCCTCTGAGCTTCATTTTTTTTGCAGGGGAAAAACTAGTGTGGGCACAGGCTTTGAAACCCAGGGTGTTTACTTACAGCATATCACTTTCCTGAGTTCCGGATATGCCCCTTCCCCCTTTACTCTGTAGTTAACGACTTGGTCACAAATTTCCAGAGCCACCAAATAGTGATGTTTCCGAAACCAGAAATGTTGAAGTTCTTTGGATCCTGTTGTATTATTTTAACCCCTGATCCTTTGTCATGAATCGTTTGCCAAAAGAAACCTTTTTGTTCTGTTACACAGTTTGGGAAGCGTGGTATTTCCTCCCTATGGAATTGCATTGATTTGAAAGCACCAGTGTTGCTGTGTATCCAAGGACTGCTTGCAGATCCTCTAATTACCTGAGCAGAGGCACGAGCTTTTGGGGCTCTGGGACTTGGCCAGAAGCTCAAGCACTAAGGGAAGATGTAGAGCAGCCAAAGCCAGGCTGAGACAGTCAGAAAAGCCCCTCCAGTTTTGAAAGGAGTGTTTCAGCTCGGTCTGGATTGCCTCTCAGCCTTTCTCCCAACCCCTTTTCCAGACAAAGTTTGCACAGCAAATCGGTGGGGTGATGTTAGCTGGCCTGGCTGGGGTGACAGGCAAGGGAAGGCACGGGCTGCACTGAACTCTTCTGTTTGGCTTTCTTAAGGAGAGAGAGATCGAAGGTGCCTTACATAGTTCGCCAGTGTGTGGAGGAGATAGAGCGGCGTGGGATGGAGGAGGTGGGCATCTACCGTGTCTCTGGGGTGGCAACCGACATCCAAGCTCTGAAAGCCGCCTTCGATGTCAGTGAGTATTTGTGTCTGATGTTCTCCTTTGCACGAGCTCCCTGTCAGGTGGCAATGCTGGTTTTAGTCTTCTGTTCCCCAAGAAGCATTCAGAGGTAGAGGTTCTCTCACACAAGGAGAATCGTTTTATCCCTGGCTGCGTGTTTTGTTAATACTCTGCAGCTACAGGTACAAGGTGTACAACAAAGTCCCTGTAGCAGATAACACATTTGTTGTTCTTCCCAACAGACATGGAATGGTGGCTTTGCCTGCCTTGCCAGATCTGTGTAAATGACAGACACCTTCCTCAGGGGAAGTGGCAGGAACCACAAGTCATAATTTCCTCAGAGTTGCGAGGCCTCCAAGTTAATAAATGCCCTTGAAACCAAGAATGTTTTGTGGAAGGAAGCCAGTCAAAAAGAAAGATGCTCCAAGGAACATTACCCAGGAAGAGGGTTTGTGAAACTGGAGTTGGGCTGCCAGGGCTCCTGAGTTCTCCTCTTAACTGCAGATTGATATCTGCAGATTGTAAGATCAGATAGTTTTGACCAAGCTCTGTAAAGCTTTTTTTGATCTTGAGCATAAAAGGGCTCCTTGCTGAAGCTGTGTTTAAAAGGATGGCCTGTATGTCCCAACAGGCATCCAAGATCAGGCAGAGGAAAGGCCTCCAGATCACTGAGGTACAAAAAGTGAAGTCCTGCCCTACTTCCAGCCTCCACAGGACGGTCCAAAGACTGCTCAAGCTGCATTTGAGATCTCTTTGATCTGGGCAGTCAGGAGGCCTGTGCCAAGTGCCTCAGTTCACTCTCCCTGCACTTTTTCTTTGTTTACTTTGTGAAATTTCTCCTTCCTTGTATTTTGTTTTCAGTTCCCCTAAGCTACAAACCCCATTGATTCCTGGACTGAACCTTCACTAGTGCAAGAAAGGGTTCATGTTTTGAAAGACAACATTTTTCAGTCATAGTAGGTGCTGGTTTACACTGAGCTTCGTGAAACCAGCGCTGCCTCTGTGGGTTGGTATGTTTTTTTTAGGGAAGGGGGGTGGCTTTGTTGTTCTTAATAGTCACAGAACTGAAATGTGAGTAACAGAACAAAACGGTACCCTGAATTGCCTGTGTACTTTGGCTGCACTCAGTGAGGAGTCAGACAGCCCCAAAATCTCTTCTTCTAAGCTGTTAGAGGCAGGGAATTGGAATAAGAAAAGTTGAAATGCATGTAAATACAGCCAAGTGGGGCTAGTTCCAGATCAGGCTGAGGCTGCTGGCCCAGTGTAACTAACCCTGGGTGGTGTGAGGTTCCCTCTGCTCGGTTTAAAGCTATGAACTGTTTGCAGTCATTTGTGCAGCGCTGCTCAGTTGTCAGAAGTAGCTCATTAAGACTGGAGAAACATAAACAGGAAAACTGTCAGCTATTTGGGCAAAGACAGAGGGTAAACAGAGAGGGCCAAAGCCAGAAAAGAAGGGATGCAAGGCCAGCGGCTTCTTTACCCTGCTTTCCCTCTTCCAGATAACAAAGACGTGTCGGTGATGATGAGCGAGATGGATGTTAACGCCATTGCAGGCACCTTGAAACTGTACTTCCGGGAACTGCCTGAACCCCTCTTCACAGATGAGCTGTACCCCAACTTTGCTGAGGGCATTGGTAGGTAGCAGTAGAAATAACTCCTGATAACTGGAACTCTTCTGTACGAGGCTGCTCTTAAACTCCCATATTTATGGCATTGGACAGAAGCCTGGAATAAGCTGTTAGGGGAAGTGAAATGAAGCTCAGAAGTGAGCGTTGGAATGGCATCATCCTCCTGTGAGCTTGAATACAGGCAGTTGCTGTACTGTCTTGTAAGCTGAAAACGTGCAGGTTTCTGAGGGTGGGGTCAGAATAGAATGAGCCCCTGCTTGTAGAGGGCGCATGTACCATGTCCCCCACTCAGGGAAGCCCTCTTGGGGTAGGGTTATACCTTGTCTGGGTAAAAACATCGTAGGGTGGTAAATGTGAAAGCACTTGAACTGCTTGAAAGGATTCTCTATGTGTCTCTGAAACAAAGAGATCCTTGGGGTACTGATGTGCAACTCTGACCTTCCAACCTATGGTGCAATTACAGCCTGTTCAGGACCTTCTGTGTTTGTTGGTTTGGGAAATAATGTGGACAAATTCCCACTCATGGTGATGTTTTGTTCTTTTCTGTCCTGCAGCGCTTTCAGACCCTGTTGCAAAAGAAAGCTGTATGTTGAATCTGTTGTTATCGCTTCCAGAGCCCAACCTTGTGACATTCCTTTTTCTTTTGGACCATTTAAAAAGGTAGTATGTGGATCCTTTTCTGTGTAAATCATCATTATTATGAGAAGAGGAGCCTCTTCCTTGAGTTAATGCTGAATCACACAAAGGAAGAAGCATTTGCTGATCTACTGTGAATGCTTATTAGATGCCTATTGTCTCATGCTTACTTAGGCACTAAATCCTGAACTCTGTCCTTACTTTGAAAGGATTAGAACTGGAGGAAAAGGGTAACAAAAGTCCCTGGGCAGATGCTGCAATATCACTGCAAAACTGCACCTGCATCTGGATACAGAGATGAGGAAAGGTTTTAGTGAGGCTTTGCCCATGTTTAAGGACTTGTAAGCCCTGTCTTGAGAAGGGTCTGCAATCAACCAGGATGTATTTTTGAAAGCTCCAGCACTTCTGCTCTCTGACTTGTCAGATCCCTGCTCAGATTGGTCCTTCTGCTGTCATCTAGATCTTTGTAATATGGTCGTAACTGTGAAAAACTATTTCCATATGGTCGATATTAATGTAAGAAGCTTGCTCAATTCCTGCACAGTGTGCTGACTGACATATGTAAATTGTACATACCAGCAACTGCCACTGAGAGATGAAAGATGATTTGTGACTGAGGGCCTGGATGAAGATCCAGGAAATCTGGGTTTTACCTGTGGTTCTGCTGCAGACTTTTCCGCCCTTGGGTAAACCTTCTGACCTTTGTGCCTCAGTTCCTCATTTATAAAACTGGGACAAGAAACATTCCTCTATTCCTGAGAGTGGTTGACTGAACGTATCTAAAACTTTTTACAACAGGAATATACAGTTTCCTTAAGGACGCTTCCAAATGTGGGTATTTATAAGTCTTGCCTTTTCGTTGTTTCTTCTCCCAGAGTTGCTGAGAGGGAAAGCGTTAACAAGATGTCCCTGCATAATCTTGCAACTGTCTTTGGACCAACACTGCTCAGACCTTCAGAGAAGGACAGTAAAATCCCTGCCAACCCGACGCAGCCCATCACAATGACGGATAGTTGGTCACTAGAAGTCATGTCCCAGGTAAAATCCTCAATGTGCTACTGCATCTTCTGCAGGCAGTACCTGGGGAACTGCAGTCATCTGACAAGGCCTGGGGGTTTTGAGGACCCCAAACACTTTCACCCCTGCACAGATTTTTAGGCTGTTTGTAGAACAGTGTTTCTTGAGACAGTTCAGTCTGCATCTGTACCAACACAGCTTTCATGGAACAAATATCAGGAGGCACATCCAGTGTGTTTGTCCATAGTCAGGGTTTTCAAGCGCTGCCTCACAGGACCACATTGACAGTGTGGGGTTAAAGGCCATCAGTGGTTTTTCATGATGCTCCTCAACACTTAAACCACCTTCACTGATGCACAAGAAAATTCTTTGCTAAATTCAGATTTCTTTGGCTGCTGCTGCCTTCTGAAGGTGTTGCAGAGAGGCTGTTCCCTGGTCAAGGGCATTTTGTATGTTCTTGACTGAGTAATGGCAAATTACAGCTCAGATTTTTGGAGTACACTGGAACACCAGCACTGTTATTACACACTGGAATGCACTCCTCAAAAGAGTCTCTCTGAAGCTCTGCAGGTTTTGATAGTCCTGCTGGTATTGTACACTGTATTAAAACAAATACATAACTGCAGGGTGTTCCAGGGTAGAGAGCTGTAGGTGTGTCTGCCAGCTATCCTATAGCCAGGATAAGAATGAGCTAACAGGGCTTTCTGATGAGCTCTTTCTCTTTCAGGTTCAAGTTCTTCTGTACTTCCTGCAGCTAGAGACTATCCCTACCCCAGACAGCAAGAGGCAAAGCATTCTCTTTTCCACAGAGGTGTAGGTGCCTGCGATACCAACAGGACACAAAAAACTGCTTTTGGTGTAAACCTGCCACAGCTGAGAAAAAGACAACTGATGTTTCTTCAGACATTGCTGGCCTGTTCCTGCCCTGGGGAATTGCATCCCTCGGTGCTTTTGCTGTTTGTTAACCAGTGACAAGCTGAAGAGGGAGAAAAGCCTCTGCTCTGGATTGGTAGGACCAGAACTGGACTGGAGATGGAGCTGTGCAGCATCTCCACTAGGAGGAGCAATAGACACTTGAACAAATGTACCACAGAGTGTGGCTGTTGTTGGGAATGTGACAGAAGGTATTCCTCATTTTATGGATTTAATTTATCAAAAAGAAACTTCAAGATTTCTACTGGACCACTTGATAGGAAACCCCTTTTTGGGTGAGGGGGAGTTAAAGAATTCTATCACAACTGTGTCTTTACTAACTGCTGTTTATAAAGTACTGTTCTAGGCCACAAAAATAGTGTTGCTTTGCAAGAGGAGAGGAGAAGGGAAGGTCTGGGATCTGAGATTCCCTCCTTCAGAAACTGAAGTCTTGATTTGACCAGGGTTCTAAAGCAATTAAACAGGTTTGTGTACACCTCGAGCTGTTGGTTTGTGGGGGGGTTGGGGTTTAGTTTAGTTTATTTTTGTCTTGCCCACCCCTTTCCTTGCAAATGTTTCCACAGCTCTAGGGAAGGAGATGCCCTGCCCTTGCCCAGGCTGCACTTCTGATGGGTCTTGGGTTAAGGAAGCCAGACCTAATGATGTTACATTATAAATAATACAGCAGATTGAGCAGGCAGGGAGGATGAGTCAGTGATTCTGTTGTCTGTTTGCATATAAAAGCAGGGGCAATGTTATCCAGGCAGGACTGCTAAGTTTGTTAGGCCCCACCAAACTTCATGAAAATCAATTGGGAAGACTGTTACTTCCCAGCATTCCAAAGAAAAGACCACTGCAAAAGGAGTTGAAGGCTTTGTGGCGCAAAATAACTCGTGGCTATCAGTTTGGCTGGCTGCTTACTTCAGACTTTTTTCAGAACATCTTTTTTGGGGGGTTGTTTTTTTTTGGGGGGGGGTTGTTTTTCTTTTGATACTTGAATTTTTGGAGGCTTTGTACATTGCTTCTACAAGAGGCTTTTTCTGATTGCTCCACTTTGATAAAACATGCCAGAATGTACTTTAGGGACAATCCAGCAAGCAGCATGCATTGTGTATTCTCCAGCAGTTCCAACCCTGTTTTAAATTAAGAGCAGTGAAGAGATATCAATGGAGCTACATACAGCAGTACATGTCAAGCCAAACACTGCCGTTGTGTTCCCCTGCTTACAGCAGGTACAGCCACCATGGTCACCCAGGGGTGCAGGGCAGCTTTGTCCAGGAAGCACAGGACAGTCCAACGGCTGCTGTGCAGAGCAGAGCATTCTGGCTGTGAAGCAGCTGAGCTGAACACCCCGGGGGGTGGGAGCGACTCCATTTGTATGAACTGCCCCAACCCCTTCACTCCCTACCCAGCTCTGCAGCATCCATTTAGTGGCATCTGTCCATCATCATCCTGGGGAGGAGAAAAGTGCAGCTGGAACACAAGGGAAGGATTGGGCATGAGAAGGGGAGGGAGGGAGGGAGGGATGGGTTTGTAAAGATTGGTAGTTAGGCTGTCAACATCATTTGAGGGGAAGTATAACAAAGAAAGCAACCCCTGTTATGTGAATTTCCCATTTTCTGATGGGTGATCTGCAACCTCTCAACAAAAAAAAAAAAAAAATAATCAAAGGAATCTTTCAAACCAATGGAAAGAAAAAAATTAAAAGGGGAATGATTCTGTAGTCACTGGAATTCTGACGGCTGCGCATTAGAAATCATTGTACTGTGAAGTTGCAAATTCAAAAAGGAAGAAGTATGAATTTCAATTTTGTGAGTATATCAATATTTTGCATGCTTTGTAAGGATTCTTATAGGAATTTACTATTGCTTAGTATCCCTCCATCCCTAGGTCTGGGAGAAACCTTTTTGTAATGTAATGTACAACTAGAAATTCCTTCTCTCTTGTATGTATTTCCACTACATTCCAACTTCTGAACCTGTAAACCACAGAAAATGTCTGTAGTAGGAGGTGCTTTTTTGGGGAGGGAGGGAATGAAGGCAAGGGAACTTGAAGGCTTAAGATTTTGATTTTTATTATTATTTGCCTTTTTGAAGGTAAAAATTAGTCACAATCTGAAAACCATTGACTTAACAGTCGTGCAGTAAACCACATGCTCTGGGTTTGGTTTTCTGTATTTGTTCTCATTGTCACATAGCAGTTCCATAGCAATCCCTGTCCTGCCAGCTGCACCCCTACCTCTTCCAAGCTGTTGTTTGGGATCTTGGAGGCAGCAGCGCTGCTGATGACTTCACTTGAAAGGAGAAAAACCCCAGCTGCAGCAAGTGGTTGGTGAAGGCCTTTTCCTTTTGGTGTTTGGAATCAGTGGCTGCTCTTTGCAGTGTTGAAACTGGAAAGTAATACCCTGACTGTGCCAATTTACTTCTGCCCAATGTGTTTATTTTTATTTATATAGGAAGTTAATATTAAATTGCTGATCTGTCGTATGTAACCATGAGAAAATGGCTTTTGCTTTGGTTACTGTTACAGGTTGTTGCTTTTAGTCTCTTGTTACAATGCTCAGTTCTACTGTAACACTATCTAACATGCAGGCATGTGGATCAGGGAAAAAGTTAATTTAACTTAACCCATTAATTATTTCTGTTCAGTGTGAATATGTTTTCCCCAAAGCTGGTCATTTTGGGCTGGAGAAGGTAGCACATCCTATTGCTGATGATGAAATCATGGACTGATTGGAAATACGAGAATTGATTTCTTGATTTCCTTTACTTTTGCAATTAAGTTTTTTTAAATAGCCTTATGTTTTCCCAAAAGGCTTTGTGTGCTTTTCCCAGGGGTGCTGGTTGGGGTTTGGGGTTTTTTATTCCTTTAGTTGTTTTTTTTTAACAAGCCTTATCATACTTAAACAAAAAGGGAATTGCAAAACTTGGCTTCAGAGAAGGCCTTCTGATTTCTACTCTGATCTATTCCCTTGCAAGCTCTGTCAGAAAACCTAACTCTTCCATTTCCTATATCAAAAAGGTACACTATAAACAACATAAGAGCAAACTAGCAAACAAATTACCCTTTACATGGGCACTGGGAGTTGAAGTTCTTTCTGGTTTTAGTGTATTGGAGAGACCTTCCTAAAAGTGTAGCTTTCAGTAACAGAAATCTGAAATGTCAGAACTTGAACTTAAGAAATTGGGGTGATGAGGATGCTCTGCGTACGTGCAGGTCAAGGAGAGGGAAAAGCATCAGTTTCCTGGAATTCAAAAGCTAAAGTTAGAATGGATTTTTTTCCTGAACACAGAACATTCAGGTAAAATTGAAAAAGTAAAGCAAATTATGGGAAGAGTTTTCAGAGATGGACAAGAAATAACAGTTATTGGATTGGTTTCAGTTTTGTGTTTGGGTGTGCTTTTGTATAGGAGGGGAGTGCCTGAAACCAAATTGAAACACATCCACGCTTCCGACCGCCAAACCCTAACTGCCACATCAAATGCTGCTGGTGTTCTTTATTCTTGCACAATTTTAACAAGCGGAGGCAGTAGCTGGGCTTTTTCAGGCTGTATTTTAATGCTGCTATTTCTCACTGGATCAGCTAAGGGCACACTAGGGCAGTGCAGTGACTGTAGTTGCTCATTGCCGCTGCCTGCCTCCATTCTGACCCTCAGTTGCTTTGACGAGGCAATCGGCCGGCACCGTTTTGAGGCAAAACTGCAACGCTTTTGTTGGCCACAAGGTGGTGGAACCACAGAGTCTGTTTATGGGAGATGCAGTATTTTTACACTTCATGCATTTTACCTGTTTTACGGTTGTTTATGTTAGTTTACTATGAGTTTATTTAAACAAATCTACTGTTCTTTAAAGTATGTGTGGATCTCCAAATCTGTCACACCAGTAACACTGGAAGGCATCGCAATGTGTTCATTCATCTTAATGTGCCATTCTTTCAAGTATGTATAAAATGTAAATTGACCAACATGGCTTTTAAAAATGGTTAAAATCTGATGGCAAAACCCAGCCTTTTCTGATTCCTCACTGGTTAACCCCTTGGTCTCAGTGCTTGGTCGTCTCCTGGGATAACATTTTCAGATGTGGGACTCTTAGGAATGAGAAAAGTTTTAAGAAAAAACTGCTGCCCTTTCTCTTTTTCCTTCAGTTTGGGAAGATGTGGACTTGTCAGAACAAACCACAAATAAATATGTTCATGCTGCGTGTAAGGGGTTTGCTTCAGTTCCTTGAAGAAGAATAATCTGAAAGGGCAGTTTCTAAGGGAATTCATGTTCATGCCCTCATAAATTTGTAGTCCGAGTACATTTTTCTCTTTAAGCTTTGCTGACATTGTCGTACTACAGCTATGATACCATTCACTTCCTTTAACACAGGCTGTGTGCAGCTGAGATACTGGAGCTTGTAGGTAGATCAGTATTAGTGACTCTCTGTTCTGAAGTGGAATGAAAAGAACATTCATATGTATTCTATGGATTTTCTCATTGAATAGAATTAAATATATGCATTACCCTTAAAAGCAACAAAAGCCCTAAAGGAAGCACTTAATGATTATTCCTTAACAAGGTTTTAGGGAGTAAAAGTAACACAAAAGAGAAGCATAATTAGAAATCACTCAAATCATATTGTCTGGGACTAGAAAGAAGATCTCATTCCAAGTTCTGGAAGAAGGCTTATTCCCCAGGTAACTGGGAGCAAAAGCTGTCTTGCCAGTAAATAAACGTTATTTAGGAACCCCAGGAATTTAGCTACTGTAGCTTCCCAGTTCTGTGCTGCGGTCCCTCTTGCTTGTGATTGAAAATCCACAGTTCAGTGCTACAATGCAATGCTTATTACTTGCATTACAATGCTTATTACTTTATTATTTCCCCACACTCCTGTGGCAATAGATAGAGAGAAACATTAGAGTCTGTGTATTACCATGGATAAAACACCACCACAGAGAACAAAAAAAGCTAACCAGGAAGGTAGATTGGTTTTTAAGGTGAAAGTCTGTTTCTGGCCTGCAAGGATAAAAGGCTACCATATGCTGTAATGATGAGGTGGTTTTGAAACAGTAGGACCAAAGCAAACTTGAGTGCAAACTCGATTCTCCTCCTCCCTTGCTTATACCCCTAGTTTAGGCCTTCTAGGTCAAACAAATACATAAAAGCTATTGCCATGAATTAGAAAACTATTAAACTGACCTTATTTGCCCCCACTGTTGATTCTGTGTTCCATCCTATAGTGGAATTGCTGGAGACCCTTGCAGAAACACACAGGTGAAACATGCAAGCATTTTCCATCATTTATTTCCTTACTGCCATGTTTCACCTTGCAGTAAGAAAGACCCCTCCTTTTCCAACAGAAATTCATTCTGCACTGTAAGAACTGCTACACAGGGGGATTCAGTTTGTAGCAGAGCTGTCCCTGGAGATAACTTAAGTATTATCAGTCTCACAGTACAGAATGGACCACGTATTGCTAAAGCTCTGGGCTCGTGTATTCTTGTTTTGCAAGTTAAATAAGAATCCATTAATTACACCTGTGCAAACATATTTGGGAATTAATATGCTTGAGTCCCCAAGGCAGTGTTTGCTGTGCTGCAGTCATATTCAAATCCTCTTGTCAAAAATAGAGAAAACTCCTTATTTTGCACTAAAGCTTTTGTTTATATGGCTGCTGCAGCCTTTTCCCCCAGTGCCAAGATGTACTGAGAACCAAAGACATTGTACAGATGCACCATTTCTCTAATCTGCAGAATGACTCATATGGCAAGGCCATTTTATATCCCTGTGGGTGTACAAAAGGGCAGGCTCATGTACAGAGTGGCGTCCTGCCTGGAAGAATACAGCAGCTTTCTGCAGATGACCCAAAACAAGAATCACAACAGGCAGAGCTGACCAGAGAGCAATGGCCTTGGTCCTTAGGTGCTCACATCACTCCTGGGGCAGTTTGAGTGAGCTCCAGAAGGCAGTTAGAAAGAAAATCTCTTCTAGTTCCTTCTTACTGTGCCTAACTGAATGCCAGTCTACATAAAGTAGCTCAAATTTCCTCCCATTTCAGTGCTATTTTGGGAGAAATTAGGACTACACTAACTAGAGATTATGCAAATAGTCTGCTGAAAACTGATTCATATCTCTTTCATATGAAATATAGATGGCAATGTAAAAGCTGCCATAGCAAAAGGACATTTCTTCCCATTTTTTCCCCAACAGCCTCTTCTAATCCCTTATTTACTACTTCTCAAAGCCTCAGAAAAATCTTGTTTTGGGCTTCACAGTTGCATTATTCTGCAAAACTTGTGAAATCCTGGATAAAACTTGGCTACACAGGGAGAGATGTTTCAGGAGCTGGGATATTGGTACCAAAAGTGATTACCAAGGCAGCAAAAGAGGGTAAGGAATTGTTTTGGATGGCTGAGAAGCACAGCAATGAAAGTGAACTTAAAAATTATTTATCTCAGCAGGACACTCTGAAATGTCCTTTCTGTGTCTGTCCAGCAAAAGAAATAAAATGAAGCTTTCTCTTGCCTCTGTAAGTTGTGTAGTTTATTCTTATCTCTAGTATTGCAAGTGTTTATAATCTGTGAAGAATTCCAAGGAAAGGAGTTAAGACTATTTATTTAAATATAAATACAATTAAATTATATGATTAGTGCTAAATTATCAGGTGTAGAAGATGTGTTGTTTGGATAACTTTGGTTTTCATCAGAGTTAATACTGTTGGGATTGTTTTAACACTACCATGTTAGGGAGTCAGGTTTTGACATTTTATACTGCTGTTGCTATTGCTTCAGTATCTAAAAGTGCTTTGGTTTTGGAGAAGAAAACCTAATAACAGTTTAATACTGAAAGGTGTTGACACTGTACTGCTAAACATCTCTCAGTTTAGGCCCAAAGAGAGAAGAAAAAGGGGGGGTGGAGGGGAGAACTGTCATTCTGGATGTTTTTTTCTTTTTCTGAGAAAAGTGGTGTAAAAAAGGGATCCAAAAACTGTATTTGGGGAAAAAAAGTCTAAGGCATTTGTAGCCTTTCTTTGTACACAATGTTAAATAAAATCTCCTGTATCTATGTTTGTCAGGTTCTTTTGGTCGTCTTTAACTAAAACCTGGGCCTACATGTTTGAGAAGGTAAAAGCTGCACCACTAGAGATTAGTACAGAATTAAAACAAAACCGCTATAATGTGAGGAAATAGTTTACATGTAAAATAGAGACACAGCTGAGCAAACCAGTCCATTTTCAATCTGTATTAATCCCTTTGTAGAGTGTTGCTTCAGAATGCAAACCATCTCAAACCTTGTAAACTTTACCTTTGTGTGCAGAGCACTTCAGCTGTAGTTATGTATTTGATAAGAAGTCAGCTCTGTCCTCTAGGTTCTTCAAACATTGCATGGAATTAGTGGGTTTTGTAGGAATTGGTGTGGAAACTGCATCAGTCATTTAAATCAAGTTCTCTTGGTGCTTTATTTAAATCAAATATTTCAATTATTAATGTAATTAAAGTACATTTATGTTTTGATATAGTCCAACTTAATATAATATATAAACCTCTCTATAATAAAGATACCTGCTTGGAAGCTTTTTAGCTGATTTTCATTCAGTGTGGATCACAAAGATGACATGTCTCAATGGTGATATCCAAAGCAGAGAAAAATTTAGCTGAATAAACTATGTTCAATACTACACTGAAATGAGATACAGATCAAGAAAAAGAAATTATCATGCTTACCACCTGAATTGGGAAAAGGAGAAGCTCAAATGACTAACATGAATACTTCCTGCCAGTGGTGTAGCTGTAAAATATGCAATAGCTTCAAAATAGTTTTCAGATGGCTTCAATGTAGAAGTCTCCAGAATTGTTCTTGCTCCATTACAAAGCCTACCTTTGTAGTGCAACCACATGGAACCGTATCAGGACATTCCTGCATGAGCTTGGAAGCTGTGATGTCCTATGCCATGTGTTCTGCTCACATAGCCACTTTCCTACTGCATCAATCCTTTCGTTGTTCAATTCCTTCACTGCTAACAGGCTGCCACTTCTCAGCCATTTCTCCTAGCTGCCTTCCCCCACCTGAAGTTGCTGGGTGAGCAACACAGCCATGGGCTTGAAATGAATCAAGTTCAGCTGGTAACACAGATTCAGTACACTACTTCCCTGTAAGGAGAAGAAACAAATGAAACTTAAGGCTGGAGCAGGATGAGAAAGAACATACGTGTGCATAATAACCATGAATGTTCTGTGCAAATTGCTACACCAGAGCAGCTGCCTTTCATTTTCCAGGCAGCCCTCACACTGTTTCCCGAGGCTCAGACAGGCTGCCCCGAGGCAGCTGCTCACCCAGAAGCCCTGCAGGATACAGCTGTCAGTCTGAGACAGGATCAGCTGTACCTGCTCAACTCTGGAGACATTCATCTGCTCTTTGTTAGAAGCCTCCAATTATGGAGATTCTCCTGGATCATCCTCTAGGGCAGTCTAATCCTGAACATAACAACGAGAAATTTTTCCTAGTAGACAGCTCTTGCACACATTACAGGATATAATGCTGCAGTATTAGTCAGAGGTTTTTAGGGACCTTGCAAGTTCCTGAACCAGCCATACGCACTGCCACCTAGCAGCTTATTCATTCATTCACTAGCTGAACGAAACCCTTCCTATTTCTTGCTAGAGAAGAGAAAGCAGAGCCCCTTTGTGGGCTATCATGAGAAATACACGGTACAAAACAAAAGCAGACATCTCCACATTCCTAGTACAGCGTAATGCTGCTGATTGTCATTGAAATGCCATGGTTTTACTTATAACTTTAAAATCAATCTAAACGTAGATACACAGAACAACATTTTGTTGATGCTATCATGGATCAGAAAATAGCAGAATGACATTGTTTGTACTGTTTGGAAACACACACCAGAAATATTACTTAAGTATAAAATTAGCCTTTCAACGTCAAACAGGTACACCATGTCCTTGAACTGACTTCATAAGACATATAAATAGGAAATTTTCCCCTCGATGTAAACCAAACTGCATTGTAACATTGTCATGGTTTAAGCCCAGCTTTAACCCACAGTCTGAGCTAAACAGAAACCCTGATGAGGAAACTCTCATAGGAATATCACATCAGCATTTAAAGAAATCACTTCACAGTACGCACTGTAAGTAAAGCACAGACCTCCGTTGGCACTGGGAGCACATGGGGGTTCAAACCTCCATACACATCTCCAAAGCACAGTAAATTTCTGGGATTTTTATACTTTACATTCTCATCTTGATACAATTTTATCTAAAGCATGCACATATACAATCAGGCAAGTTACGTAACTGTAGTCCTCTTATCCTACTGCACACTTGGGTTAGGGCTACAATGACAGTCTACTGGTTACCTTTTAGCTTTCAGTCACTAATACCTGCAAGCTACACTCTTAGTTCTTTGATGAAATGACTGTTATTATTGGGGTGGTGAGGCACTGGAATGGGTTCCCCAAGGAAGTACTGAGTGCTCCATCCTTGGCAGTGTTTAAGGCCAGGTTGGATGAAGCCTTGGGTGGCAGAGTTTAGTGTGGGGTGACCCTGCTTATGGCAGGGGGGTTGGAACTGGATGATCTTAAGGTCCTTTCCAATCCTAACGATTCTATGATTCTATTAAATTGTGATCATATCTTACCATTAGGGATGTCCCTGTTTAGAACAGATTTACAGATGCAGATGCGAGGTGTCTACAGGTCCTAATTCTAATGCGTTGTTTATCATGCCTCACCAGAAAGTCAGGTTCCCACCCTCAGAGGGGCACCCTGTCGAGCCAGCATTCACATTTAGGTGCTAAGCCATACTCATGCTAAAAAAGCAAAGTTATTTCAGCTAAGGCCTAATGTCTTGGTCTCAGTTACTGTGTTCATACCATCTTCTAGCCAATGCTTGTAAATGCAGACACTGCTATACCTCCCACTAAAGCACCAACACTATCATTTGGGTTTATTAATTGCAGTTGCTTGTTACATGTGACAAGTCACACGTTGCACTACAAAATCTAGCTTAGTGCAGTCTTTCAGGAGCTGGAAGTCCGAAAACCTGCGTTTGCATGCAATTCTTGCAAGCAAAGCTATTGGCCGCAGCACTTAAACATTTACTTCTTGCTCAGATGAAAACCCGTAATTCATCTAACAGCACAGCCACAGCTTCAGGAAACCCACAGCCCCTCTGCCCCCACGTCAGCAGCCTGGGCAGTGCCCAGCGCTCAGAGCCGTACCGGGCCGCCCGCCCGGGCCCTGGCTGTAACGGTGACGCGAGGCCGAACCGCCGCACCTTCACTCTCGAGCTTTCTTGCACACCCGCGGGTTCTCTCCTCACGGCTTCTCTGCAGCTTAAAATCGACGTGTTTATTCCAGGAAAAAAAAAAAACAACAAAACACACCAAAACCTCCCAAATTAAATGTTGGCTTTTTGTTTTGTTTTTTTTTTTACCACAGCGTGACCCGAGCCTTGAGCCGGGCCCGCCTCAGCCAAGGGGCAGTGCAGCCCCTCAGCACCGGGTCACCGCCGCAGCCAGGGCGGGCAGAGCCCCCGCGCTCCCTCACCGGCTGTTTCTCAGCGTCATCCCCGCAGGCAGCGCCGGGGGACCCGCAACCGGTCTCCGGGCCGTGCCCACAGGACCACCTGCAGCCGGAGCCGCCCCACTCACCCTCAGGCGCGCTACAGAACGCCTCGAGACACCTCAGCCCAACCCCGCCCCTCTGCTGGTAGGGGCTGCTTGCGCGGGGCGGAGCGCGCGCGACGGCGCATGCTCCACCAATGCCCGCGCACCCTGATCTCCCCCCCCACTCCCGCCTTGGGCGCCGGGTTGGCCTGCGCGCGGCTCGGCGCATGCGTAGTGCAGTGGCACCGCCCTCGAGGGGCGGGGCGGAGGCGGGCGGAGGGGTCCCTGCTCCCCGCGCGCCCCTCCGCGCCCCCTCCCTCTCCCGCCGGCGGAGCTTGTGGCGGGGCCCAGCCCGGCCTCACTCGGTCCCGGTCCCGGTCCCGGTCCCGGTCCCGGTCCCGTCCCGGTCCCGTCCCGTCCCGTCCCCCGACACACGGGCCGCGCCGCGAAGAAGCGGGAAGGAGGAGGCTGCCCGGTAAGCGCCGAGCGCCGGCGAGCCCAGCCCCGACCCCTGCCCGCTAAGGGGTCACCCGCGGAGGCCCCAGCAAGGCCCGTGTCCCGGGCTCCTGCCGCTCACCGCGGTCCCGCCTGCCTCACCGTCGTCGGCAGCCCCTTCCCGCGCCTCCCGGGTTCGATCTCCTCCTTACGGCCGCCCGCCCCCTGCGGTCCGTGTGCCCTGAGGGGCCTCGGGCCATGCTGTCACCCTTCAGCCGAACTCGGCGGTGACAGCCGCCCCGCTCCCGCCTCAGTTACCTCAGCTCCCCGCGGCCACGTCCTCCTCCCTCCCCTCTCTGGTTGAGCCGCCGCGTCGTCCCTGTCACCCATTTTGTGGCTGTCCCTTAGGCGCTGCCGTATAGAGCCGCCCCGGGGGAGCCGTGAGGTAACGGAGGGCTTCGCCATTCCCGGCTAGCGGGGCAAGCTTCCGTTTGCATCCCTCGGTGAAATCATTTGTTTCACGCTGTTGGCTTGTTTCTGTGGAGAGGGATGGCGGTGCTGCGTGTGGAAGCTTTCTGAGGAAAAGGGTGGATTGCCTGCACTTCAATGCCCTGTAGCTAGGTTTTGGCGTGATGGGGAGGACCTTTGTCTGTATTTTGGTCTCATGTTTGTCTGGAGTGCCGTTTTTCTGTATTTTCATAGATGAAAGATCTATAAGCTCTAGTTTTGTGCCTGCTGTCACCCTTTCTCTACTTCACAGTATTCCTTCTTGTAAGCCTTATGTGACCTGGGCCAGAATCAGGGTCATCAGCTTGTTCTAAGGGTCTTTCATGCTCAGTGTCCTCAGAAGAACAGTGCAATGCTGATGCTCAGCAAACTGCACACTCCTCTCCACAACAGCATCTCACTGTGTGTGATTGCATGGAGTGTTTGTCTTTGCCGGGATCTGGAAAACACAGCTGTCTCATAGCAGAAAATACAGCTTGTAAATGGTTCTATTGGGTGAAATGTGTTCTGAAGAGCCATAGGTTGTGTTGAAGGACATAGTCTCTGCAAGCTGTGCTCACCCCAAAAGCAAACATGTATCTTCTGTTGCTGCTTCCTGCTTAATTAACGGTATGAACTTTGGCTGCTGAAATGTAGACAAACTAAAGCCAGTGGCTGCTTTTAACTCTCTGTGGGTCACAATATAGTTCTGCAGTAGCTCAGAAGTGCAGTCTCTCCTTCTCCCTCCAGCCTAGCTGATCATTGTTGGGTAGTTGCTAACAAAAATGAAAAGAGCGGATCATTGTAAACCGACTGAGACTGGAGTAGTCTCTTGTATCTTGTAACACTGCCGCCTAACTTTCAGTTGATGGGAAGAGCAGGCTGGTAGACTATGTGAAATTACAGGAAAGGAAACTTGGCTTTTCAGATGTTTCACTATCTCTGAAGACCTGCGTCTGTTTTTCTTTCTTTACTGAATACAATACGTAACTGGGGAGAACAAAACATCTCAAATCTCTTTGATTTATTGTAGCATTTCTGTCAGATACAGTGCCATCTAGATTAGTACTGCAGTCCACATTTCCCAGTTACTGTATACTCAAGTGAAAGAACTATTTATTGGCATAAGTTTTGGTGTGATCATTGATAAAGATCTCTGTACTCTAGCAGTTTCAAAGACCACGTTATTAAAATTTGGTGATGGTGGAACATCAGAGTGGGCAAACTTCTGTGCAGGATTTCCAGTGCTTATGGAATGCACGTTTTACTGTGTTTTGCAGGTTACCAGCTCTGTGGTATTTTCCTTTTCCCTCCATGTTCTAAGGCAGTGTGATCTCTGTGGCCTACTAGGCATGCTACCAAAGGCGTTTTCTGCATCACGCTTGAGGAAAGGCCAACAAGTTTTAGAAGTTCTTGTCTATGTGCATGTTGGGATAGTTATTTTTATGCTGCAAAGATTTCATTGTACAAAATGGATGAGGTGGTGTACAGTTAACTTCTTAGGTATGAATAAATATATGCTTCTAAGTAACGTGGTGAAGGGAAGCAACTTCTTGCCGTTTCTGCTTTATTGTTAGAATGAAAGAGGAAAATACACTTGGAAGGTAGAGGCATGTGATGGAAATTCCTAAGAGATCTTTCACTAGCGTACTTCAGAAGTTCTTTTTTTCTTGCCTTGATCTTGCGATGGTGGAGCCTGTCTTGCCAACTAGGATCCAGTTTTAGAAGTGTATAGTGCTGTTGATGTGACTGTCTCTATTGCTCAGTGGGAAAAACAGCATAAGAAATGTTATGCTTTTACTTCGTGGCTTCAGAAATCACCTCATTTGATCATATTTTTAGTCTTTATACTAAGAAAGGGAAAATGGATGTTAAAGCTGAGTTATATTCTTAATCGTAGGCTTAAGTGACTAGTCACAAGGAACATATTACTTGTTTCCTTTGAGCTTTTTCCAACTGAAAGGATCACAGAAGCCACTTAACAGTTTAATGCAGCCTGCAAATCATCATAGGATACTATCTTTTAACATATAAATAATTCATCATTAGAGTTTTCACAGCACACTCCTTCTTTACTGTAAAGAAACTGCAATTTTTGATCTTCATCTTTGTAAGTAAAATGTCTTAGGATTCCTTAGTTTTGCAAAGAACTGACGCTGTTGCAAATAAGTGGCAGAACTAGTAGCTTCCCAAATTGCAGAGAAGGGTAGCACAAGAACCAGTTGTGAAGTTGGGTAGAAGGAGACTTTTTAAAGGGGATAATTCTGAAAGTTGTCAGTACCAAAAGAAAGAAATCTTAATTTAGAACTAGCCATTTGTTACATATTAAAGGGTTGTAAAGTCACTTAAGCAAAATTCCAAGAGGGAAAGTAACTAATTTTTACTAAGGACTTGGTTTGACATCTGTAAAAGAAAAGTCTTGCATGATCTTCAGTTAATTTTATTTTCCAGGGCTGTTTGCCAGAATGAAGTCAAGTGAAAGATTGCCTGTAACTAACTGTTATATATGCAGTTTTATCAGGAAAATAAACTAGGCATCTAACATCTAGTATTTAAATAGTATTTAAAAGGAATAAAGTTACTATGGAAGAACTCAAGTGATTTATTTGATGACATCAGCCTGAAAGTATCAGTATTTTTCTGATGCTAAAAACATTTCCTCAACTTTGGTCATTTGGCCATTGTAGGATACGTGTTCTGCACAGGTACATGCAGTGAATAATGATTTCCTGTGGGATATTCTTCTAGGGAGTGGGTGGAAAGCTTGAACAAGAGGTTGGCATTCTGAACACTCCTTGAAACTTCATGTTCTTAGTCCATTTCTGTGTATGTTCCTAATTAAAAGCACACAGTGGTTTTGACAGATGAAGCCTTCTGGAAACTTTGGCTGTAGAATTTCCTTGTTCTGTAAGGGTTGGTGCTGGAGAGGCTCCTTCAGTAGAACATTTCACTCTTCATCGCTAAAATGTTGTCAGTCTTCATATTGACAAGTCTTAACTGACATAGGCAAGTTACAGAAATGGTCCAGTAGAGCTTGACTTTCTTGGTTTAATCATAGGATTTTATTTTAATTTTAACTGTGTTGCCAAGTTGTACTGAGCTTAAAGTTTCTTTTGTTTAGCAAGCTAAATGGCACTGAGGTTTGATAATGGGTATGCATTCAAAGTAGCATCATGTGCAGTGAAAAATCTGTTTCTTTGCAAATAAGGGTTATGTCTATTTCAGTTTGCTTTTCCTAAGAACCAACCAGTGTTATAAATAGAGGCAAATATTTCCTTCAAGTCACTGAAAAATATGGAATTTTCTGGAGAAAAAGAAGAAAATAATTAAACCTGCTCTTTATAGACATAATTCCTACCACAAATCTGAGTAACTGCTCACTTGAAGCTCTAGTTTTCCTTTTACTTCTTTCTGTAGCAAAAGAGATCTTTCCTTCCTAGCAGTGACAGAAGCATGCACAGCCACTTTTTATCTGTACTCACTTATATCACATAATCTCTTGAAAAGATTAATTTCTTAAATAAGTATAGTTGCTGGAAGTTGTCATCAAATTATTCTTGACTTATGATTTGTAAATACGAGGTGCATCCTTGAATGTGGCAATGTCACTGGGTCTGGCTATACTGAGAACTTATTCAAGAATTAAGGTGTTAAAATTATCACTTGTTGCCATAAACGTTTCACCCACAATTGTTGCTGGTTTTTTGTATAGCCTTATACAAAACTATACAAAAATATAGACCTCCAGGATTCCTCAACCTGGAAGTCTGACTTTGAAAAAGTTTTTTAGGATGCTGTTATGCTGTTCTCCAAAGGTTTTGATTGTTTGCTGTGATAGACGTTACTGTGATTTGCAGTAAAATTACAGGGAAAACATTAGAAACACTTCAAAGATTATCATTCCAAGTTTGCACATGAGATTTCAGCCTACTTGTGTTTCACATTCAGAAGTAAATTTGCTATATAAAAATCCATAAAATGATAACAATATGCATTATAAGATTTTCTTGGCAGGTTTCTGAGAATGTTTCTGATATATACCTGTAGAATAAATACTATCTATTCCATTAAGGCTATATCTTATGGATTAGTGGTGTAAGTAAAGTATATTTGAAGGAAAAATAAGACTTGAGTATTGTCTTTCTGAGTAGAAAGACTATGTTTTTCTGGTGGGAATGGGAAAGCTATTTTGAGGCCTTCAGCCAAACATCAAAGACTCACCACAAAACTTGAAGGTGTAGGAGCTTATCAAAGAAATACAGGAGAAGAGTTTCACAATGGCAAGTGCTAAGGTGTCAGGTACTTGGCATTCCATGGCCATAGCAGCACATGAGTACCCACATCATTTAGGGATGCTGTACTGGTTGTGGGCTTTTAATACTTCACAGGCTACATCTTATGTAGAGTTCTGCATTGCTCCAACAACCAAACTGTCCATGGTAACAGGTACTCCATAAACTGATTACTGCTTCATTCTTTTCCAGAAAGCATGGAATAAAAATGTGAAAGAGAAACAATATCTTACCCTTTTTCCCAGAGAAGATAAAAAAATAGTGGCCGCAGATGGGAACCTCCCCATCCTGTCATAGAATCACAGAGTGGGTTGGATTGGGAAAGACCTTGAGATCATCCAGTTCCAACCCCCTTGCCATGCGCAGAGATGCCTCACACTAGACCATGTTGCCCAAGGCTCTGTCCTGAGGACTTTTTTCCTATATGACTCAAATGTATGTCCTTGGGCTTCCATACTGGGGAAGCTCCTCCCTGAGTGATACCAGGTTATTTAGGAAAAATTTGCATACAGTTCTGTCTCTTCTCTGTCTGCCAAGCCTAAAGGATTTTAAACTAAGTAATGAGTGTGTTGCTGGTAGGTCTTGGAGGTGAAGGAAGATGTGGGTCAGAGCTGTAGATAGCCAGTCTTCAGACCCCTCAGTGCCTTGTTTTTTCTTGCATTGATTGCTTTAAAATGACACTGTTCATCACTGTTGCCTCACCTTTCATACCATGTGTCTCCACAGAATAATGTGGCTTGGAAATTGGTGGTGGTAAGCTGGCAATAAGAGGTTCATTTAAATCAGGGCTGTTGCTGAGTTTCCAATAGCCTGAGACTGAATTAAAACAAATTTGAGGCTACACTGTCTCTGAAAGGATGAGCCTTTCTTCTTGTTCCCAGTTCTAGGTCCCGCTGCTTCCCTTGCATAGTATCTGGCAATTATAGGGTGAGCCAGATCAGGACTGATCTGACTAAAAGACCAAATCATCAAAAAGCAAGCTATCATTTCTAGAACTGAAAGAAGGGAGAGGTCTGAGGAAGGGGTGGGACAGCCCTTTTTGGTGGCAGGGTACAATTACATTATTTTCATTGCTTAAGCAATCCCCAGGAGGCACTTTGCTCCTCCAGCCTTAGCAAGGCTGGCTTGCGGATGGTCCATTCCTATCCAGGCCATTCCCTTGGGTCACTTGTGACCAGGATGGTCTTTCTGGGGCTCGGAATCCCAGGGCTGTAAGCACCTGGGGGCTGGGAAGGTCCGCAGGGAATGTATCTCTGTATGCTTCTCCTGTTCTCTTTTTTTTTTTTTTTGTTGCAGTGCCCTCAGGAATGTTGCCAGACTAGGTCAGTGGTGAGGGTGGACATAGTGAGCACCCACTCACCTCCCAGGTCCAGAAATCCAGGCAATAGAAAGTGCTCTAGTTGAAAATACATTAGTCAGCAGCTGGTAAGAACAGATTTGTCATCATAGCCATACCAGAAGGAGGATTTGGAATTTTGGAGTTTGTATGAACTGAGGATCTGATGTAGAGTTTTGGATGAACATGGAACTTGGTCAAAGGCATTCACTTACCTTACAGGTTTTACCTGTAACATACATGTGTTGAGAACTGCTGGTCTAGCTCCTGAAATAGGATATTGCCCATCCATTCTTCTGGTGGGAGCTAAGCTACTGCTGCTTGCCTTCTCCTTGGGAACTTCAGGCAGCAGCAGAAGCCTTTTCTGCGGTTGTTGATACAAGAGTTCAGCTGACAACATTTTCAGTGGACAGAAGGGAAAAGGTCACCACTGATAGCCTACTATAGCCAACACTTTTGGGAACAGCTGTGCTAAAGATGGAGTACATCACACTGAAATGTCTACTGAGCTAGTCAGTTTGAAATAGGAAGCTGTTGTATTAGTTGTGCACCTCTTGTGGTATTCTGCCAAATTCCCTGGTCTTAAAGTTGTTCATTGCTGGTTTTGAAAGTACTTCTCTGACAGTGTAAGGAAAATTTCCATGTGTGCAGAAGAATCTGGTTAAGGAATACGGTTTAGGTTTATATGACATTAAATACACCTTTCTAACTGGAGGGTTATTGATTTTTGTAATAACAGTTACTTTAGAACATGCTTGGAATGATGATAAACATCACTTTCAGTCAGTGTGGTATCATTTTCTTAGACTCCCTGCTTTTTCTGGTTAAAGCTAGCTAGTCCTTTAGCTGGGAAATTTATTGTGGTTCTTTTTTTTTTTTTTCCCCCAGAAAACCTACAGTGCCAAAATAAGAGCTGGTTCTGGTTTGTTGAAGTTTTAACTTAAGGGTTTTACAGAGAAGGCTGATATTTCTGCCAAGTTTGTTTGAGTCTGCCTTTAAAATCTAAAAACTGTAAGTAATACCCAGGAAAGAAGAATATATTGCATCATCTGTTAGTGCATGGCATGAAATTTGGGTGCAACTGTGAAGTTTACCAAAAAGGAGTGAAAAATGACAGACCAAACCAGATTTTACTGTCCTTTCATATTTTACCATGTTCTGCTGGTTGAGGTTTATGTCAGCTTGCAGTGTATGAGACACACAGACTGCCTTCACATGTAAGCGTTTTTTTCACTATGTGTATTATTTACACCAATGAAACAAAACCTGCTTAATAGTAACATGGATGGTATTCTCATCTATAGCATGAGCAGCATAGTTAATGAGCATGTTACAAGGTACTTAGCCTGCTTAGAACATTTTTTTAATCAGCTCAGGATGGATACTAGTGAGGTGATTTTTTTTTTGTTCTGGTATACAAAACTGTAATTAAAAAAACCCCGAGAAGCTTCTGAAGGTGCGCTCAATGTAGAAATTAAGTCCTGAGACTGAGCTCTAGATAGTGCTCCCCTTCCATGTGGAACAGACTTCCCATGCTAGAAGAATCAGTTGGATTTAGTTGGTGAACAGTTGTTTTTCCTTTCCTCAGCAGTGGTTTGAAATAGCAGTTGTTCAAAGTAGGAGCTTGAAAACAAGACTACATTATTTAATTTTGTTATGAAAAGGCTTTTAGAGCACAGTTCATAAGTTTAGGAGTTCTGTAAATGTTCCTGTCACTTGTCTGGAATGTTAAGTATTGCAGCAGTTACACATTGCTCACAGCAGTTGCAGCTCTGAAGTTTTCTCCAAAGAAGGAGTAGAGAAATTTAGGTATATAACAGCCAATTCTTGCCCAAAGCTCTGGTCTTTCCTCCCCTTGGTTTAAAAGAGAAGTAGCAATAGCAAATGTGGCTTGAAAAGAGTAGATGGAAAACATAACTTAAAAAGGTAGAATTTCTGTTGTCGTAATTCCACAACTTATAATGGAAAACTGTAAAAACCCTTTTGAATTTTTAAGATAGCAAGTAATAAGGAAGCCTTTCCTCTGTAAATAACTGCCTGCTTTAGCTGTTCCAAAATTGCAGCATCCATAAATCGCTGCCATCTGTATATTTTCCTCCCTGCACAAGAACAGAGCAGACATGGCCCTGGCTGGTGCAGGGATCCATCGCACCTGGTACTGGGATGTGAACAGATGCCTCAGAAAAAAAACCCAAACCCTAAGCCTTCCCTCCTGCTCTGCCTGCTTTCCCACCCTGCAATTATTTTTGGCTCAGAGGGGTTTCTGGGTCCTTTGTGCTCAGCTATTTAGCATCCATTAGGGAATTTCTCTACCTTGTGCATGTCCAATCTCCTCTTCCACTCACGCTTTGTGCAGCCACAGCATTCTTTCAATCTTTATTTAAATAGGGCTCATTTTTCTTAATTTGAACCTGACTCTAACTTCATTTGTTGGTCTTTTAGTGAAGAGATGATTAACAGCCAGTCCCCGTCTGCCTTCTTGGTATCTTCCAAGATTTGATAGACTTTTGTTGTATTCCCTGTGAGATGTCTGATAGGAGCTATTATACATTATATACCTTTGATCTTGTTTTTGCCCCTTGCTGAAACTCTGCCAGGTCTATAGGGAATCTGTTTTTTTTTTTTCAGGTGGAGAGGCCAGAGCTGCATATATCAATTAAAGTGTGGGTAGATGGGCAAAAATTTGATTTGTTGGGTGAGATATTTGTATTTTATTATTTGTTCCCTGATCCTTTCTTTAATAATTCCTGGGATTGTTTTGGTGTCGGTTTGTTTGGGGTGTTTTGCCTTATTCCAAACACTGTTGGAATAAAAACTGATAGTTTAATGAAGCTGTGAATCAAAACACTGAAGTCTTGATGAACAGTGTTGATGAGTTGAGAGCACATTTCTATGCGAAGCTTTTTCCTGAGAGTTATATTGCTTTGTATGTATCTACATTTGTTTGCTGTTTTTATTGTCTAGTTTTTATTGTCTAGTTAGTCTCTTCTGTGATTCCATGCAGTTTCCTGTTATCCTTGGTATCTTAAATAACCCTCTAGCATCAGCTAACTTTCAGGTCACTAAAACTGATGTCTTCATCTCAAGCAATAAAATAAATGCACTGCTTTGGGCTTGTGGAATCTGGTGGTTAGTGGGTTATGGTTTTGGAACTATTGAGCAAGAGACATCATGGTAGAGTGCCTGTGCAGCTTGCAGGCTGGAAGCTTGAGCTATGGAACTTATAAATGTAGAAAACTCTGTCTTTTGCTATGTGGCTTATTTTGTATCCATTTGGCGAAATTCTGAATCTGTGTTTCACAGGGGGTTCAAGAGGCTGTATTTCATAATCTTTTCTTCACGGTTCTGCCTTTTGGGACTATGTAAGTGACCTAAAAATGTCATTCCCTTATTATCTAGGCAAATGTTGGCAGTCTAAATACATCAAATCTAAAGAAACTATACAAATAGAGGGTGAAAGTGTACTAACTCCATTGCTCTTAGACGTGAATATTTCTGTTTTCCTCTGTAACTTGGGTATGTGATTTTTCAAATATGTTCAGTATAGCCGGTTTTGAGGGATCAGTTGTTTCTATTTTTCTGGAACTCCTTAAAGTTAATTTGAAGATTATTTATAATTTTAGTAATAATTCACAACTTTTAGATAGATAAAACTGCTTAGTACCTTTTGATACCTTGTATTTTCAACCAAAAGCAAAAAACTAATACCTCTGAGGTTCTTAACCCTCACTCACCTTAGAGCCATAGGAAAATACTTTTTGTACTCTTTTAATTGGGCCTTACTTTTGTGACAGCAATATTGGCATAAATAGGTTTGTTAGATAATGGGTGAGATTATTTTAATCACAGTTAGAAATCATACCCTCCCTGCTTTAGCTTTCAGATTTCTGAAGAGTGCATAAGAGTCACCCTGAAAGCATTGCGTGTTGGCTGGGTGGATGTATCATGTCAGTTTCCAGTAGAGCAGAGCCATGCCATTGGGCAAGACACTTTTAAATTATTATTTATGGAGTTGTATTTGCAGTTGGTATAAAATGCAGGACTGGTTTCACATGCCTCCACAGAGCAAGGAGAGCACGCTCCTGAACGAGATTCTCTTTTGCTTCCTGGACTATGTGTGCTGTGGAAAGAGAGACCTCTGGGAAAGGATACAGGTTAGAGCAAATAGTTACATTTTAGTCTAGGAATGCAGTCTTTCTGTCTGATATCTTGAGCTTTGTTTTGTCATTTTTCCATCTTGATTTATTTTATAATTGAGACTGTAGTGCTGGTGTTGATCAGGTGTTTTCCAGTAGTGTCTTGTGCCTGTTGATAAATTGTTTAGTATTGTGATAGATTAATACTTTGTTTAGTAGTGTGAGATGAGGAACCTCCAGAAGTCTCTCTTTTGAGTACCTCAGAGTTACAACTCTTAAGGACACTGCAACTTCTTAGTGTTAAGCTCCTACTTCACTTTTTTGTTTTTATTTTTTATTTTTTTTAGATTATTTCTAGAGGTGGGAGGAATTGTGTGTAAAGGGAGAGGAAATCTGCATTAATTCCTTCTTTCTCCCTAGGGTAAAATATAAACTACAGCTTCATATGCAGTATTTGCTTTTTAAAACAATACTGAAAGAATATTTTAGCTCTCATTTGAATGAGAGTGTTGTTTAGTGTTTTGTGTTAATCTTTGGAAAGTTTTGTTTGGCTAGTGAGCATGGGTTTTTTTCTTATTTAAAATTGATGGGCAGAGACAAGTTTATTGTTGATTCCTAATAGTGTGTCTCCCTAAGGAATGTGTTCATCTTTAGAAGCATAAAGGTCATCTTTTTCTGCAATATCTGCCTCTTGAGAAACTGGGTGAAGTAGGGATTTTTTCCACTTACAGTTCAACAATATTGATGCCTCTGTTTTCAGTGCTGAAACCCCATCCTCCTTTCCTGGAGAAGGCAGGAGAGAAATTTGCGCAGAGAGGTCATAAATTCACTTTAGGAGCCTGAGTGAGCAGCTGCTTAAGGAACCTGTAATGCTAATTAATGTCTTGTCCTTATTTTAAGCTAAGTGGGACTCATTTATATCTTTTTCTCGGTTTTAAAACTATAATTGCACAATCTTCTTTCAGTAAGAAAGTAACCATTGGAGTTTAGTTTGTCTGGAACAAAAACAGGACCAGCAGTAACCAAACTTCCATGTTCTCTAAGTATCTTTGAAGTCTTTGGAAAGGTGGTTCTACCTTTGAGTTTCAGTAAATCATAAATAGTGGTTTTCAATGTAAAATTTATGGATATTTTAAACTAGTGCTGAGCTGAAACAAGGGTTATACTTAGTTACTTTATTGAATTTCAGTTAGTTACATCACTTTGCAATGCAGTTACTGTTACTGAAGCAAATAGTATGGCACGTTTTCAGGAACAAAATGTGTTTCTAAAATGTGTGGTTTTAGAAAAGCCATTGTGGATGAGAAACATTTGACTGCACCCAGTCTTCTGTCACTGATAACCTCTGTGATATATTTGTTGGAGTATAAATGGTTTGTACTGCAAAAGCTAATGTTAGGCTGTGTTTCTCTTTGAGATTATACATCCAGTGGGTTACATTACTGTCGTACTTGCTGTAATAAGTGGATCCCAAATGTATGGATCTTTTACTGTGCATGCAAAGATCATGTATGCATTGGGCATCTGGCATGTTGTAAGGTGTGTCAGACTCGATGAGTGTGCTCTGTAGACTTGATAAATGTGTATTGCAAGTGGCCATTGTGGGATGTCTGCATGCCAGCTGGAACAACTGCTCGCTCTAGATTGCCAGACAAGGTTGCAAGCTCTGCCCAAATGCATGATAGTCATACACTAACCTTCCTTGTAGCACTGTTTTTCTAGCTCTGTGAGCTGTCAAAAAGTTATGGTTCTGATTTGCTGGATTTGTTGCAAGACAAATTGAAGTAATTTTTAAATGCAGTCAGCTTCACAAGCTGTGCAGTGGAACTTTGTTTCTCAAGTATGCTATGGGCAACTTCTTTATGTACTCTGTAGAACATCAAAATATTCAATAGTAATGATGCCAGCTTTACTAAACAGCTCTATCCTCTTTGGTCTTTTCAGTTTTGATTTTCAACTGCATAAGATCAAAAGCACAAGTGTTGAACTCATAAACATGAAAATGGCAAGAAATGTAAGTGTGGCAACTTGGCGCAACCTGTAAATATTAGCATCTACTTCTGGAATCTAGTAGGTAGTTGTACCACTTAAAATTATGTGAGTATAGCAAACATACTACCTTCATGGGGCTTTTCTGGTTTGGGTTTTGGTTTTCTTAGGAGTGTTTCATTTCAATTATCTCTCAGTTGTTTAATCTTCTCTGAAGGCATTCTGATTACTAGTAGCCATGTGGCAGGACCAGTGCATTTTTGACATTATGATGAAACTGCAACAGCAAACAAATTTTTCTGTGTATGTTCTTGCCAGCTTTCAGAGTTAAAGGGAATCTGGAAACTATAAGCAAATATTTCCAGTGTCTTAAAATGCAACTTCCTGTTGCTTCTGTAAACAGCACTTGGGGGTGTGAGGAGGCAACTGGAGTTTTGCTGATTACTTGTATGCAGCTGAGGTGGTGATAGGGAAGGAGGAATGTGTGTTGGTGTATGGTGTTAATTTTGTTAACTGAAAAGAATTAGTACTCCTGATCAATGTGTTTTTGTGTGGCATGTCTCGTACTCAACCACCAGTCTGCTTTTTGTGCCTTTGAAAAGCTTCTCTTCTTAAGAGATGGATACAACCAGATGTGTTTGTTTCTAATCAGCTGCACGATACTGGTTCAGATATACCTGATCACTGACTTCCACCCAGAATGTGTGAAACTGAAAGAGGAGTGAAAGTTTCCTCCTCTTAATCATGCATCCTGAGTCTTATGACACAGGGGAGATGAAGAAAACAGCTGTCAAGTATCTCACTCTTACAAAAGAGAAGATTTTAATGTGTGTAGTCTTTCTCTTAGTCCGTGCTTTGAATTATGGCTGTCAGCCAATCTACCCTTTCTCAGGTTGTCTTCCAGAATCAATTAGTAGTTCTTGTGATAACTGTGATGTCCAGGTCTGCTGCAGCTGCTCCTGGTTTGAGTCAAGTCAGATTTTTTTCCTGGGATTTCCTTTATTTGCTCTTGGTTAGGATGGCACTATTGACAATTATCTGCTCTTTGAGAAACCTTGAAGACAAAGGTGAAGATCCTGCAGTGTTGTGACTGTGGACCTTAGAACGTGATGGTTTACGTACAGTTTCTTGTTAGGGGTAATCCTTGGAATCATATGACTACTACTAAATTCTGTGAAATAATGTGATTTTAGTAGTAAATGGTTTCAGGGAATCTGAAATGTTTAGTTTTTATAAATGACTCTTTTCTTTGCAGCTGCTGTTTCTGTCTCAGTACTTCAGTTACTGAGCTGGCAGTAATCTCTTCTCAGATCCAGTGTTGTTGGTAGTCAGGCTGTTGCCTGAATACTCCCACAGTATTTGCCTTCCCACAGTCAGAATTAAAGAACATTGCTACCCTAATGAGCCTTTCTTTTGCTAGCTAACGAGTGAACTCAGCAACATGGGTCACTTCTAAAATATCCTCAGTTCAGTTCCATTTGTGGAAAGATAACTGGAAAAGAAAACGTACTATAATTTGGAGTGGAGCTGTAGGAAGTCCTTGGTTCTTGATAAAAATTCCTTTTAAAAAGTAAAACCCATTGGTCAGTCACATGCATTCTGTTTGGCTCTAATTTGTGGTCTTTACTGTTCTGGACTTCTGGTCTTAGATAGAGCATTATAAAAAAAAAAGGCACTGCTTTTCATTTGTATTTTATGTATAAAATTTCTTTCTGCTTGTAGATTTGTTTGTAAATGCATCATAAACAGACAGCCCAGAATGAAGAAAGCAAGCAGGAGTGTTGGCTCAGTGCCCAAAGTGCCTGGAGTAAATAAAACTCAAACAACTGACAAAGCCAAACCAGAAAACGGCTCCTCAGTGTCTGCAGTAACAAAACTCTCTAAAACCGGGACATCAGCATCTCTTTTGAAGGTAAGAACCAATAGAATGTCTGATTATTTATATTTTTTACAGTAAAGCTTTAAAAAGAGTAGAATTTTAAGGTGTGTCTTTAATGCAGCTTAGACTAGAGGTTTGCTTTGTGGGTAACTGAAGGGAATTTGAATAGTTACACAGCACTGGGCAGGGTGTAGGATTTTGAGGGGCATTCAAGCTGTATTTGTCATACTGCATTGTGCGATCTGATGGAAAGCAATATACTTTGCATAACCTGGCTGTTCTGCTAAAGGAGCAGAGTGGAAGTTGCATTTTGATGAGTGCTTTTAGTAGTGTATGTGTTATGCTTGAATGGTGTGTCAGTGACTAATGGGATTTGATAAGAGTTATTTATTGATTCTGAAACAAGAACTAATTAGGTATCAGTGATCTGTGTTAGGTCTGTGCAGCTGCATTCTTCTAGCTGGTTTGGCCTTTGCTTTCTGTGAAATACTGCTTGAGCTGAATTTTCACAAGTTGATTCTTGCTCCTAGAACAAGTTCAAAGGTAGAGGTTTTCTCTTACTAGCAAAATAGGGCAGTAACATTGGAAGGATATGGTTTTCAACAACCAAGAAAAATAAGACATACTGAGGTGTGCTAGTGTGGAGGTTTCACCTGGGAGCAAACACATCTGAGTTGGATGGATGGATGGATGGATGGTGTGACACCTATTCTGCCTCCCTCTCCTGGCCTGGAAACATGGCTGGACTCACCTCCTTTTGCCTTTCTGCAGCTCAGTATGCAGAGTTGTGGCACAGCTCTGCCCTGGAGCAAATTAACAGAACAAGGAAAAGGACTGGTGTCTGCAACTGGAACCTGAACCACTGTCACCTCCAGGAAGCCAGATAGGCCATTTAAATAACTGACAAATAAAGACCTAAAATTAAAGAGGTGGTAAGGGCTGAGGTCTTTCTGTAATAGCTGTGCAGGATTAGTGAAATCAAAAGGTGTGTTCTCTTTCTTGCTTTTCTTCTTGCTTTCTTCTTTTTTCTATGGAAGAATAGTTAATACTTTTGTTGACAAACTTGCAAGCCAGGTTTCAGGTAGATTTTCTCCCAGTGCCCTCCTGTTTCCTCTGCCACCCAACCTATCTTGCAGTTTTCTTAACTTTAAAAAATCTTTTGATGCTTGTTGACACTACTTATTTTGTATTTCTAGAAACATTTCAAAGAATATGGAAACAAAAGTCCTTTGTAGTTTACTTACCGAGTTTCTTATGTCATACCTCTCAGTGAGATAAAGAAGGAGAATGATCTGACACTGAAGAAATTTGGCCCAGTATGCTTTCACAATTTTACTTATATTAGTAACACTTCTGGCTATGTTTGGGTGTGGGATTAGAATTTATGACAATTGTATGTTTGGAGCACAATGAAAACTTTTCTCTTAATTATTCAGACTTATCTCAGCTTTATGTTACAGACAGGCTTACTCACACGGTTGGATGTCTTGTACTTGTTAAGCTGTTGTGCCAAATATGCAACTTAATAATAATGATGTGTCTTACCTTCATTAAGTGCCCCATACTTGCACAACAAAGTTAGTTGCTTGGGTTTTTTGTTACTGATACTGGAAAATCACATTTGTAGTTGCTGTCTTAAAAGGAGTATCAGTAACAAGTTGTATTATTTTTAAAATAATTTTTCATATAGCTTTGTATTTGATCTTGGTGGTGAAGCATTTGGTACATTGTTTTTCTCTTAGTGGTTGTAGGATCTTCCCTGGGACTTGATGAATTAGTGTGTGTATTGTGAATTCCATGTAATATTCATAGACAAAAAGGAAAAAAACCCAGAAATAAATAACTTCAATTGCAACAACTTACTCAGTTGCTCAGTCCTCAGGGAAAGTGTGTGTATTGATACAGAAACCTTTGAGTTGGCTATTGAATGAAAGACCACTGTTAAAGAGAAGAAATACACATATACCCTACTATACCAGTCTTAACTCAATGATGATGCTGCAAAATTGAAAATTACTTTGTTTATAGGATGGGATTTTTCCTCTTCTCTTCATGATACAACCATAGAACGGTGTTCAGCTTCAGGTGGGCTTCTTTCACTATGCATTGTTCCATAGATTTGTCCTGTTTTGTGGAGTTTTCAAAGTGGGTGGACAATGAGCACAGGAAGAAACTCTGAGACCCACCCTTCTGTACAGCTGAGCACTGCTCCATAGGTTGATTTGTCCATCTGCTTCACTGTGCTTTTTGTTGGTTAATTCATGTAGGTTTCTGGCTCCCACTTTGCCCAGGACTTTTGTAAATGTTCAGCACCCACTGCCACCCCACGTTACTACCACAGGTGTAGTTTTGAATTTGTCAAAAAATACTCTGCAAATAACAATGTGTTCTTATTTTTAAGATCATTAATTTTACTTTTTTGTCTGATGTGCTTGTGATCATACTGACACTCACAGCTGTAATTGGGCAGTGTTGTGGTTTAAGCCCAGCTGTTAACTCAGAACCACTCAGCTACTCGCTCACTCCCCCCTGCCCCTGCTTCTTCCTTTCCTAGCTCCCATAGGGATGAGGAAGAGAATTGAAAGAATGTGAATCCCACTGGTTGAGATAAGAACAGTCCAGTAGTTAAGGTATAACACAAAACTACTACTACCACCAAAAAGAATAAGGATAAGGGAAATAACAAGGGGAGAGAATACAATTGCTCACCACCCGCCGACCAATACTCAGACCAACACAAGCAGCTATCTGGGCCTTCCAGGTAACTCCCCTCAGTTTATATACTGGGCATGATGTGCTGTGGTATGGAATACCCCTTTGGCTAGTTCGGGTTAGGTGTTCTGTCTCTGCTTCCTCCTGGCTTTCTGTGCCCCTCCTCACTGGCAGAGCATGAGACTGATAAAAGTCCTTGATTGGAGTAAACATTACTTAGCAAGAACTAAAAACATCAGTGTGTTATAAGCACTGTTCCCAGACTAAAGTTGGAAACACAGCACTGCACCAGCTACTAAGATGGAGAAAAATGACTGCTACTGCTGAACCCAGGACAGATGTCAGCTGTACTTCGTACAAACACATTGCATAATCCACTGTCCCTGAAGAGCCAGCACTTGGACACCAGTATTTGAATATTCAAAATTAGAATGTGTTTTCAGTATTCATGTGTCTAGGCTTCAGTATTGCGTTTGCAAAATGCAGTAACTTAATTAAAGATTGTTGTTAAGTTTGATGTTTGAAGCACTCAAATGCAGCAACAGCAAGCTTCAAAGAAAGTTCCAGGTAGGAATAATTATATATATATTTTATATATGTGTGTGTGTGTATATATATATATATATATGTAAAGGGATTTGAGTAAGATGCAGTAAATAGGATATACATGTTGGGAAACTAAGATGAAATGAATTGCAGAGGTCATTCAGGTTACATTGCACTGAAAGAAAGATGTGAGGGAAAACAGACTATGATTTGTATAATTTTAAAGCAGTTTTTCAATACAGAAAACCAGAATAGGCCTGGATGAGCATTTCTAATTCTGTTAATTTCTAATGGTTCATATTTTAATGTGGAGGTTTTAACACTAAACAGGATTGCACTGTCCTCAGTAAATGAGGAAAAAAGCTGTTTAATAAACATACAACATTGATTTTTCTTCCGTTAAAAATATACACAACAAAAGTACTTTGTTTTTCTGCAGTTAAGAATGGTTGGCATTGTGGAGCATTAAGAAGAGAGACCTGCTGGTTTGTAATTTTTCCAAAGCTTTGCTAAATAGTTTTCTTTGCCAAGAGTGTAGTGTTACAGTTTGGAGAAACCGTTTACTAATTGGCTGCAGAAGAGGCAATGCCTTCTAATCTAGACTAGAAATAGTTTATGGGTAAGTCAGAAGAAGAAGTCCAGCGAGGACTGGGGATGACTAATGTCAGAAAATGTGTATTTTACTTGGCTTTTTTTTTTTTCTCCAAGCTGAGTCACCTCTTGACCTATTTGGCTTGATAATGTGTACTTGTACTGTGTCTAAAAGCTTAATCTAATTTCCCTACTCTTTCAACAGGGTAAAAATGTTGACAGCTAATAGTGCATTTGAACTCTCATCTTTGCTGACTGGTAGATTCAGTAGCAAAATAGAAAACCACTTTCTACACCATTTTAGAATACCTTGGTTTAGGTGATAGTTGCATCAAAAGGTTGTTCCCCCCACACCAGTAGTGGATTGTCATACAGAGTAGTTTGCACTCAGCAATTCCCACACAAGTGGTGTGAGCTTTCTTGATTTTGTAGTTCTCCAACATTTTTATTGTCCCTTTGGTACTTAGACTGCATCTGCTGGTTTGCATGGGTGTGTGACACAGCAGATCAAGGAATTGATCTTGGCTCCTGGGAGGAAGGAGCCCTTTGAAAAGGGTTCAATTTACACAGCTCAGTATAAGCATGTGGAGAAGAGTGGGATGGAACAGTGGCTTTTTTGTAGCACAAAAGCCAGCTTTGTTGCACATCAGACAAGAGCCTTGGAATAATGTTTTCTTCCAGCCTTCTGTAAACCTTTTTAGAAGGCTATACCACTTCCTCCATGATTCAATAAAAACGGTTCTTGTCCTGGAGGATTTTACCCTCACAAATACCTGTTCCTTTCCGCAAATTATCTGTATTTCTAACAACTGCTCATAGAACAAATACGCTCTCTTCCCACTTGTAGAACAAATACGTTCTCTTCCCAAACTCCTTTTGTTTTGCAGCTGCTCTTTGTAAATGGCATAAATCCCAGCATGTCCTTTTCCATGGTATTGTGATCAATGTTCCTAACTGCTCTGAAATTCCCACTAGAAAAAAGGAACTATATAGGATGGAGATGCAACTGCTTCTTTCTTTTTTTCAATTAAGCAAAAGTACCTTTGTTCTTACTATATAAAACCATGTCTGACATGTAGTTTTTAACATTAATATGTTTGGGAGCTAGAAATCATAAACTTGCAGAATTTGAAAGTCATGAAGTGAAGCAGCTGGTTAATTCCTAAGCACTACCTCTTTGCTGGGATGCTGGCTGAGATTTCAAATGTGTTGTCCAGCTGAACAATACAGTTACTCAAGGAATGCTGCTAACACAGCTGTTTACTTTTAATTTTTTCTTGGCCTTATAACAGGAGAAGTGTTTAGCATATTTTGATTGTTTCACCATTTGAAAAAATTCATTTTAAAGAGTTACAAAGTCTGGCAATTTATACTTGAGAACTTAGTATTTGTAGCATTTGCTTTAATTTGAAAGCTGAATTCTTATTTGGGAATTTGGTTCTTGAGACTCCTGTGCTTTCTGCCTTGTTACATTCCAGGCAGCTTTTGTGGCTAACAGTAGTTTCAGGAATGATCATATAAGGTCAGACAAAAATACATCAAACATATTCTGTCTCTGACAGTGCCTAGTAAAGAGAGTAACAGCAAAGCAAAGATACGTGGTGAGGGTGGCGCTTTCCCCCTCTTATCTTCTGAGTTCAGGTATTTTGTTAATGTTGGATTTTTGTTGTTTTGGTTTTTTGGTTTGGTTTGGTTTGGTTTGTTCTTCTTGTTGTGTACTTTTCCACCAGAAAATGCTTGATCATATTCTATTGAAAGGCATTATCTAACTTCTTAGTATTTGGAAGATTTTTGTCTTCATTCTTATGCTTAAGCAAGCTTTCAGTCAAACTTGACAAGTGTTCCACTGTGGTGTGTTACTGTACTTTCCTTAATTATGTTTTTTCTTTTTTTCTCTTTGATATTGAAGCATTAACCATTTGGTCTGGGAGAGAGAAGACTCTTTTTCTATGGTCAATCATATGTAAGGAGTTCAACTTCCAACTTAGTAACCTTGCACAGTGCAGTGCATTTATACTTTTCAACATTCTTTCATAGGCACATGACTAGTCAAATATGTACTTTTTAAACTGACGAAATCTTTAACAGAAGAAATGTTGGCTATGGAGACATCTCAGCCAGCTGTCTTGAAGCTGCTTCTTCCCTTTCTTTCAGACTAAGAGCAACGATGACCTCTTAGCGGGGATGGCAGGTGGTGGTGGAGTGACAATGACCAATGGTGTCAAGGCAAAGAAAAGTGCTTGTGTATCAACAGCATCTTCAGCTTCAGGGACAACCATGAACAGTCTGGAAAATAAACCCAAAACTATTGCAGGTAAATGGATATATTGATCCTTAAAGATGGTAATTGGGTGGCTTTTTATTTTCCTATTATGCATTGAGGTTCCAGGCTGTCTAATGAAATGTCAGTAAGGCCATGCTCAAATCAAATGGCTTCTGTTCTCTTTGTATGGCTTTTAATAATGTAATTGCCTATTTGGAGGGTGTTCCTTTTATTCTTTTTAGTACTGATTATGCAACTACTATATAAAACTAGATATTATAATTAATCTATAGAATCATAGGTTTGCCTAAAATAATTTGTCTTAAAAAAATCCGTGCTTCAAGATCTAAATCTTTTAAGATGAGATCACTTGTTGCAGTCAACATTTTGGACATCCTGTATTGCTTTACAAAGCAAGATAGCTTTCAGAAACTGTTTGGAAAAGTGAAATTTAGTCTATTATCAATGTGGTTGGAAATATGTCTTGCCTTCTGTTGGTGTTCTTGATACAATAATGCTTGCAAAGCTATGAAGTGTCGGAAATAAAGTAGTAATAATCTCTCCTTGTCTTTATGAAATGAGATGAAAATACAAAACCCCTTAACTTTTATTTTGGGGAATCATAATATGTAAACCATCACTTAAAAACTTGCATTCAAATCTACTCGAAAGAGAGACAAATGTGAACTCGTAGGAATACCACTCTGCAGTTTGTGCATAATTTATCAGAAGTTGTTGAAGAGGGGAAAAAAAGAAACTTGCAAATGTTAAACTTTAAGGTCTTTCTCATTTCCAATATACAGGTAAAGCATAGCAGTTAGTAAAGTGTGTATCAATTAAAATATAACTACACTGATTCATGATTCAGGTTGTAGAAGTGTTTACTCTAAATGTATTTTATGAAATGTATTGACCAGTGTGATTCAGAAGATGAACTGCTGTATTGCTGATACAAAATACACAGTCATCTGTTACAGATAACTGTATTTTAAATTAATGTTCCTAACTTTCAAAAAACATACAGGTACCAGTTCCACAACTAAGCGTAGCACTTCATCTGGAAATAAAGAGTCAAGCTCTTCTAGAGAAAGAATACGTGACCGTTCTCGTTTAAGCCAGAGCAAAAAGCTGCCTTTGACTGGCCAGGGGACCAATGATGCAGTACTGGCAAAACGCTCCCGCAGTCGCACCAACCTAGAATCAGATATTCGAATGAGTAAGTCCAAATCAGACAATCAAATCAGTGACAAAGCTGCATTGGAAGCAAAGGTGAATGATCTTTTGACATTGGCAAAAACTAAAGATGTGGAAATCTTGCATTTGAGGAATGAGCTAAGGGATATGCGTGCTCAACTGGGACTTAATGAAGATCAGCTTGAAGGTGATGAAAAATCTGAGGAAAAAGAGGCCATAGTTGTCCATCAGCCAACTGATGTAGAATCTACATTGCTACAGTTACAGGAACAAAACACTGCCATCCGAGAAGAGCTGAACCAGCTGAAGAATGAGAACCGAATGTTAAAAGACAGGCTAAATGCATTAGGCTTTTCTTTGGAACAAAGGCTGGATAACTCTGAAAAACTCTTCGGCTACCAGTCTTTGAGTCCAGAGATTACAGCTGGCAACCACAGTGATGGTGGTGGTACTCTGACATCTTCAGTGGAAGGTTCTGCTCCTGGGTCAATGGAAGACTTGTTAAGTCAGGATGAAAACACTTTGATGGACAACCAACATAGTAATTCCATGGATAATTTAGACAGTGAATGCAGTGAAGTTTATCAGCCATTGACCTCAAGTGATGATGCCTTAGATGCTCCATCGTCTTCAGAGTCTGAAGGTGTACCAAGTATAGAAAGATCTAGGAAGGGAAGTAGTGGCAATGCAAGTGAAGTGTCTGTAGCTTGTCTGACAGAACGGATACATCAGATGGAAGAGAATCAACACAGTACAGCTGAAGAGCTCCAAGCCACGCTTCAAGAACTTGCAGATTTGCAACAAATAACACAAGAGCTAAACAGTGAGAATGAAAGACTTGGAGAGGAAAAAGTAATCCTCATGGAATCCTTATGCCAGCAAAGTGACAAGTTGGAACACTTCAGCCGCCAGATCGAGTATTTTCGGTCCCTTTTAGACGAACACCATATTTCATATGTAATTGATGAAGATATGAAAAGTGGTCGCTACATGGAGTTAGAGCAACGTTATATGGACCTTGCAGAGAATGCTCGGTTTGAGCGAGAGCAGCTGTTAGGTGTTCAGCAGCACTTGAGCAACACTTTGAAGATGGCAGAACAAGACAACAAGGAGGCTCAAGAAATGATAGGGGCATTAAAAGAACGAAATCACCACATGGAACGGATTATAGAGTCAGAGCAGAAAAGCAAAACAGCGATAGCATCTACCTTAGAGGAGTACAAAGCCACAGTAGCCAGTGACCAGATTGAGATGAACAGGCTGAAAGCTCAGTTAGAGCATGAAAAGCAGAAAGTGGCTGAGTTGTATTCCATACACAACTCTGGAGACAAATCAGATATACAAGATTTGCTGGAGAGTGTCAGGCTGGATAAAGAAAAAGCAGAGACCTTGGCCAGTAGTCTGCAAGAAGAGCTGGCACACACCCGCAACGATGCCAACCGACTGCAGGATGCCATTGCTAAGGTACTGTTTAAAACAGTTGTATTTTAACATCCAGTATACAATATGACTTACTGTAGTTCTTTTTAAAGTAAAGAATTAATGGTGAGGTTAATAGGACTGCATTGGTGTTAGGATTGGTTCCTTTCTCTTGATCTTTGTTACGAAAATGTCAGAAGCCTTTTCAGAAATTATACGGACACATTCTGCCACACAGTAGCTGTCATGCTGCTTTTTTTAAAATACTGGTATTTAAACTCTGCAACTTATTTCAAGCACCAAACTCAAGCAGCATTTAAGATACTGTATGAATTTTGTGCTTAAATTGCATGACTTCTGCAAGAGTTTCAAGGAGTTAGTGCCAGGGTATTGCTGAGGAAGTACTGGGAGACAAAGCTTGAAGTGTTCACCCGGCTGGTGATGACTTTTGGGACCTGTCACAGGTGTGGAGAGAATATTTTGAACTTCCAGCCTATTCAAGTTGGTCATTATCTAATGATAAAAGAAAGCAGAAAAATGTCTTCTCTCTCCAGTTAAGGTATGACTAATTCTGAGGTGGACAGAAATTTTACCCAACTTAATATACTGAATACATATTTTTAGTTTTAAATCAAAAACCAAAACCAAACAAACCCCACAAACTAAAATATTCTGATAAGCTTTTTAAAAATTATTATTAAATATGGCAAATATGCATAGGGATTTTTACTAATGATCCATCCTGCAGCTGCTTGTGTATTGCCTGGGTTTTAAATTCAAATGTATATTTCTAGTTCTAGAACATCTATTTTGATCCAGATATAACTAATTTATGGTAAATGCTTTTACAGGACATATTTACTAGATAATTTAATATAAAAATAAGAATCATAAAATATTCAGTAACTTTCAGGGTGCATTTAAGAGTTTATCTTTCTGATGAGACAGTTTATGCCAAATGTAGTCTAAACTATATTTTAGTTTCAAATCAGCAGGTTAGTCATGTTCACCAGCCAGTTTAGAATTGACCTTAATTTGGGAGGAGTAATTTTAGTGTAATTTTAATAATTACAGTTGGGTAGTGCTATTGAAATAAAAAATACTGAAAGAGATGATTTAAAGCAGGGCATTTTGTCTGTTAAAATTGATGCCTCTGCTGACCCACCCTAAGCCATGACCTGATTTCTCTTGTTTTTCTGATGCCCTATTTTTGTTATTGGGTTAAAGTTACAGTGCCTCTAATCTCAGCATGTTACTTCTGTTGCAGTTTCATGAGGCAGGATAAAATAGCCTGGCTGCTCCTGAAAGCAAGAAGTCTGCTCCTTCCTTTCCATGGGCTTTGTTTTTTTCTGGTTTTGTACTTCAGTTCAGTAGCTAGAATGAGTCCTCTGGGAACTACTTCAGCTCACTAACACATCTCACACACAAAAGTGAATTCTGCTACTTGATTAAGGAAATGAATCATCTCAGAGGTCCAGCAAGTAATGAAATTGATGCGCAGAAGAGAACAGGCCTTTTCTGGCAAGAGAAAGAAAGAGTTTCCCCCACCACCCGTTCCCTTTTCCACAGCAGCTTTATGTTAAATTGGATCAGCTGCTCGTGATACTACAGGCTTGGTGCTATGGTATTGTTGCTTCTCTTGAATACAGACACTGCTGTTAAAGTAGCTGGGGAATGCTCATGTATTCATCTTGGGAATAAAGGAGTTTAACTGTGGCTCAGGAAAACAGCTGCACTAGAACAATACATTTTTTTAAGGCTTATGCTTGACTTCTTTTCCCATACTTCCTTATGGCTGCAAAAAAGTGTATTTTAAGTCTGGTAGGATCTAGAAGTGTGTTTTAAAATGCAAACAATTTAGTTATTACAAGACATGTTTTTTCAGGTTGAAGATGAATACAGAGTGTTCCAAGAAGAAGCCAAAAAACAAATTGAGGATCTCAATGTGACTCTAGAAAAACTTCGAACAGAACTAGATGAAAAAGAGACTGAAAGAAGTGATATGAAAGAAACTATCTTTGAGTTGGAGGATGAAGTAGAGCAGCATCGTGCTGTGAAGCTTCACGACAACCTCATCATATCTGATTTGGAGAGTAAGTGTTATGAGTTTCTCATGTGAGAGAAATGGTAATTTAATCAGATGGGCCTTTGCAGAGCCCTCATACAGTAAGGGGAAAAAATCAAGCTGGCTTTGTTTTTCCAGTCCAAGGAATAGCTGCTGTGAACTGTGAATAAATATGAAATCTGATAATGATGTTTTCAAGTTGTTTTTCAAAGTAAAAGAGCATTGTAATTACAGGTTTAGCAGCTTACTCCTTGTGCGTTTTTGAGATTGGATGATTGATCTAGTGTTTTGGTGGTGGTTTTTTTGAAGAACTCTTTTGAGTGCCCAAATATCAGGAGTTCCCAGGTATCTTGAGCATGTGTATGATTAATCATTATTCCCACCTGAAGAAAGGTGGTTTTAGTCAGAGCTGAGTTGGCAATATGGATGTATTCTATATCTCTTTCTGTGTAGATTTGCTCAAGTCCTGAAGCTGCTCTGTGAACCTGGCAATGAATGTGACAAACTTTAAGCAAGTTATAATAAAATTTTATCTGTTGACTTTTGCCATCATACAAGAAATGCTTAGGGCTTATAATGACATTCATTGTAATGTCATTACTGTGTGATCGTCTAGCTGTCTGTGCCTTAGATCTTTCTCTGTTCTCCAAGATGTGCTGAGACATTCCTACCACAGGCTGGAATTCTGCAATTAGTCTCAATCTAAAGAAGAACTTGGGCAACTGTACCCTGACAAGCTGTCTTTACACAGTGCTACATACAGCATATCTGCTGCTCTTCTATGACATACAAAGATTAAACAACACGGGAACAAAACCAAAGCATGATCCCTTTTTAACAGCAAGGGAAATAGTCATAGAAAGGATTTAAATTGGTCTGCTCTCAAGAACAGGTAGAGTTTTAAGCAAGCTACATTGCTTATTCAACTGAAACTTAAGTGTTTTCAGACATGTGGCTGTCAGCTTGGTTTCTCTAAACAACATTCTTTGTCTGGAAAAGCAGTCACTCTTTCTTTTTGCAAAATTGTGTGTAAGCTTTTTATTCTGCCTTTTTTTTTTTCTTTTTGTTTCTGTACAAAAACTAAAGACACACATTTACTTGGGAGCAGGAGCTCAGGCACATGGTCAGTGGCTCTGACTTTGTTGAAGTCATTTTTGTAGCAAAGACTTAAAAAGGTTGAACGCTTTTCTACTTGCATTGTTTTTTCCATTAGCTGAAATACATTCTAATAGGAAACAGCACTGTAGGCAAGTATAAACATTTAGGTATCTGCCTTGTGATACCTGGTTACAAGGCAGCTCTAGTTTTTAGATGCTTTGTTGGGTGTACATACCAGGTGTTTCACCAAAACTGATAAAATTCCAAACAGATAAACCTCTGCCTGGGCAGGAATTGTCAGCAGAAGTTATGACAGTCTTTTGTTACTCATCACTCTTGACGTAGTCTGGAAACTTTAACTGTACTAGATGTTGGCCTGATGTGATCCTTTAGGGAAGAAAGCTGGGTTGTAGCTCTAGGTAGGAAGGAGAGTGGCATCTAGTGGCGGTAAGGAGGAATGGCACCCTAAAAATAGTGTGAGCTTTAAAAAACTCTTGTTTGTGGCCACTTTGAAACACTATTCATTATGGGTTCGTATTTAAACCTCATACAGGAGTTTCTTGGTGGTAGCTTCTAAGTAGTGACAGTAAAGAACAGCATCTCCATTCTTTTTGAACACAAAATCTGTGACTTGTGCTAGTACATGCAACATCTAAAAATATTAAAGTGATAGAAAAGCACATGCTGGTAGTAGAAGTTCTCTTTTGCTGATCAGACTTTTGGTCAGTTCTGGTATTATGACAGCCAAATGTATAATGTCTGTGCTTTTAAATGTGGAGAATTTAGTGTAGGTTTAGGTATTATAAAGCACTAGTTAGAAGGATGGAATTTTTTCAGCCTGAATAACCAAGTATTGTAAAGAACCATAAAGGTTTTCTTTAACGAACTTTTAATTTAGATTTTCATATATAAGGAAATCTAACCCATGCTTAAGGAGAGAATTTGCTGAATGGCAAAGTTACTGAGTGAAAGAAAGGGATGGCAAGACTCCTGAGTAAATGAGAAGTATGTGATGGAAAAATTATCACTTAAAGAATGATAAGTAAAACGCATACTTTACAGTTAGAAGAAAGATGCTTCATAGGTGAGGTGATGAGTGTTCATTCAATTTTATTGATTAATCAGCCCTAAATAGTAATGTAGGAATATGAAATGCTCTAGCACTTGTAATTGGGGTATGCTTCATTGTGGGCTTTCTAAACCAGAAAGTACAAAAACCACACATATGAGCCTTTTTCACAGTAATCTGAATATTGAACTATCACATTTTAGCTGTTAATATGTTTGCCGTTACAAACTGGGATCTCTTTGATGTGGACAGTAGGATGTAAAATGCACTGATTAAACTGTGCTGGAGTGGAGGTGAGGGGCTGGGAGAGGGAGTGCTGGCTGAAGTGCAGGAGAGGCGAGCGTTGCACTAGGTGGCGTGATGCCTCTGGGTTTCGTGTCTCGCTGCGGAAAAACTGCAGTCAGGTAGCCAAGCTGTCACATTAGTCAGGTTGGATGAAAAAAGAAACCTATTGTTCTCCCAAACAGTTAATAAGAGTTTGTGGAGGATTTTTTTCAGAGAACTTTGTCTCCTGATTTGCGGAAAGTTTCTATTTGTAGGTTAGATTATCAGTTGTCAGATGATTCTTCTGAAGCCTGAAAATATTCATTGCATGTTCACTGAGCACAAGGTACATGTGCTAGAAGCACCAGTTCTCTTAGTCTGTAACTATTTAAGTCAGTACGTTTTTTGGACAAGGGTAGGTGAGCAAGAAAGTTGATCTATCTATTGTTGAGTGAAGAAATGGTTATTATATGGAGTTGACAGTGTTTTTAATTCTGCTATATCTCATTTTAAATTGTATCTTGACAGCAGTTGCAAAACTTCATTTCTACATTACCATATTTAGGCCTTTTCTACCCTAGTGTTGGAAAAGACAATTGGATGCTCATTTTCTAATTGTTAGGTTGGACCCTTTAAAAGTTGAGCTTTCTTCCTATATTAGATGTATTATCTAACAGTGACAAGCTCAAGAGCAAGACTGATGTGCAAATGTCATGAGCTTTGGCATATTTCTAAGTAGTGCCTCTTCTTTGTATAAAGCAGCTCTGATTCTTAAGTGAACTGTGATGCTGGTGCTACTCTGTAGATGAGATTATACTGACATAGCCACTTCCATGCTAACAAAAATTGAAATGCTATCCTAGTATAAGGCAGACCAATGGAACTAGTGCAAAAACTGTGAGAATGCCCATTTTATGTTTGCCTGGGTCATGTTTACTTGCATTGGTGTTGCTTATCAGGAATTACTGGAATATCGTGTTTTTTTCTGGTTTTTGCCCTTGCCCCCCCCCCCCTCCCCCCCCCTCTCCTCCCACCCCTTCCCCTCCCCATTCCCCATCTCCCATCCCCATTCCCATCCCCATTCCCC